>JAKSZT010037812.1:2195216-2422683 GCA_026826555.1 Tolypeutes matacus
ACCTCTTAAAATATATGTATATATATATATATAAATAACATTTTTGTAAGCAAATACACATATATGCATATATATTTACATATCATTTTGCAAATGTTTGTATGTATTGTGAGAATTTTGATTTTTACCCATAATAAAAAAAAAATTAATTAATTAATTAAAAAAAATAAAAAAAAAATAAAAAAAAATAAATGTCAATAGGTTATGCCAGTTAATACTACCACCAACAGTTAATGAGAATGTCTTGTTTCCATTCCCTCAGGCCCACACTGAGCAGTATCAGTCTTTTAATCTTTGCCAGTGTGAGAGATGAAAAATGACATACTACCACTGGGTTTTATTTTATTTTGTTTTGTTTTGTTTACAGGTGTCAATGTGGGAGAAAGTGTTAGTGATTGATGAAATCATACAGCAATAAGTATAGTACAATAGGATGTGTTAAATTGGAACTATCAGTTTGAACCTTAAAAATAAATCTTTTAAGGTGGCTGTCAAGAGAAGGCACAGAAGTAACACTTTTGTTCACCACCAACTCTAATATATACTCCTGAGTTCATATTTTGATCTCTAATGGCAGTCTCTATTAGAAGAAACCATGACTCCTGAGGATAGCCAATTTCATGTCTTGGGGAAGGAAAAAAACAAATGCATCCAGAAATTCCTTTTTTTTTCCCCTAGGAAGCAAATATGTTCTCAGGAACATTTGAACTAATTCTAAAAAGTCAAAGAAGTCAATTCAAAAGGGTTCCCTATAACCAAGTTAAGACAACCTGATTGTAAAGACATATATAATTATGCTAAATTAAAACTCATTTCATTTTTTAAAGACCATAAATTTATAATGATGTATGAAAGGAAATTTAATATAAATTATAAAACTAATAGTTGTAATATAAGAGGGTAAATGGAATAGATTATTTCATTTTTGTTAATTTTACTCAGTAGGAAAAAGTTTATATAATTTATCTATTAAGTATATCCATTCATAAAGAAGAGATAAGTCCTTTGTTCTTAAGTTTGTGAATATTTTCTAACTTCCCTGAAAAAAATAGGAACTCTATAAAATATAGGAAGGACCAATCAACAAGGAGGATCTTCCTGGGATGGGGCAGTTCAAGAGCTTAACCAGCTCCACTGGTCACACACAGTAATGATTTAAATGTGTTTCAAGATAACAAATTAGGCAAGTGTCCCCTAAAAGAAAGCTAACTGCACACACTCATTCTCTCATCTACCAGGAAATGAAACACTTAGATGATATTATAATTAAGTACTCATATGTATACATAACTTTCCAATTATACCAACAGATCATGTCAATATATCATCATGAAAGGATAAAAATTAGGTACAGCCAGCCTTCAGAACACCTCAATTCTAGTTAAAATGCAAAGATTTCTAAAAATTAAAATCTCTATATATGAAATACATGAAGGAGAGTATGAGAGGCTGAATAATGGCCCCAAACATGTCCACAACATAATCCTCTGGAATCTGTGAATGTTACCTTAAATGGCAAAAGGGACTTTGCAGATGTGATTAAGTTAAAGATCTTGAGATGGGGGGATTATCCACTATGTTAATTGATATATTCTTTATCAGTCTTTGTTTCCTTAATTTTTCTAGATTGACCAAAATATTTCTTGATTCCTTTTCTTTCCCCTAATAAATTTTGAATTTCAATATATGTCTATATTGCTATCTTCCTATTTTAAGTCATAATTAAACCTATATTCCCCTCTCAAAATATCAAACTTATATAATAATTATACCCTCTCCACTCTTACCTTATATTTTACTTGAGCCTTATCCCTACTTTTTAAGCTCTTGAATCTTGCTGAGGTTGGATTTTACTTTCAGTTATTTCAAATATCCTTACTTAAGATAATTAAGTAATAATTAATTCATACTCATGTTCAGCCCTGTGGGAACAAGGACTATTGCATTTTTTCCTCAATACCTTGTCTCTAGCACCTAATATGGTACCTGCTCCTTAAAAGATGGACAATAGATATTTACCGAATGATTGAATTTATCTCAATATAACAGTAAGGAAGGCTACTTTCTTGACAGAATCTTCATAGTGTCTCAGAATGGCTACTCGAGGGCAGGATAATTGTAAGGGTTTGGGGTCTGGTTTTGAGGTAGATCTTTCAATATGAAGTATGGGAATCTGATTAGAATTGGGCAAACTTCATGATATAATAGTTTAGGATTGTTGGACACAGTGAGGCAAAAGTTATGAAGCCAGCCTTGAAGGGTAAACAGTCATTTGAAAAGTCCAATAGAGTGATCTATTGTTCTGAAGAGGGGCTGTTTGCCCAGATGAGGACTAGTTAAGTAGTCTATTTTTCAGATATATAGATTTACAGGGAGCTCCTGAAACAAACAAATAAATAAAGTTATTTGTAACCTTTTCCTCTGGGAAAGAATTTCCTGGAATAGTAAAGTCATGTTAATGAAGAGAGTTCCTAATCCTATTCAGCTGAGTGGGTGTAGGTAGATTCAGTTCTCCTCATACCCTCTATAAGAGTCATCTCTCTTTCTTTTTTATAAGGTGTTTTTTTTTTCTTTCTTTCTATTTTAAAATATAAGTTCTGATTTTATGTTCTTTTACCATTGGTTTCCTATAAAAAGAGTACATGGAGGGGACTTCCAGAAGATGGAGGATTAGAGAGGCACAGGAATCACTTCTCTCCCAGAAAAATAGCTAGAGGACAGGTGGAGACTCTCTGGAGGGCTGCTCTAGGGCTTAGGACACCAGAGGAAGGCGAGACACCACCCAGAAGAGAGAAGGGGGCATAGGAAAGGAGTCTCAGCTGGCTGAAAAATGTGAGGAAAGTTACAGCAGCAGCAGCTGGCACCCATCCCCCCCACTCTTGGAGCAAAGAGCAGTCTGCAGAGTGCAGCAGGTATAGACTGCAATGGCTGTGACTGAGGGGATTGCAGGGGTCCTCTTCCCCAAGAAAGGGGAGAGGGAGGGACACAGTACACAGCAAATTCAGATTTTGGCTGCCAAACTTGGTCTGCTACATTGCAGGGGTTGCATATACTTCCAGGCTAGGTGGGCCCACAACATTGTTTGCACTGAGAACTGGCAGGTAGCTAAAGATAATTTGCTTTCTCAAAAACCTTCCCTAAAGCCTTGGGTTGATTGCTGAGGAAGCAGATGGAAGGAGGTATGTGGCTGGCAAAGTTTGGAGAACAACTTCTGAGAAAGTTTGTTTGTGAGGCTTGGTCAGCCCTGAGGACATTGCTTCAGCACCACCCACCACAGAGTTACACTGAATGCATTTCTCCATAGCACTTGGGGTCTGAGCTGAGAGGTCTTCCAAAGAGTTCCATCTATTGGCAGACCAGAAAAGTGCATGAAAGGGGAAAAATAATAAATAAAGAAGGCAATCAGGTGCCTTCCCTGTCCCATCTCCAAGGCCCTTAGAAACTGGCCTGCACCCCATTACTGGGTCCTTACTCTGAACAGTTAAATGGGCAATCTAATTATCTAGAACAAGTTGAATCAAGAGCCAAAGAACAGTGGTAGCACACAGCTACTTAACAGTAAATCCCTAGGCAAGAGAGGGAAACTGAACATCAGAGTAAACTCAGCATCAGAATCAGATGCCTCAACATCAGATGCCTAGGCATCAGCAAAAAATTACAAGCCATACTAAGATAAAGGAAGATCTGACTCAGATAAAGGAACAAATAAAACTCCAGATAAGACACAGGACTTGAAACAACTAATCAGTGATGTTCTTACAGATATCCTAAATCAAACCATGGAATTAAAGGATAACATGGCTAAAGAAATAAAAGATATTAAGAAGACACTGGGTGAGCACAAAGAAAAATTTGAAACTTTGGATAGGGAAATAACAGATCTTATAGGAATGAAAGACATAATAAGAGATTAAAAATACAATAGAGGCACACAACAGCAGATTTGAAATCATGGAATAAAGAATCAGTGATGTGGAGGACAGACCAGCTGAAATTGAAAAGAGAGAAGAACAGAGAGAAAAGATTGGGAAAAAATGAGCAGGGGCTCAGGGAGTTGAATGATAGCATGAAACACACCAACATACGTCTTATGGGATTATGAAAGGGAGAAGGAGGAGAGAAGGGAAAAGGGACAGAAAGAGTATTTGAGGAAATAATGGCCCAAAATTGCTCAACTCTTGTGAAAGACGTGAATAAATGTGTCCCAGAAGCACAGCATACTCCAATTAGAATAAATCCAAATAGATCTACCTCAAGACACATACCATTCAGAATGCCAGATTCCAAAGATAAAGAGAAAATTCTGAAAGCAGCAAGGGAGAAGCAAACCATCACATACAAGGGACATCCAATAAGCCTTAGTGCAGATGTCTCTTCAGAAACCATGGAAGTGAGAGGACAGTGTTATGATATAATTAAAGTACTGAAAGAGAAAAACTGCCAGCCAAGAATTCTTTATCTGGAAAAACTGACCTTCAAATATGATGGTGAGTTTAAAATAGACACAGATAAACAGACACTAAGGCTGTTCATAAACAAGAATCTAGCTCTGCTGGAATAACTAAAGGGAGTTTTGCAGCCAGAAAATAAAAAAGAGAGACAAGCTTAGAGGAGAGTGTAGAAGTGAAGACTTTCAGAAAGAGTAACCAAAAGGGTAAAAAAGTGGACAAAAATAGGACATATGAAACCCAAAGAATAAAATGGTTGAAGTAAGTAATGCCTTTACAGTAATAATATTGAATGTTAATGGGTTAAACTCTAGAATTAAAAGACATAGACTGATAGAATGAATATGCCAACTATATGCTGTCTGCAGGAGATGCTTGCTAGACCCAAGGATGCAAATAGACTGAGAGTGAAAGGGTGGCAAAAGATATTTCACACAAATAGTAAACAAAAAAGAGCAGGGGTAGCTATACTGGTGTCAGAAAAAACAGACTTTAAATGCAAATACGTGATAAGAGATGCAAAAGGCCATTATGTATTAATAAAAAGGGACAATACACCAGGAAGGAGTAATGTCATAAATATATGTGCAGCTAATCAGGGTGCCCCAAAATACATGAGATAAACTAGCAAAACTGCAAGGAAAAATAGATATCTCTACAATACTAGTTGGAGACTTCAACACACCATTCACATCAATAGATAGAACAATGAAACAGAATATCAACAAGGAAGCAGAGAACTTGAACAATATGATAAACAATCTGGAACCTGACAGACATATACAGAAAATTTCATCCCAAATTAGCAGGTTATACATTCTTCTCTACTGCTCATGGATCTTTCTCCAGGCTAGACCACATGTTAGGCCACAACAGAGCTCTCAATATATTTAAGAATGAAATTATACAAAGCACCTTCTCTGATCATAATGGAATGAAGCTGGAAATCAATAATAGGTGGGAAAGGGGGAAATTTACAAATATAGAGAGAATAAACAACACACTCCTAAACAATCAGTGGGTCAAAGAAGAAATTGTAAGAGAAATTAGTAGATATATTGAGATGAATGAAAATGAGGACACAACTTATCAAAACTTATGGGATACAGCAAAGGCAGTGCTAAGAGGGAAATTTGTAGCCCTAAATGACTATATTAAAAAAGAAGAAAGAGCTAAAATCACAAAACCTCATTGAACAACTTAGATGAAATAAACATATTCCTAGAAATGCATAAACAACCTACATTGACTCAACAAAAGGTACAGGAACTCAACAAACCAATCACAAGTAAAGAGTTTGAATCAGTCATGAAAAATCTCCCAACAAAGAGAAGTCTAGGACCAGATGTCTTCACAGGTGAATTTTACCAAACATTTCAAGAATTAACACCAATCCTGTTTAAACTCTCCCCCAAAATTGAAGAGGATGGAAAATTACCCAACACATTTTATGAAGCCAACATCACCCTAATACCAAAGCCAGATAAAGACATTACAAGAAAAGAAAATTACAGACCAATCTCTATAATGAACCTAGATGCAAAAATTCTCAACAAAATACTTGTAAATCAAATCCAACAACATAGTAAAAGAATTATGCAACACAATTAAGTGGGTTTTATTCTTGGCATGAAAGGGTGTTACAACATAAGAAAATCAATGTAATATACCACATTAACAAATCAAAGGGAAAAAAAACCATGATCAACTCAATTGATGCAGAAAAGGCATTCGACAACATCCAATATCCTTTCTTGATTAAAAACACTTCAAAATAAAGGTATAGAGGGACAGTTCCTCAACGTACTATAGGACATATATGAAAATCCCACGACCAACAATGTGCTCAATTCGGAGGGGTTGAAAGCTTTCCCTCTAAAATCAGGAACAAGAGAAGAATGCCCACTGTTATTCAACATTGGGCTAGATGTTCTAGTTAGAGCAATTAGGCAAGAAAAATAAATTAAAGGCATCTAAATTGGAAAAGAGGGAATAAAAATTTCACTATTCACAGATGATATGATCCTATATTTAGAAAATCCTGAAATACAACAAGTCTATTAGAGCTAATAAACCAGTTCAGCAAAGTGACAGGATACAAAATAACATGCAGAGGGTGGATGTGGCTCAAATGGTTCAGCGTCCATCTCCCATAGGGAGGGACCTGGGACCTCCTAGTAAAATAAAGGAAAATATAGAAGGCACGCGGGCCATCAGTCTTCATGAGCAGGCAATCCCCCAGGCCTCCCACGCGGGTGTGCCATGCCCTGCAGCATGATGACGACGAAACAGGAGAGTGGCACAAGGGAGAGCCAAGACGAGACGCACTGAAAAGCCAGGAACTGAGGTGGTGCAGGTGGCAGAACACCTCTCTCCCAATCCTGGAGGTCCCCAGGATTGAATCCCAGTGAAGGTAGGAGGCGAAGGATGAGAAGAAAGGGCAAGAAACAGACACAGAGAATTGCCCAAAATGTGGGCAAAATGGGGGTGGGGGTGGGGGTTAAATGGATAAAAGTAAATAAATAAATAAATCTTTAAAAAAAATCAACACGCAAAAATCAGTGATATTTCTCTACACTAGTAATGAGCAAGCTGAGGAGGAAATCAAGAAAAAAAAATCCATTTACAATAGCAACAAAAAGAATCAAATATCTAGGAATTAATTTAACCAGGAATGTAATGAGTCTGTGTTCCAAAACTACAAAACACTGCTTAAAGAAATCAAAGAAGACCTAAACAAATGAAGACCATTTTACATTTGTGGATTGGAAGACTAAACATCATGAAGATGTCAGTTCTACCCAAATTGATTTATAGATTCAATGAAATACCAATCAAAATTCCAACAGCCTATTTTACAGAAATAGAAAAGTGAATTACCAAATTTATTTGGGAGGGTAAGGGGTCCTGAATAGCCAAAAATGTCCTAAAAAAGAAGAGCAAAGTCAGAGGATTCACACTTCCTGATCTTGAAGTGTATTATAAAGCTACAGTCGTCAAAACAGCTTGGTATTGTCATATAGATAGACACACTGATCAATGGAATCAAATTGAATGTTCAGATATAGACCCTCACCTCTACAGTCAACCGATTTTTTTTTTTTTTAAAACAGGAATTTTTTTTTTTTTTTTTAAGATTTTATTTATTTATTCATTTATCCCCCCCTTGCTGCTTGTGCTCGCTGGGTCAGCTAACCACGCCGTGCGGGCGGGCTTGCCTTCACCAGGAGGCCCCGGGAACCGAACCTGGGGCCTCCCATATGGTAAATGGGAGCCCTACTGATTGAGCCACAGCCGCTTCCCTCAACCGATTTTTTGATAAGCCTACCAAGTCCATTTTTCTGGGACAGAACAATATCTTCAACAAATTGTGCTTGGAAACAGGATATTCATAATGAAAAGAATGAAGGAGGGCCCCTCTCTCACTCCCTGTACAAGAATCAACTCAAAATGTATCAGAGACCTAAACATAAAAGCCAGGATCAAAAAACTCCTAGAAGATAATGTAGGGAAACATCTACAAGACCTTGTAGTAGGTGAGAGTCTCTTAAACTTTATACCCAAAGCTTGAGCAACAAAAGAAAAAATAGATAAATGGGACCTCCTCAAAATTAAATGCTTCTGCACCTCAAAGGACTTTGTGAAGTGGGTAAATAGGCAGCCTACCCAGTGGGAGAAATAATTGGAAATCACACATTTGACAAGGGTCTAATATCTATGATATATAAAGAGATGCTACAACTCAACAATAAAAAGACAAATGACTCAATTAAAAAATGGGCAAAAGACCTGAAGTTTTTAAAAAAAATTTTTTAAAGAAGAAATAATATTGTCAAAGAAACACATGAAAAATGTTCAACATTACTGGCTATTAGGGAAATGCAAATCAAAGCTACAATGAGATATCATTTCACACCTACTAGAATGGTTACTACTGAAAAAAAAACTACAAGTGTTGGAGAGAATGTGGAGAGATAGGAATGCTTGTTCACTGTTGGTGGGAGTGTAGAATGGTACAGCCACTGTGGAAGTCTGTTTGGTGATTCATAAGGAAGTTTGATATAGATCTACCATGTGACCCAGAAATACCATTACTAGAAATATACCCAGAAGAATTGAGAGTAGTGACGTGAACAGTCATCTGTATGGCAATGTTCATAGTGACATTATTTACAATTGCCAAAAGATGGAAACAACCCTGGTGTCCATCAACTGATAAATGGATAAACAAACTCTAGTATATACACATTTTGGAATATTATTCAGCTGTAAGAAGAAATGAAGCCGTGAAGCATATGACAACATGGATGAACCTGGAGTACATTAGGTTGAGTGAAGCAAGCCAGGCACAAAAAGACAAATATTGTATGATTTCACTTTGATGAACTAAATATAATGAGCAAACTCTTGGAGTTAATAGATAGAATATAAGTCACCAGAGAATAGTATGTGGTTAGAGAATGGAAAGCTGAAGTTCATTCTGTGCAGAATTGGTTAAAAGTTGTTTGTAAATGTTTGGAAATGAATAGAAATGGTGAAAGCACATCAAAAGATTTGTAGTTGGTAGTGCTAACATATGGGTATGATAGTCATTTATTTTTTGTTGTTTTTTTCTCTTTTGGAGTAATGAAAATGCTCTAATATATATTATGATTGAAGTGGTGAATGGACAGGTCTGTGATTATACCAAATGCCATTGATTGTACACTTTTAGATAAATTATATGGTTTATGAGCAAAAAATAATAATAGAGTGGGTTGGGGAAAATACACAAAATGTAAATATGAACTATAGCTAGTAGTAATACTTTGACAATGCTCTTTCATAATTTGTTACAAATGTTTCACAACAATGCAAGTTATTGGTGGTGGGATGATGTATGGAATCACTGTATGATGTTGTGCATGTTTATTTTGTAAGTTCACAACTTTTACCATACACTTATTATGTATGTTCATGTATGAATGATATACTTCAATAAATTTTTTAAATGAAAAAAAAAGTACATGGAGGATATACCTTATATATCCTTGAATATTCAAAGATTTTTTTTCTTTTGTCTTTGCATACAAATGCTCGTCTGAGTTTCATTTATGATTTTTGGATCATAGTTCTTTTATTTCAAAAGTCTACACACATTGTTCCACTATTTTTAGCTTCCAATGAAGACTGGAACTCTTATGCTGATGTGATTTTTTCTCCCCTTTTTTATAGTTTGGCCGCTAAGTCCCTGGGCATGCTATTTAGAAATTTTCTGTGGGTTCCCTTCCATTCATTCTCTGCATAAATTTTAATTTTTCCCCATTGTTTTAGTTTCATTGTTGCTAAAGCAAATACCATGCAATGGGTAAACATTGGCTTAAACAATGGAAATTACTGGCTCAAGGTTTGGTGGCTAGGAGAAGTCCAAAATTAAGGTGTTATCAGGGGGTGATTATTTCTCCCCAAAGACTGTGGTGTTCTTGGACTGGCTGCTAGTGATTCCTTATACTCAGTTTTTCTGTCACATGGCAATGCACATGGTAACCTCTCCTGGCTTCCCCTTTCTCTTCTAGGTTCCATTGAGATCCAGCTTCTGGCTGCTTCCTCTATGCTTTCTTTCTGTGGCCTTCCCTATAAGGCATCCTGACTCAGTTGGGCCACAGTCTAACTGAAGTAACCTCATCAAACAGTCTTGTTACAATGGATTCACACCCACAGAAATGAATTAAGTTTAAAAACTTGATTTTCTGAGGATACATATCTCCAAGTCACCACACCCATGTTCTTCTGGACAATCCCTGATGCCATTTTTAAGATCCTTAACTGTAAGTAGGCAGAGTTGCTGGTAAAATCATTTTAAAAGACACAATCCATTCATAGGGACTTTGAAGCAACTTTGTAGTAATCGATTCTTTCTGAAGGCTTAGATATACTAATGAGATATACTTATCTTTGGAATTCAGAAAACTCACACAAAGAACATTTTCATTTTAAAACTTCATGTCTTCAGCTCAAAAAATTTTTATTACTTCTTTGATTATTCCTTCTACTCCATCTGTTCCTTTCTCTTTTTATGAAAGTCCTGCAAATTGCACTTAAGGCTTTCTAAATCTGTCCTTCAGTTTTGCCAAGTTTTTGTTCATTATTTTTATTTTTTTATATTTTGGCTCTGTGTTGTAACTTATTTCCTACATTCATCTTCCAGATAATTTTTTGTCCTATAGTGTTGTATTAATCAGGGTTCTCTCAGCAAACAGAATCAACAGGAGGTATCTGTCAATAATAGGAGATTTTATAAGAGTCTCTTACATGACCGTGGGGATGCACAAGTCCAGGTTCCACAGGAAGGCTGCAAACCAGGGGCTCCGATGAAGATCCAATGAAAGGTCCTTGATGAGTTTCTGGGAGAAGGTGGCTGTCCAAAGACAAGCTGGGAAATTCTCTCTGAATGTTGAAATCACTTTCCCTTTTAAGGCATTCAACTGATTGGAAAAAGCATCATCCATTGCTGATGCAATCTCCCTGATTGATTCAGATGTAATCAGCCATCCATGCAGTAAACTCACTGGTGACTGAAGTCGATAAATGCTCTTGTATTACAATTAGCCCAGTGCTTGCTGGACCAAACACCTGGACACAATTACCTGGCCAAGGTGACACATTAGCCTAACCATCACAAGTGTTCATTTTCTTTTTCTGATTTTCTACTAAATTTTGAAATTGGAAATCATTGTTTTAATAAGTTTCAGGAATTCTTTTGTGCTCTCTAATTCTATCTATTCAAGGGTTCTCATTACATTTTCATTAAAATCCTCTTCTTTTTCTTTATTATTTCTGTATCAGTAGGAGTCATTTTAGTTTAGTTATAACCTTTTTTCAAATTGTCATGTCCTTTTAAATGGGGATATGTTCCTTTAACACTAGAGCAGTCAATGAAAAATAATTTAAGGGTATTTTTCTCTTTAAGACTCTTAGCAAATGAGTTCATAGATTGAGAGCTCTCATGTGAGGTGTGATAAGGCTGCTCTGTTCTCATGCTTCTCTAGGGCGAATTATCAACGGGATCCATCCACCTCTCCCAGGACTGCAGGCAACAAGCAGTCTTGGATATTCCGCCTCCTTGAATCTCTAGGATCAACTCAGTTCAGCCAAACACTCTCCTACCTCAAGGGGCCTTATAATCTCATCCTGGGATCAACCAGAGAGACAAAGGTATCCTCAGTCTATTAAGTTCCCTCTGCCATGCACAGATGCCCACACCTGCACTAGAATATATAGAGGGCTAAGAACAGTGACATAAATGTTGCCCAATAACTATTCCTCACCACTATAAAACGTTTAAGTTCCTTGTCCCAGTTTTCCCAAGGGCCTGCTCCCTCCAAGACAATCAGAAATTCACATTGCCAAACTGGTTCTTTTAGCATATTTTTCTATACATCATTTTGCTAAAAAGAGTTTCTATCTCTTTCTCCCTTTGGAAGTGCACCATCAAATGACCATGAGTTATAGAGGACTTTTTGTATTCCATGTCCCATTAAGGAAGGTCAATGTGTTCAGGACTCCAGAAATATGAAAAGGGAGCCTGCTGCACTGTAGCAGATGCTTTTGGTTCCTCGTGACACATGTCTCAGGCCATCAGATTTTAGCCCAACATGGTGGACAATTCCATACATGTGGTCAGTGTCCAACCTCAAGCATATACTTTGGCTTCTCTTCCTTTTCTGCCTTAAAGTTTTCTCTGAAGCTAGGGAAGGCTGCTTATAGACTGCAGGTTTATCCCTGGAGTTTGGGAGCAACCAATGGGGGTAGGACTCAGTGGATAAATGCCCCTTTGGTGGGTGATTCTGGACAATTGTACACAGTGTATTGGAGGATCCCCAGTGGGGACTGTACCCCAGTTGCCCACAGTGGTAACAAGCTGAATAAAGTATTATTTTTTGTGCTTTCCTCCCTTCCCTGTCCCAGTCCTTCCACTTCTGATTCCTGGGATCGTCTTCAAAATTTCTTCACCCAAGTCCTTATCAAATGATTTGTTTTGGGGAAACTCAAACTGAGATACCTAGCATGTATTAAATTCTTGGTGAAAAATAATGGTGAGAACTTTTTGGTTAAAGGCAGCCTTCTCCAGCTTTCCTCAAATCATCCATCCAGGCAGCTGTACATTCCACCCAGATATGAGGCTGTTCTTGCCTTCTGATGAGCCTTTATAGTGAAAAGGATTACCTGGTCTGGAAATGACCCAATTCCATGTCCCCTATAGTGTGGCCATTCTATATAATGCCTAAATTAGGAAGTTTAAAATAGTTATCTCATAATCTCTATTATCCCATTTAAAATAGTATGTGAAAACTAGATATACCATATTTGTTAAATTATCACAATTTATGTGATAATTGTGCAATTTATGGACAACCACTAAACTGACACATACCTAGACCACCTTAACTGGCCAGCTGCATGCCATCAATCCTGTGATTACACATTGCAACCCACAATATCAATGCAAGTTATTGAATCTTTAGACATAAACAGATTCCTCTTCCATCACATCAAAAACATATCCTCTCAGCTTCCAGGAGTAATGTTTTGCTTATCTCAATAATACATATCCAATATATCCAATTCAGTCTTGTTTTTGCAGAGAAAATAATTTTCTTTCTTGGATGATGCAAAATATGTGGGAATATACTTGACTTTTTAACTTCTATTGATGGTTTGGAATTAATGAAAATGAAAATGCTCACAAGGTCTTTAGCTCTAGTAACAAGAAGTATTACAGCTCAGAGAATAAAGCTGCCCTGCATTACATTCAAATTCATCTCTTGGAAAGTGATATAATGTGGTTGTCTGGAGATGAAGATAATTTATCAATTTATTTGGTTGATGTATATTCCATGAGAATAACTTTCCTAAAATCTATTCTGAATATATAACAATTTAGAACACCTTAATGCTAAGCCTTATTGCTTGGCTGAGCCCCTTTTATCAAATTGAGACTATAAAATTATTTAGCACCATTTATTCCAGTGACATGACACATCAATAGCTTACTTTGTGTAATTTATTTTCATAATTCATCTTTCATGAAACATTTTACCAGAAAAGTGAGTGAAACTTAAAGGTAAAGAAAATAATAAAATGATAATTAAAGAGAAATGGCTCAGAGAATGAAAGCCATTGATTCAGGAAGAATTGATGAAGAAGTTATAGAAGCATCTTATAATGTTGAATCTTTGTAAAGTAAAAAATTTTCTGAATATGTATGAAAGTGGTTGCACTATTTACATGTATACCCATACATGTAGATATATTCTGGGATATGAGCAAAGTTGGAACTCACCAGGGAAGAAGACGGGCATTCCAAGACAGTAATATTAAAGTCCTCTAGGGTAGAAATGTTGGAATAGTTTCATAGAGAAAAGATAAAATAAATACAGAGATAGAATATAGGATACTTTAATTGTCATCAGTGGCTTCCACTAAAATAGGCCAGATTTATGATCCTAGGTTTTTTCTTTCTTCTTTCTTCTTTTTCCTTTTTTCTTTTTTAAGGGGAGAGCATGAACACAGTCCCCCACTACCACAAATTATGCAGTTGAGTTTCCCACATTTGGGGAAATTGCAGGGGTCAGCACATCTGGAGTGCAATGGATAAGCCTTGCCCTGGGAAAACCACCTTCGTGATCATGGTATCTCTCCTGCCAGGTAAGTATGATCCTAGGTTTTTATTCTCAGATATGAGAGCCAGGGGAAACCTCAAGAGATTATTCAGTTTATTCCTCTATCTTTCACATTTGAACCATTCAATAGGTATATGGTATGTATATTACAAGATGCTACCACTACTCTTAGTAACTTGAAGGAGTACCCAACCCTCTTTCTTTCTTCATTCTCTTTTTCTGGGGGGTTATACTTTTGATATATTTTCCATTGCCTCTCTCCTTGTTGTCTTACATGGAGACTATTCAAGTCACTTATTAATTGGTATCCTTGCATCCAAGTCTTCCCCTCTTCAATATATTCTCCATCCTGCTTTTAGTTACATTTCTATAAACAGCTAATTGCTTAGCTCCCTTACTCACAAACATCTGATGGCATACCATGGCTTATACAAAAAAGTCCCAGAATCCCTAATACATCTGGCCCAACCAACTCTTACAGCTTCCTTCAGTAACTGACTCCCACCCCTTGTCATGCTGAAACAGGCAGTATTCTCCAAACATATGTTTTCATGGCATTATATTTTATATTATGCTGCTCTTTCCACCAGAAACACTTGGTGGAACAGTCCTTTTATCGTCTTTGCTTGCAAAAATTTTACTTTCCCATTGCAGAAGCTTAAATGTCTTCTCATATGTGAAGCTTTTTCAAGTGCACAACTTCAAAAGTTACTTTTTTTTTTGGCAACTATGACTCTTAATTTAACCTCTATCAAGGCACTCAGTGGTGTGAATTTAAATGAGACAAAGACTCTCAAATTCTTGGGCTTTCATAAGGAATGCAATTGAATTATGCTTTATAATCCCTTGATACATAAAGGGAAAAAGACATTATGAAGCTCTTCACATATAGTGAAGAAACCTTGCAAGCACTTTTACCTTTTGGGAAACTGAGAAGTCACTTGAAATGTTATTTACTGGAGCAAAAAATTATGAAGTAAGTCCACCAATCAGAATTACAGGCTTTAGCTATTATTAGTTTCTTTTCACAGGATATAGCAGTACACTCAGAAGTCCATATGTCTTGAAAGATTTTCTGTAAATAAAAAACAGAAGATTAGATCAGGATTATGTATTTTAACACAAGTCATCACATTGAATAAGGGAATAAAAGTGATACTTTTGTGAATATTCTCAGAACTGACTTTAAAATATGGGATAATGCCTACTTTTCCACAGCCCTAAGGGAAGAGGGAAAAATTTTTCCCTTCTTTTCCTGAGATTCTTAAAATGAGCTGCATTTTAAAACTATTCGATTAGGTAAAGAAAAGAATAGCCTTGAGAATCTCTTTTTTTTCTTTACTAGAGAAGTTGTGGGTTTACAGGACCATCATACATTAAATACAGGATACCCTGATACCTTCCTATGATTAACACCTTGCAATGGTGTGGAACATTTGTTACAACTGATGAAAGGAAATTTTTATAATTATACTACTAACTCTAATCCACAGTTTAACTTAGAGTTCACTGTTTGGATAGTGTAGTTCCATGAATTAAAAAAAAATTATTCTGTTACCGTATATACAACCTAATATTTTCTCTTTTAACCATGTTCAGATATATATTTCAGTTCTGTTAATTATGTTTACACAATGCTCTGCTACCATTACCAAAACATTTCCATTGATTCAAATAGGAACTCTGTATAGTTTAAGCCTTAAATTCTTATTCCTTATCCCCATCCCATCCTCTGGTAACCTATATTCTAGATTCTGATTCTATGAGTTTTGCTTATTCTAATGATTTCTTATCAGTGAAATCATACAGTATTTCTTCTTTCATGTCTGGTTTATTTCACTCAACATGATGTCTTCAGGGTTCATCCACGTTGTCACATGTATTAGGACTTCATTCCTTTTTATGGATAAATAACATTCCATTGTATGTATATACCACATTTTGTTTATCCATTCATCAGTTGATGGACACTTGGGTTGCTTCCATCTTTTAGTAATTGTGACTAGTGCCACTATGAATATCAGTGTGAAAATATCTGTTCAAGTCCTGCTTTCAATTCTTTGGGGTATATACTAGTGGGATTGTTAAGTCATATGGTAATTCTATAATTAACTTTATGAGGAACTTCCAAACTGTCTTCCACAGAGGCTGTATCATTTTACATTGCCACCAGCAAAGAATGAGTGTTCCTATTATCTTTGCATCCTCTCCAACACTTGTAAATTTTTTTTTTTAATAGTAGGCATTCTAGTGGGTGTGAAATGATATCTCGTTGTTGTTTTGATTTGTATTTCCCTGATGACTAATGATGTTGGCATCTGTGGCAGTTTGAGATTACTTTATGAATCACAGAAAGAGAAAGATTATGTTTTTAAACTAGTCTATTCCTGTGTTCATGTGATACCATTTTATTGCATTAAGTTCGGTTGAGGGCCCTTTGATTAGATTACTTGATAATATCACTTTAGGGCTTTTCATTGGACTATGTCAGTGGGGCATGATTCATATTGAGTCTCCACCCTCTTGCTGGGTCTGTTAAATACAGAGACACAGACAGACACAGGAAAAGGAAGCCACCATGTTTGGTCCTGCCATGTAAGAGAGAGGACTAGAGGATCGCTTAAGCACAAAGCCCTAAGAGGCTGTGCCCACAGAGTAGCTCAAGAGGAAACTAGCCCTGCTATAGGGCTGATAGCTTACAGTTGAAATCAGGAAGAGAACGGGAACAGCCGAGACTGATACGGGAGGCCCTCGGCTGAGTTCAAACTCATCAGAGATCGGTGGCCCTCTTACTTCAACCTATGGCAGCTGACTTTGGTGAGAAAGCACCTCTGATGGTGCCTTAATATGGATATTTTACAGCCTTTGAACTTTAAGCTTTTACCCTAAATAAATCCCCTTTATAAAAGCCAGCCCATTTCTGGTACTTTGCATCAGCAGCCCTTTGGCAAACTAAAGCAACATCTTTTCATGTACTTTCTGGCCATTTGAATATCTTTGAACGAGAGATATATGTTCAAGTCTTTTGCCCATTTTTAAATTGGGTTGTCTTTTTGTTGTTAAGCTGAAGGTTTTCTTTATGTACTCTGGATGTTAAACCTTTATTGGATATGTGCTTTCCAAATATTTTCTCCCATTGTGTAGGTTGTCTTTTTACTATCATGATAAAGTCCTTTGATGCACAAATTTTTTAATTTTGATGAAGCCCCGTGTATTAGTCAGCCAAAGGGGTCCTGATGCAAAATACAAATACCAGAAATAGGTTGGTCTTTATAAAGGGTATTTATTTGGGGTAGAAGCTTCCAGATACCAGGCCATAAAGCATAAGTTTCTTCCTTCACCAAAGTCTGTTGCCACGTGTTGGAGCTTGACAGCTGCCAATGCTTGCCAGGGTTCAGGCTTCTTGGGTTCCTCTCTTCCCGGGGCTTGCCTCTCTCTGGGCTCAGGCTTGCTTTGTGTCACAAGGTCAGCTGTAGACTATCAGGAAATGGCTTGCTTCTCTTCCCCAGGTCTTCTCTCTTTCCTCATGACCAAACTCCTCTGTACGCTATTTTCCGCGGCTCCAGCTCAAGACTCCGCATCACAATTCCAACTCAAAACTGCTCCAACACTGTCCTTTGCCATGTCTTTTATCTTCGAGACTCCACCCACCAAGGGTTGGGGCTCAATGCCCTAATGACATGGCCCAGTCAATGCCCTAATCATAACTTAATCATGCCCAGATTAACAGACCAGTTTACAAGCATAATCCAATGTCTATTTTTGGAATTCATAATTACATCAAACTGACAAACTGCTACACTCCACCCTCTGAATTCCAAAAATACATTACAATATTTTTAAAAAACCTTAAATTAGTAGCAATGCAAGTACAAAATCATATCATAATCAGTTTAAAGAAATACAGTTTGTCTTGGGGCAAAGTCCCTTCTAGCTGTAGACCTCTGAAACTT
This sequence comes from Tolypeutes matacus, assembly GCA_026826555.1. Lineage (NCBI taxonomy): Eukaryota > Metazoa > Chordata > Mammalia > Cingulata > Chlamyphoridae > Tolypeutes > Tolypeutes matacus. The sequence continues at coordinate 2,213,280 of JAKSZT010037812.1, forward strand.
ACAATATCATTTATCTGCTTCCAATACACAAATGGAAAGACAAAGGATAAACATTTTCATTATCAATAAGGAGAAATTGGGAGGTTAAACATGAGTCAGGGGTCCTCTACAGTTCAGTAAACCTGCAGGATATCCTCCATTCAATTTCAAAGTCTGAGAGTCACTCTTAGACGATGATTTCTTCTCCCTGGGGCCACATGGGGACCAACCCTTTCCACAGGCTTGCCCAACAGCCATTTTCTTGGTTCCACCCTCATCCAAGCATCTGGTGTCAACCAAGCTCCAGACCTCACCCTCCAAGAGTGTTGGGGTGATTGCCACACCTTACCCAATCTTTGGGTTAGAGTCTTAGCCACCCTAGTACAGTGAGGTGAAGACAACTTTCCCCCTAACCTTTGGCATACAGGTTCAACCCTTTCAGAGCAACGAGTTGACCACCTGGCCTTCCCTAACCTTTGCAATACAGGCTTAACCCTCTCAGAGCAATGGGTTGACCACCTAGCCTTCTCTAATCCATGGGGGACAGGAGCACCCCTCTCAGACCTATGGGGTGCTGACCTTAACTGCCCTAATCTTTGAGGAATGTGCTCCACCCTCCCTGTACCCTGGGGCAGCAAACCTCTTCCTGAACATCAGGTGGGAACATCCACCCTCTTCAGCTGCTGGGCAAACTCACCCTCTCTGTACACATGGGTGGGACTCCTCTCTTGGCCTAAGGCAATGTCTTAATTCCAGATCTCAACTCCCATGGTTTTCTTCTTAAAGCTGTTTCTCCTTCAATCTTTCCTTTCCATGTCCTCTTTTGTCCAAGCTGACAGTGGTTTTGTTCATACAGCTCTCAAAAAAACTTTGTTGGTTTAGCATGCAGGAAGCAGGGGTCTAAGCCATCAGACAGTAAGACTTTCCACAAGTCTTTCCCAGATAACTGCATCTTCAATCCTGATTTACAAGTTCCAAGTTTAGTTAAGTCTTCAAATGGGGCACTAGTGTCTGGGAGCACAATTTCCAGAGGCTTGGAATTTCTGGGATCAGTTTCTGCATTCTTTGTGCCCAAGAGTTCAGTCATTAGTGTATTTCTTTCATCCAGCATTTTGCTATAAGCTGCAAGGAGAAGCCAAGCCAAATTCTCTGGGTTTACTTTGGAAACTTCTTCAGCTAAATGCTCAGGTCTGCCATTTTCAAATTCTGTCTTCCATATAACACCAGGAGTTAATCTTGCTAAGTTCTCTGCAACTTTAAAACACGCATCACCTTTCCGCCAGTTTCCAATAATAGTTTCATCATTTACTTCTAAGGCATCATAAAACGTCTCTTTTGTGTCCATATTGCTATCAACAGTTTCTTCAAAGCGATCTAGGTCTTTTCCATCAAGTGTTTCACAATTCCTCCAAAAAATACCCCTTACCCATTTATAAAACCATTCCAACATTTTGGTAATTGCAAAAGCACTTCCCCACTCCTTGATACCAAATTCTGTATTAATCAGCCAAAGGGGTGCTGATGCAAAATATCAGAAATCGGTTGGTTTTTATAAAGGGTATTTATTTGGGGTAGAAGTTTACAGTTACTGGGCCATAAAGCATAAGTTTCTTCCCTCACCAATGTCTGTTGCTACGTGTTGGAGCAAGACAGCTGCCGATGTTTGCCAGGGTTCAGGCTTCTTGGGTTCCTCTCTTCCAGGGGCTCCGTTTCTTTCTGGGCTTAGCATCTCTGTTTCTTCCACACAGTTAGCTGTAGACTATGAGGCTCTCTAGGCTTTGCCTCTCTCCACAAGGCCAGCTGGGAACTCTTAGGTGAATGGCTCATCTCTATCCCGGAGCCTTCTCTCTTTCCTCACCAGAACTCCAATATTAAAACTGCTCCAACTCTGTTCTTTGCCATGCCTTTTATATTTGATTCCCGCCCCACCAAGAGGTGGGGCTCAACGCCCTACTGACATGGCCCAGTTACCGCCCTAATCATAATTTAATCATGCCCAGATTAGCAGACCAGTGTACAAGCATGATCCGATATCTATTTATGGAATTCATAATTACATCAAACTGCCAAACTGCTATACCCCATTTACCTGTTTTTCTTTTGTTTGTGTTTGTAGCATCAAAACAATGAATCCATTGCCAAGTATAAGGTCCTGAAGATTTTCCCCTATGTTTTTTTCTAAAAGTTTTATGGTTTGCAGTTTATTACTGCAAAATTGGGTAATAATAGCTCTCTTATAGAAAGAATTAGATGAGATAAGAAATATTTGTAACATGCTTGGTATGTATCAGGCCCTCAATGAATGGAAACTAATATTATGGTTTATATAAAAAAATAACAATGTGTATGTTGATAGTAATAATTTAAAAATATTGTATCTATATTATACATTAAAAGTAGTTTCACCTATAAGCACAAAGCTCATAATATTAAGTAGAGGGAAACGGATGTGGCTTCAGCGATTGAGCTCCTATCTACCATATAGGAGGTCCAGGTTTCGATTCCCAGGGCCTCCTGGTAAAAGGCAAGCTGGCCTGCATGGCGAGCTGGCCCAAGTGGAGAGTTGGCCCACACAGAGTGCTGGCTCATTTGGAGAGCTGGTCCACTCAGGAATGCTGACCTGCACAAGAGTGCTGGCCCATGCAGGAGAGCTAGCCTGCGCAGGAGTGCTTGTCTGCACAGAGAGCTGGCGCAGCAAGATGATGTAACAAAAAGAGACACAGAAGAGAGGCAATAAGAGATGCAGCAGACCAGGGAGCAGAGGTGGTACAAGAGATTGAGCACCTCTCGCACATTCTGGAAGTTTCCAGGATTGGTTCCTGGTGCCACCTAGAGAGAAGACAAGCAGACACAGAAGAACACACAAAGAGCAGACAGCGAGTGCAAAACAACGAGGGTTGGGATGGGGTGGAGAAATAAATAAATAAAATAAATATTTAAAAGATAATAATAATAATATTAAGTAGAATTCTAAAACCTGAAAAGCAAAACAATCCAAGGGAATATGGCATCGTATCCAAACACTCTGATCTTTCATCAGTTTCTGGAAGTAAACCAATCTCCTCCTTACCCCAAGGCCTTTGCATTTCCATTCCCTTCAGCCTAGAAAGCTCTTACAAAACTGTAAATGTAGCTGACTTCTTATCCTTTAGTTGTCAGGTATTGTCACCTCTTGAGAGAGTCCCTTCCTGATCATTTTATCTAATTAGGCCCTCTCTTCCACAATTCACTATTACAGGACACTGTTTTTTTCCTTCAGTGAGGTTATCTCAACCTGAAATACTTTAGTTATTTTACTACCAGTCTCTCCCTGTAAGCTCCACAAGGTCAAAGACCAAGTCTATTGTGTGCAGCATTAACACCGCCCTGTCTTAACACAGTGCCTAGCATATGTTGAATAGTCAGTGAATATTAATGAATAAATATGGGTCAAGTTCTCCATTTTATAGATGAGGAAGCTGAGGTTAAAATGAACCACAGCAATTTAAATCCAGACCCATTTTGGTTTCTGCAAACACTGGGGTCTTGAATGAGGCAGTCCTGTCCTCCATAACCTAACATTAAAATAGTTTTAGTTGCTTAGTTGAGGAACAAAAGTGCCCAGTTTGTTTTGAAGTGAAAATGAAGCCTGAAACTGTAACAAAGTTAAGAATTAACAATTACGATTACAAAATCATTATACAGATGCCTTTATATTCTAAAATAGCAAAAGGTTAGTATCTGAAATTGCTGAAACTGGCTGGGTTTAGCCTAGACCTGCTATTGTGGTGGTCATTCTAAACAGGTCTCACCCTGTTTTATGGTTACTCACACTTAGTCTCTCTCTCAGGTAATACTATTCTCATGGAAATTCTAGATTGAATTTACCTTTGTTTATGGTTATATCAGAACTAGGCTCACCCTTGTGTATTCTTGCCATTGTGATGGTAATCACTCTACTCTCCCCTGTTTGAATCCATAAAAACCTCTGCTCCCCTTGTTTTGGGGAAGGCAGATTTGAGACACTCCCATGTCCTGTCCTTCTTCCAGCACTATAAACCTGCTTTCCCTCATGACCATCTCAGTGTGGACTCAATTCATCTACTCTGGCCAAGAACCCAGAGGCACCCCTGAAGGGTTTCTTTAAAAAAACATGTCCAATGTCACAGATATAGTAGGAAATCTAGACTTCAAAAGAGTCTTTCCAGGGTCTTTGCCTGGGTGTTAAATCCTGTGTCATAAGATAGTGCCAGCTTATCAACAAACTTTCCCTTTCTCAACTTCATTCTCTGCCTTCTTGATCCAGCAACCTTGGGATCTATTCCCAGCCATATTCTCCATGTTCCTGCTGACATATGTTAGCCAGATCTTGAAACTCTTTTACCATCTATTCCTCTCCACTCTTAGCAGACCCTGTGATCATCTACTTGGGTCATACTGAAATTTGATCTTAGTACTAGCAGATTTCCCAGAGAGACGTGGAAGGAGATTTTGAACAGGGTCAGCATTGTTTGTAAACAACTATCTCATCTGAAGCTTCTATATACTTTTCAAACAAGGAAAGGGTCTTCAATCTTCCAACAAAGGAAGTGGGCAACCTCTATAGGCCTTGAGTGTTCAGGGGAAGCTGGATGATCAAGGTCCTCAAGTGTGTCTCACAGGTATCCTCATCCCAAGTCTAATAGTCCCACTCCTCTACCATTAGGACCCTGATTCTATTGAAGGGGACTTGCCCAAGCTGAGAATTCACCTGCTCTGAGGTTCTGCCACTTAAAAAAAAATTATTGAAGTATATCATTCATACATAAACATACATAAACAATAAGTGTATAGTAATAGTTGTGAACTTATAAAACAAACATACATAACATCACACAGGGCTCCAATACCTCACCCTACCAACAATACCTTGCACTTTGTGAAACATTTTCAACTAATGATTAAAGAGCATCCTCAAAACATCATTACCAACCAAAGTATCTTACAGTTGGTGAATTTTCCCCCCAACCCATCCCATTATTATTATTATTTATATCATTTATATATGAACATACATAAACAATAAGTGTATAGTAAAAGTTGTGAACTTACAAAACAAACATGCATGACATCATACAGGGGTCCTATATATCAACCTACTACCAACACCTTGCATTGTTGTGAGAAATTTGTTACAAATGATGAAAGAATATCATCAAAATCTTCCTACTAACTATAGTCCTTATCTTACACTTGGTGTATTTTTCCCCCAACCTACCCTATTATTTTTTTTTAAATATATTTTTATGACAGAAGTTGTAAACTTATAAAACAATCATGCACATGTGCAGAATTCCCATGCAACACCCCTCTATCAACACACCACACCATGGTAGAACATTTAATACAGATTATGAGATAATATCATCAGACTATTACCAGGTCCATAGCGTACATTTGGCACACTTTTTCTATACTTCCCCATTATCAACACAGTACATCTTTAGTATAGATGCATGAATATTACATTATTACTGCTAACCACAGTCCATAGGTCACTCCAATTTTATTTTTCCCATGCTTCTCCACATTCTCACCATCCTGCAATACTGATGTACATCTGCTCTAGCTCACAAAGGACACACTTGCATCTGTACCATCAACCACAATTCTCACCCACCTCTAGGTTTACTGTGTTATTCAGTTCCTAGATTGTTCTCTAGCTTTCTTTCAATTGGCATTTACATCCCTAGACTACCCCTTTCAGCCACATTCCAATTTATTAACCAGTTGTTACTCACTATAATGTGTTACCATCAACCCTATACATTTCCACACTTTTACAATAAAGTTAATTAAAACTTCTACCTACATTAAACATTAGTAGTCCATCTCAGTCCTTCTCTTATCTTCTTTAAGAAACCACCATCTACCACCAGGTCTTGAAGATATTTCCCTACATTTTCCTCTAGAAGCTCCATGGTTCTTGCTTTTATATTTAGGTTTTTGACCCATTTTAAGTTAATTTTTTAATAAGGTATGAGATAGGGGTCCTCTTTCCTTCTTTTGGCTATAGATATCCAGTTCTCTCAGCACCATCCATTGAATGGACCATCCTGCCTGAGTTGGGGGAGCCTGACAGGCTTGTCAAAAATCACTTGGCCATAGATGTGAGGGTCTGTTTCTGAACCATTAATTTGGTTCCATTGGTCTATGTGTCTGTGTTTATGCCAGTATATGCTGTTTTTACTACTGTAGGTAGGTAATAATATCTAAAGTCCAGAAGTGAGAGTCCTCCATCTTCGTTCTTCCCTTCCAAGATGTTTTTGGCTACTTGGGACCCCCTGCCCTTCCAAACAAACCTGACAATCATGTGTTCCATTTATTTAAAAAGTGCTGGTGGAATTTTTATTGGGACTGCATTGAATCTGTTTATCAATTTGGGTAGAATTGACATTGTAATGATATTTAGTCTTCCAATCTGTGAGCATGGAATGTTCTTCCAATTATTTAGATCTTTTTTATTTCTTTTAACAATGAGTTGTAGTTTTTTGAATTTAAGTGCTTTATATTAATTTTTTTCCTAAATATTTGATTCTCTTAGTTGCTCTTGTAAATGGAAATTTTTCTCTGACTTCCTCCTCAGATTGTGCATTACCAGTGACTTTTAAAATCTATTTCATCCAATAGAAATATAGCTACTCTAGCTTTTTTTTTGTTGTTGTTGTTGTTGTTGTTGTTGTTGTTGTTACTGAATGCATGGAATATCTTTTTCCAGCTCTTCACTTTCAAACTATTGGTATCCTTGGGTCTATGGTGAGTCTCTTGCAGACAGCATAAAGGTGGTTCATATTTTCTTATCCATTCTGCCAGTCTGTATCTTTTTTATTGGGGAGTTTAATCCATTAACATTCAATGTTATTACTGTAAAGGCAGTTCTTATTTCACCCATTTTGACCTTGGGTTTTATTTGCCATATTTTATTTTCACCACTCTCTTTTTGTGATTTTTAGTTACTTTTACTAATATTATCATCATTCTAGACTCTCTTCCAAGTCTTTCTCTCCTGTCTTTTCTTTTCAGTCTGTAGCACACCTTTTACTATTTCCTGCAAAGCCAGTCTCTTGGTTACAGACTCTCTAAATTTTTGTTTATCTGTGAATATTCTAAACTCACCCTCATTTTTGAAAGACAATCTTGCTGAATATAAGATTCTTGGCTGGAAGTTTTTGTCTTGCAGTATCTTAAATATATTATACCACTGTCTTCTTGCCTCCATGGTTTCTGATGAGAAATCAGCACTTAATCTTATTGGGTATCCCTTATATGTTATGCATTCCTTTTCTCTTGCTGCTCTCAAAATTCTCTCTTTGTCTTTGGTATTTGACATTCTGATTAGTATGTGTCTCAGAGTTGGTCTATTAGGACTTATTTGGATGGGAATATGTTGTGCTTTTTGGACATGGATATCCATGTCCTTCAATAGAATTGGGAAATTTTCTATCATTATTTTTTCAAATATTCCTTCTGCCCCTTTTCCCTTCTCTTCTCCTTCTGGGATACCCATGACACGCATGTTTGCACATCTCTTGTTGTCATTTAATTCCCTGAGACTTTGTTTAATTTTTTTCCTTTCTTTTCTTCATCTGTTCTTTTGTATGTTCACTTTTGGAGGCCATTTCTTCAAGCTCAACAATCCTTTCTTCTGCCTACTCAAATCTGCTAGTATATGATTCCAGTGTATTTAAAAAATGATATTTTATTTTTTTAAATATTTAAATATTTAAAAAATAATATTTAATGATAAATATTATATAAATATTACATTAAAAATATAGGGGATTCTCATATGCTGGACTTCCCACACCTCCCACATTTTCCCACATTAACAATATCTTGGGGGCGGATGTGGCTCAAATGGTTGGGCGTCCGTCTGCCATATGGAGGGACTTGGGTTCGATCCCTGGGACCTCCCGAAGGCGCATGGGCTGCCAGGCTCTGTGTGCCACTGAGCTGTCGGGTCCCGAGAGCCATGCAGCAGGATGATGACGTAACAGGAGAGAGACAAGACGAGATGCTCCGAAAGCTCCAGAAGCCAGGAGCTGAGGTGGTACAGGCGGCAGAAGAATACCTCTCTCCTACATTGGAGGTCTCTAGGATGGAATCCTGGTGAAGACTGGAGGAGGAGGATGAGAAAAGATGGCAGGAAACAGACACAGAGAATTGCCCAGCGAATGGACAAAAAAAACAGCAAATGGGGAAGGGGGTATTTAAAATGGATAAAATAAATCTTTAAAAAAAACAAAAAACAAAAAAACAATATCCTTCATTAGTGTGGTACATTCATTGCAATTGATGAACACATTTTGGAGCATTGCCACTAAGCATGGATTATAGTTTACATTGTAGTTTACACTCTTTCCCACACAATTCTGTAGGTTATGGCAAGATATATAATGGCCTGTATCTGTCATTGCAATGTCATTCAGAGTGAATCCCAAGACCCGAAAATGCCCCTGTATTACACCTGTTTTTCCCTTTCCCTGTCCTCAGAACCCCCAGTGGCCACAGCCTCCACATCAATTATATAATTTCTTCCATTGGTAGAATCACAATAAGTCTATAGTAGATTACCAGTAAGTATACTTTAGTTCATCGTTCATTCCCCAGTCCTGAGGATTCTGGAATGGTGATGTTCACTCCGCCTCTAATTGAGAAGGGGCTTTGATCCCAAATGGCTGATGGATAGGACTCTCTGGCTTGAAGTTGTAGACTCTCTCAGTTCCTTGGTATGATGGTTGTCCATCTCCTCCTCCTTGTTAGTTATCCTGGGTAAGTCCAATGAACTGGAGAGTAGGTGTTGCAACTCATTTGAAATTCAGGGACCAGCTGGCGCATGAAAGCCCAAAGATTTAAGTCTCTTGGATGTACACTTACCAACTCTAGTACTAATTATAGGTTCAAATAGAAGAGACAGTAGAGCCATGTGTAGGGAAACCACAACTGAGTCCAACTCTGTCACACTGGGGAGCATAAATTCCATAGTTGGGCCCACTGGCAAGGCACCAAACTCCTGAGCTATCTTCCCTGACTATAGTGTCTGAATATTTCCAGAGTCCTCAGGAGCCCCACTATTTGGGGTAGTATCTACTTCGGCTGTCAATGAGATCCTGCTGACATGTACATAAGCGTAACCTCTGGAATGAACTCCCGATTCACTTTGAAGTCTCTTAGCTATATAACCTCATTTGTCTTTACCTTTTCCCCCTTTTCAAAAGATGTTTTCAAGGTCTTTTTACAGTTGCATTGCTAGTTGGTGCTTGGTAATAATCCCTTTGTGCCAGGGAGGCTCATCCTAAGGAGTCATGTGCCACGCTGGCAGGAAGGTGATGTATTTATATGCTGAGTTTGGCTTAGAGAGAGGCAACAAGGAGGCTCTGAGGTGGTAACTATTAGGCACCTGATTCATTTTTAAAAATTAATTTATTTACACCCCCCTCCCCCCATTGTTTTGCACTCGCTGTCTGCTCTCCGTATGTTCTTCTGTGTCTGCTTGTCTTCTCTTTAGGCAGCAACCAATTCCTGGGACCTTCCAGAATGGAAGAGAGGTACTCAATCTCTTGTGCCACCTCAGCTCCTTGGTCTGCTGCGTCTCTTACTGTCTCTTCTCTATGTCTCTTTTTTTGTTGTGTCATCTTGCTGTGCCAGCTCTCCACACAGGCCAGCATTCCTACGTGGGTCAGCTTGCCCTTCACCAGGAGGCCCCGGGAATCAAACCCTGGACCTCCTATATGGTAGGCTGGAGCCCAATAGCTTGAGTCACATCTGTTTCCCTCCAGTATATTTTTAATTTCATTTATTGTGCCTTTCATCCCCCTAAGATCTGCTCTTTTTCTGTGTAAGCTTTCAAATTCTTCTTTGTGCTCATCCAAAGTCTTCTTAATTTTATTAATCTATTAAGCTATCTTATTGAATTTATTAAGGAGATTTGTTTGAACATCTATGATTAGTTGTCTCAACTCCCTTATGTCATGTGGAGGCTTATCTTGTTCTTTTAACTGGGCCATATCTTCCTCTTTCTTGGTGTGGATTCTAATTTTTTGTTGGTGTCTTGGCATCTGGCTTACTAGATGTATTTATTCTGGGTACAATTTCTCTCTTTAGGGCTTTCTTGCCCTTTTTCCCTTGTGGTTGTATCATAGGAGCCAAGGATATAGTTGGTGCTATAAGCTGTGGAGGCTCAATCTGCCCACGTTGCCCAAAGGACCAATGAAGCTTCTTCCAACTTTCTCTTTTGCCAGTGGTAGGGACAGAGCCACAACTGTGTGTAATAATCCAAATCATGCAGGCCTAGACTCTAGTTGCCCAGAGAGAATGATGAAGCTTCATACCCCTTTCTCCCCTGCCTGGGACAAGATGGAGCTGCAGGTGTGGGCAGCAATCTATGCCATGCTGGTCCAAAATGACCGCAGTTGCCCAGGTAGACTTCTGACTATTCAGTCTGTGCCAGTCAAATGTACCTGCAGTTACCCAGAGAGGCTGGTGCAGGGCCTGCCAGCCTCCTTCCTGCTGGTTGGGTGAAAGAATCCGGTTCCTACCGTCACTGTGATTTTCAATCAGCCCTGCTTCCCCTCATACCGCAGGCAGAGTCAAAATGGTGGGTACTGGCCTTTTTCCAACTTGGACAGGTTCAAACTATTCCTGTTCTTAGGGTTAGCCAGCCAAATTTACTAATCAGTAGCTGAAGTCAGTGGCCAACGGACTCTTCCTCCCTTGTTTTTGGGAAATATAGCTTCCAACTCCAGCCACAGAATAGCTCCTGAGGTGGCTTGCACTGCCAGAGTAGTATGATCACCAGCCTTTGTGGCATGGCTTGTATTTTTCTGGAGAGGCTGGAGCAGGTCCCCCAGCTTCCTCCCTTCCAGAGGTGGGACTGGATCTTAGGCTAGAGCTGGAATCTGATCTGGATGGAAAGAAGCCAGTCCCTACCAGCACTGTGATTTGCAGTTAGCCCCGCTTCCCCTTGTGCCAGGGATGGAGTTAAAATGGCAGCTACTGGCCTCTTTCTGACTTGGACAGCTTCAAACTTTAGCTGTTCTTACGATTATACTTTAGCCTGCCAAATTTACTAATCAGTAGCAGAAGTTGGTGCCCAACTGTCTCTTGCTCCCCCAGTTTTGGGAAGTGGAGCTTCCACATGCAGCCATAGAATAGCTCCCGAGGCAGCTCAGTGAAGGGTGGGCACTGGCCTCTGCCACGTGGAGTGCTTTACTTATGAATCTTCTCTGCAGATGGGCAGTCTCTTCCTTCTATTCTTTCAAGGAAGTTGCAGGATGCACTTCTGGTCTCCCGGAGCCCCGATACAGGTGCTTTAGATAGCTCTTGGTGATTACTAACTGCCCTGTAGCATGAGCTGAACTCTAGGAGCTCCTTACTCTGCCACCATCTTGCTGGTTGTCTCCCTGCCACTTTTAATTAAGGCCTGTGTTTGGTCTTCTGCTCAAACTGCCCTTTGGCTGCCAGTGATAAGGGCTCTTTTAAAAAGTGTCCAAGGGGGTCTTTTATCTCTCACACCTGAGTTTAAATTGGTACTTAATAGATCTGATCTTGTCATTTACTCTCCTCAGTGAATCAGTTGTGCTGAGCAACAGCCTCCTGATTCCACAATCTTTCATGTTACTCTTTCTCTTATACTCTCAAACACCAAATACATTGCATGAGAAAATGCATCCCCTTATACCTATGTAGTGTCTCAGTTTGCCACAAGTGAGTGTTAAGCAATTGTATTGCAGCATCTTGCAGAGACTATCTCCAATGAAAACATCCTCATTGCCAACCCGCTTGTGAATAAAGAAACTCCAGTGTCATCCTTAGACTTACATTCATGGAACTGTCTTAATTTGGACCCTTGAATCAGATTGGGAGGTCTAGATCCTGCCAAAGTGGTTTACTGAGGGTTTGTTCTCAGGAGAAACCTGAGGGAGAGTAAAAGAAGCAGAACAATACAGGAAAAGAAGCTGACAAGGATATGAAGTCTAGCCTCAACCTGATCCCACAGGGTATTCTGGAGCATGAGTAGATCCACAGAGTTTTGTACCTCTGCAAAACAGTCAATGGCTGTGAGCTACCCCTGAGAGAAGGGTGTATAAACTTCCAGGAATTTCTTGGAATTGTTGGCTGAAGGCAATACTCAGGAAAAGGGTGTAAGTTATTAGCAGCTAATACTCTCAGCAGCTAGGGAGTGGATGCACAGATACAGTGAAAGGATTCTGAGCAGGGCACCAAGATCATCTTCTAAAACAAAGATGTCCTTTAGTAGGAAGAACATTGAGCCTGGAAGGAAGGAGACTGTAGCCATTGGGCAATTTGATGTAATTATGAATTCCAAAAATATAATTGGATCATGCTTGTAAACTGATCTGTTAATCTGGGCATGATTAAGTTATGATTAGGGCGTTGACTGGGCCACGTCAGTAGGGCGTTGAGCCCCACCCCTTGGTGAGTGGGAGAAGAAAATATTAAAAGGCACCACAAAGAACAGAGATGCAACAGTTTTGAATAGCAGTTTTGATGTTGGAGTTTTGATGTTGGAGAGAAGGCCCTGGGATAGAGACAAGCCATTCGCTGAGAGTTTACAGCTGGCCTAGGAGAGAAGCAAAGCCTAGAGAGCATCGTAGTCTATAGCTGACCTTGTGGAGGAAACAAAGGCGCTGAGCCCAGAGAGAAACGCAGCCCCGGGAAGAGAGGAACCCAAGAAGTCTGAACCCTGGCAAACATCGGCAGCTGTCTTGCTCCAACAAGTGGCTATGGACCTTGGTGAGAAAAGAAACTTACGCTTTATGGCCTGGTAACTGTGGACTTCTACCCCAAATAAATACCCTTTATAAAGACCAACCCATTTCTGGTATTTGCATTAGCACCCCTTTTGGCTGACTAATACAGAGACAGATGCAAAAAGAAATGGTGAAGGACTTCCAGGATGATAGCAGATTAGAGAGACACAGGACTCACTTTTCTCCCAGAAAAATAGCTAGACGACAAGCAGAAATGGCCTGGAAAAAATGGTCTAGGGTTTAAGACACCAGGGGAAGACTGGACACCATCTGGAAGAGAGAAGGACACAGAAAAGAATCTCGATGGAAAGACTGTGATTAAAAGCTGCTATAGCAGCTGCCAGCAGCCCTCCCTCTAACCTTGGAGCAGATAACTTTGAATTCTCTGACCTCTGGCAAGTGGCTACAAGCAGAGAGGGCAACAGGGATTCACCTCCCCAGGAATCGGGAGAGAGAGGGTCACAGCGTAAGGCTGATTCAGCTTTTGGCCAACAAATTTAGTCTGCTGTGTCCAATGAGTCTTCCAGGCTGGGTGGGGCTGTGCCAGCATTTGCCCTGGGAGCAGGCACAGGAATAAAGAGATCCAACTCTCAAATACCCTCCCTACTGACCGGGGCCGATTGTTGAGGATGCAGAGGGGAGTGAAATTATTTCCTACCTAGGAAAAGGGAGAGAACTGCCAGCAAAGGTTGGAGGACAGCTTCTTCAGAAGTTTGAATTGCAAGGCTCTGAATAGCCTGGAGGCAGGATCCTCTGTCACATTGCTGCTGTTGGTGTTGCAGGGAACATAATCAAACCAACCGTGAGGGCTGCTGAAGAGTGCCACCTGCTGGCGGACCAAAGAAGTACATGTAAGGAAATTAAAACTAAGTAATTAAGAGAGGCTTTTTATGGTCTTTACAGCCTCCTCTCCAAGGCCCTTGGAAGCAGGTTTGACACCATTACTGGGTCTAAAATTCAGATCTGAGCAACTAACAGAGACAATCCTAAAGCCAAGAATCAAAGAACAGCAGCAACACACAGCTTCCCACTATTAAATCCCTACAAAAGAGAGAGAAATTGAGCATCAGAGTAAACTTACCATCATAATCAGTTGCCTAGACATCAGCAAAAAATTACAAGCCTTACTAAGAAAATGGAAGAAATGGCCCAAGCAAAGGAATATTTCAAAGCCCCAGATGAGACACAAGATTTGAGACAGCTAATCACAGAGGTTCATACAAATCTCCTAAATCAAATCAGTGAGTTGAAAGACAATATGGCTAAAGAGATAAATGACATCAAGAAGACACTGGGCCATCACAAAGAAGGATTTGAAAACCTGAATAAAGAAATAACAGCTCAAGGGAATGAAAAACACAATAGGTGAGATCAAAAACACATTAGAGGGGGGAGCAAGTGTAGCTCAGTAGTTGAGCACCTGCTTCCCATGTATGAGGTCCTGGGTTCAATCACCAGTACCTCCCAAAAGAATAAAAATAAGATTAAATAAATAAAACTAAACACATACACACACACACAAACCCACACACACTTTAGAGGCAAACAAGAGCAGACTCAAAATGACAAAAGAAAGAATAAGTTATGCAGAAGACAAAACAGCTGAAATGGAAGGGAGAGATGAACAGGGAGAAAAAAGAATGGAAAAAATTTAGCAGGAGCTCAGGGAGTTGAATAACACAAAGCACAACAACATATGTGTCATGGGAGTTCTGGAAGGAGAAGAGAAGGGGAAAGGGGCAGAAAGAGCATTTGAGGAAAAAGTGGCTGAAAAATTCCCAAATCTCATGAAAGAAATGACTTGACATGTCCAAGAAAAGCAGCATACCCCTATCAAAATAAATCCAAATAGAACTACTCCAAGAAACATACTACTCAGAATGTCAAACATCAAAGATAAAGAGAAAATTCTGAGAGCAGCAAGGGAGAAGCAAATCATCACATACAAGGAATGCCCAGTAAGACTTAATATGGATTTCTTGTCAGAAACTATGGTGGTGAAAAGACAATAGTACAATATAATTAGGATACTGAAAGAGAAAAATTGCCAGCTGAGAATTCTTTATCCAGCAAAACTGTCCTTCAAATATGAAGGTGAGTTTAAAATATTCACAAACAAACAGAAACTGAGTTCATTAAAAAGGATCTACCTTTGCAGGAAGTATTAAAGGGAGCTTTACAGCCTGAAAGAAAAAGACAGGAGAGAGAGACTTGGAGGAGAGTATAGAAGGCAAGACTAGAAGAAAGGATAATCAAAAGAGTAAAAAGTCAGGCAAAATTAAGATATGACATATGAAAACCAAAGAATAAAATGGTGGAAGTAAATAATGCATTTACAATAATATCATTGAATGTGAATGGATTAAACTCCCCAATCAAAAGATATAGGTTGAAAGAATGGATTAAAAAAAAACATGAGCTGTCCATTTGCTGTCTGCAGGACATCCAGAGATGCAAATAGGCTGAAAGTGAAAGTTGGAAAAAGATACTCCACACAAACAGTAACCAAAAGAGAGCGGGGGTAGCTATACTACTATTGGACAAAATGGGACTTTAAATGCAAAAAAGGTATAAGAGAAACAGAAAGCCATTATATAATAATAAAAGGGACAGTCTACCAGGAAGAAATAATGGTCATAAATATTTGTGCACCTAACCAGGGTGCCCCAAAATACATAAGGCAAATTCTGGCAAAACTGAAGGGAGAAATAGATATCTCTACAATAATAGTTGGAGACATCAACACACCACTCACATCATTAGATAATACAACTAGACAGAAGATCAGCAAGGAAACAGAAAATTTGAACAATATGATAAATGAGTGAGACCTAACAGACGTATACAGAACATTGTATCCCAGATCAGTGGGATATACATTCTTCTCAAGTGCTCATGAATCATTCTCCAAGAAGACCACATGTTTGGTCACAAAGCATGTCTCAATAAATATGAAAAGATTGAAATTATAGAAAGTGCTTTCTCAGATCATAATGGAATGAAACTGGAAATCAATAATAGATGGGAAAGGGGAAATTTTGCAAATGTGTGGAGGTTAAACAACACACTCCTAAACAATCAGTGGGTCAGAAAAGCAATTGTAAGTGAAATTAGTTAATATATTGAACCAAATGAAAATAAGAACAAAGCTTACCAAACTTATGGGATACAGCAAAGGCAGTGCTGAGAGCAAAATTATAGCCTTAAACACCTACATTGAAAAAGAAGAAAGAGCTAAAATTAAAGATCTAACTGAACAACCAGAGTAACTAGAAAAAGAACAGCAAACTGATCCCAAAGCAAGCAGAAGGAATGAAATAATAAAGATTAGAGCAGAAATAAATGATATTGAGAACAAAAAACAATAGAAAAAATCAACAAAACCAAAAGTTTATTCTTTGAGAAGAACAATAAAATCGACAAACTCTTAGCTAGATTATCAGAGAGAGAGAGAGAGAGAGAGAGAGAGAGAAGATGCAAATAAATAAAATTAGAAATGAAAGGGGGCAGGGAGCCCCTGTGGCTCAATTGGTTGGTCTTCTGTTTACCATATGGGAAGCCCCAGGTTCGGTTCCCAGGGCCTCCTGGTGAAGGCAAGTTGGCCCGCGCAGCGTGGTGAGTTGGCGCAGCAAGATGATGCAATGAAGGGAGACAAGCAGACATAGAAAAATGCACAGCAAACGGACACAGTGAGCACAAGCAGCAAGGGAGGCATAAATAAATAAATCTTAAAAAAAAAAATGAAAGGGGGGAAGTTATGACTGACCCCACAGAAATAAAAAGGATCATAAGAGGAGAGCAGATATTGCTCAAGCAGTTGAGCTCCCACTTCCCACATGGGAGGTCCCAGGTTCAGTTCCCAGTGTCTCCTGAAAAAACACAAACAAACAACAAACAAAACAAATGAAAAAACCAACTCAGGGAAGCCGATGTGGCTCAGTGGTTGAGTGCCAGCTTCCCACATATGAGGTCCCAGTATCAACCTCTGGTCCCTGGTCCTTCAAAAAAAAAAAGGGTCATAAGAGTATATTATGAGAAACTGTATGCCAACAAACTAGACAACCTAGATGAAATGGACAAATTCCTAGAAATACACAAACAACCTACATTGATTTTACAAGAAATACAAGAACTCAAGAAACCAATCACATTTAAAGAGATTGAATCAGTCATCAAAAATCTCCCAAAAAAGAAAAATCCAGGAACAGAGGCTTCACAGGTGAAATCTACCAAGGATTTTGAGAATAATTAATACCAATCCTTTTCAAACTCTTCCAAACAATTAAAGAGGAGGGAAAATTACCCAACACATTTTATGAAGCCAACATCACCCTAATACCAAAGCCAGAAAAAGCTACTGCAAGAAAATTACAGAACAATCTCTCTAATGACCATAGATACAAAAATTCCCAACAAAATACTTGCAAATAGAATCCTGCATACCAAATAATTAAACACCATGACCAAAAGGAATTTATTCCTGGGATGCAAGGGTGGTTCAATATAAAAAAATCAATTAATGTAATATGCCACATTAACAAATTGAAGGAAAAAAGGCACATGATCATCTCGATTGAAGCAGAAAAAGCATTCAACAAAATCCAGCATCCTTTTTTGATAAAAAACACTTTGAAAGATAGGAATAGAAGGAAAATTCTTCAATACGATAAAGGGCATATATGGAAAACCCACAGCCAACATCGTACTCAATTGGGGAATGGTTGAAAGCTTTCCTCTAAGATTGGGAACAAAAGAAGGATGCCCACTCTCACCATTATTATTCAGTATTGTGCTAGAAGTTCTAGCTAGAGCATTTAGACAAGAAAAAAAAAAAAAAAAAAGGCATCCAAATATGAAAAGAGGAAGTAAAACTCTCACTATTAGCAGAACATGACCCTATACTTAGAAAATTCTGAAATGTCTATGACAAAGTTACTTGAGCTAATAAATAAGTTCAGCAAATTGGCAGGATATAAGATCAACAGGCAAAAATCAATAATGTTTCTGTACACTAATATTGAACAATCTGAGGAGGAAATCAGGGAAAAAATTCCAATTACAATAGCAAAAAATGACTCAAATGCCTAGGAATCAATTTAGCCAAAGTCGTGCAGGATGTATATTCAGAAAACTACAAAACAATTCTAAAAGAAATCAAAGAAGACCTAAACAAATGGAAAGACATTCTGTGTTCATGGATTCGAAGAATAAATATTGTGGAGATGTGAATCCTACCCAATCTGATTTATAGATTTAATGCAATACCAATCAAAATTCCAACAGCCTACTTTACAGAAATAGAAAAGACAGTTACCAAATTTATTTGGAAGGGAAAGTACACCCAAATAGCAAAAGGCATCCTAAAAAAGAAGAGTAATGTGGAAGGGCTTTCAATGCCTGACCTTGAAATATATTACCAAGCTACAGTGGTGAAAACCACATAGTAGCGGAGAAGATGTGGCTTAGGCAGTTAGGTGCCCGCCTCCCACATGGGAGGTCTTGGATTCAGTTCCCAGTGCCTCCTAAAGAAGACAAACAAATAACAAGCAGAGAACGAGCAGACATTGAGCAAAAACAATGAGCAGACATCGAACAAAACAAAAAGCAAACAATGAGCAGATAGCTAGCAAAAATAAAGTGAGCAGGGAGCGGATATGGCTCAAGCAGTTGGGAGCCCACCACCTACGTGGGAGGTTCTGGGTTCCGTTCCTGGTGCCTCCTAAAGAAGAAACGAGCAAACAGCGATCAGACAACAAGCAAAAATGAGCAAAAACAACGAGCAGACAACAAGCAAAAGCAATAAGCAAATAGACGGAGCCATCTTGGGGGGAGCAGACAAAAAAACTGCCATGGTATGGCATAAAGATAGACACACTGAGCAGTGGTAATGCTACTGCTTACTTGACTGGACTCAATATGTGTTTACCATTATTTCGGTTATTCTTCATGTAAATAGGCACTTTATTTCTTAGAAGAAATCACTGTCCATAACCAAAAAATAGCTTAATTGTGAAAAGGTTTTATTTAAATCAAACTTTTCTGGTTATTGAACATTTTATGTGAATAAATTAATCTTTATGCACATGATGGCTTATCTGAATTAGCTCCTCAATCCTTTAAAATGCCAAAGGCATCTTTTCCTAGCATAAAAATACTGAAGGCATTTTGCTATCACATGGGCTATTAGCAGAATAGGAAAATTAATCTTATTCTAAGCAAAAGCAGAAATATAATTAGCTGAACCCAGAAAAGTATGACATTTGCCTATGAACTCTTCTTTCAGATACTATATCTATTTTGGGAAATCATGAGACTAGAGCAAGAGAAAATATGAGACAAAATTAGGCTTCTCTAACTATTTAAATATTACGAAATCTATATTTTATGGCTTTTTCAAGATCTATATGAAAAGAAATAAAGTAATGTTTGAAATAACAGGCTGTATTAGTTATTATTAGCAATTGTCAATTTACAGAAAGCAGTCAATTTACATTGCTATTCAATGTAGTTGGTGTGCAAGGACTGAATTTACCTGGTTTCCCCTTAATTCATTAATTCTCTTTATATCTCTCAACTTCACAGAGTAGGGAATTAATCTTTACCAGTCTAACATTGCCTGTTATGTGTCAGATACTGTTTCATTTTCTCTCATATATCTCTTTAATTCAAACATACAGAAAATTTAATGTGTAATTGTGTTGAGTATATAAATTCACCACAGCATTATTTATAACAACTTGCCAAGTATATAAATGACCATAAATAGAAAAATAAGTTTTAAAAATTGGAATATGTCTTAACTGCAGTCCATAGGAGATAAGAGTTTCAAGAAGGTATACTTTTGCCATCCTTATTTTTAATCCCAAGAATGGCACCACCAGTGAATGATCTGTTGCTGTACTCCTCACTGAAGGATTTTTCACTCCTAGGAATAACCCTCGGAATATGATTTTGTTGACCACATAGGAAACTGATATCATTGCTTCCACAACCACCTTCACCAAAACTAAAATACAGTCTTCGTAAGGCTTGGAAGACCCTTCCCTTTTGTGTGTTGCATTGGGCACTCCGTGAAGATGAGAAAAACTGGACTGAAAAATTAAAATTTTCCTGTTTAGAAGTGATCCACAGGGTATCATCGTAAAGAGTTGTAACTAGACATCTTGACTGCTTTCATTGCTTCCATCGAACTAAATCTTAGGAACTTGAGTGGTGGAGACATTACTACACAGAGAAGCTCAAGATGATGGAAATGAAGGCTCCATTTCAGTGGTCCCATTAGTATCACAGGATAAAATTTAAAAATTGAGTCATGAAAAATCATCTTTTCCAATAATTTAGAAGACATAGAAATTTGAAAAATATACTTTTACTTCTGAGTGCCTTTTCTCCTAATTCTACTCCCCAGTACTATCTGCTATTAATGGGGTTTTGTGCATATTCTTTTGGGGTATGTTCATAAACAGTAGGCTAGTAGTTTTTTTTTTTTTTGGGGGGGGTCCATGATTTGATCTTCACACTCTGTTGAACCCCTTGTTTATTGTCTACATGATTATGATATAGCTTTCCATAATTTATTGTTTATACATTCTTCTTTAATCTTTATATTAGCTACAAATTTTCTGTAAAACTAACATGTTTATATGTAAATTATTTTGTATTTTTCTCATAGCTTTATTGGAAAAATTCCTATGAATTCAAACTGCTATGTCAAAGGATTTGCAAAATTTCTATTTTGAGTGTAAATGCAGAGTTCCCTCAGATTTAAGGCAGAACTTATCAGTCTTCTTTCCCAGTATTTGGGAATGAGCGATCCCTGTTTCCTACAACTGTACACATATTTATATCAGTATTTTTAATCTTTGGCAATGTAATATTACAAAGAATGTTGAGCTTGATCATCATCACATCATTAACAGCCATTTGTATTTCACTTTCCTCTATGTTCTCATTTTTCTTGGAATGTTTTCATTTATTTTGACATATTAGTCAATTTTTTTACTGATTTCTAAGGGCTCATTTATGATTAACAATGTCAATTTTCTCATTTTCATGCATTGCACATGAAATACCATGTTTTCTTCCCATTTAATTCATTCTACTGTTTTATTTTGTCTGCACAGTATTTATATATTCAAATATAACCATTTTCTGTTGCAAAAAAATGGGGTACATCCACTTGATAGTATATTATTCAGTAATTTTAAGTGATATTGATGTTGAACATGAAGATGCATATTTTATAATAGTAAGTTACAAACAAAAGATAAAAACAGGCAAACAAGAGGCTATGCATAAAGACTAAATGGAAAGTAGTCTAAATAGTTATAATTTTTAAAAACAATTTATTGAAGTATATCATTCATAAATGAACATACAGAAACAATAAGTGTTCAGCAAACATTGTGAACTTACAAAACAAACATCCATAACATCATATAGGACTCCCACACATCACCCCACCACAAATACTTTGCGTTGTTGTGAAACATTTGTTAACAAACCATGAAAGAGCATCGTCAAAGTATTACAACTAACTATAGTCCATATCTTACTCCCCTATACTTTTGTTTTTAAGGATTAATTAATTAATTTATTTACTTTTATCCATTTTTACACCTCGCCCCCCCCCCCACACTTTTGCTGTTTTTGTGTCTATTCGCTGGGCATCTCTCTGTGTCCGTTTCCTGCCCTCTCTTCTCATCCTTCTCTTCTTGTTTTCACTGGAATCAATCCTCAGAATCTCCGATGTGAGAGAGAGGCGTCCTACCACCTGCGCCACCTTAGTTCCTGTTTTTTCCGCGCGTCTCACCTTGGCTCTCTCTTGTATCTCTCTCCTGTTACGTCATCATCTTGCTGCATGGCTCACAGGGCCTGGCGGCGCACCTGCGCATGGGGCCTGGTGGCACACCCACGCATGGGGCCTGGTGGCCTGTGCGCTTTCTGTATTTTTCTTTTTTTAAATTTTTACTGGGAGGTCCCAGGGATCAAACCCAGGTTTCTCCATATAAGAGACAAACGCCCAACCATTTGAGCCACATCTGTCCCCCTGCTATATCTCTTAAGGTTGACCAAAGATACCTAGAGTTATAGACATTTCCCATAGAGGACGGTCATGTAATAAATCAGGCCTAGTATATCACCAGCATTCTAAAAACCAGACCTAGGGAGAAAAACTAGGTCTGGGGACACATGCATGCTTTCTAATATAGCAAATGTTTAGCCTACCTTGATTATCACAAAATCAGGATAGCGAGGATATTTGCATAATAGTTATAATTTTTATGTCTTCTAAATTTACTATTACAAGCATGTATTTCTGCCATAATGGGAGGGGGAAAAAAACTTTTAAAGATTATTAATATCGGTGATAGCCAAAGAACAATTCTTTGCTAACTTTGGGGACTAAATACTCAGTGTAATGGGTGTTTAGTGAAAAGAGAGACCAGTGTGAGATAGTGAAGCTGAAGAAGGTTTCAAGAAGCAATGCAGGTTATTTACAATAGCACAAAGTAGAAACAACTCAAGTGTCCATCAATAGATGAATGGATAAGCAAAATGTTTTATATACATTCAGTAGAATATTATTCAGCCATAAAAGTGAATGGCATTTTCATATATGCTGCAACATGGTTGAACCTTGAAAATATTATGCTAAGTAAAATATGCCATACACAAAAGAACAAATATTGTATGATTCCACTTATATGAAATATCTAGAATTAAAAATTTCACAGAGACAGAAAATAGATTGCAGTTACCAGGGGCTGGGTGGAGGAAGAATGGGAGTTATTTAATGAGTACAGAGTTTCTGTTTGAGCTGATGAAAATGTTTTGGTAATGGATAGTAGTAGCACAACATTGTGAGTTAATTAATGTCCCTTAATTTTACACTTAAAAATGGTTAAAATGTAAAAGTCTGTGGTATAATGTGGTAGTATATATACACTTCAATAAATTTAAAAAAAAAGAAAAAAGCAGTGTACTTTTATTTCCCCGAGTGTTTTGAAGAAAGGGTAAGATTCCATAGGCATGTGGGGGGAGAGCATTCTAGAAAGGGAAAGAACTCATACAACTACAATTAAAATGAACCATTTGTAAAAGGGAGTAACACTAACTTACTCAGAGGTATTGCCTGGAAGAGAGACATTTGGTACATATGAGTCATCATGAGGATGACGGGAGAATGTGAGGTGACAGAATAGAGAAGGGGGATGGATTTAAGGCAGAATCCAAGGGAACAAACAGCAAATCTGGTAACAGTCTGGTTTCTTGACTGGAAATAAAAGTGCCAAATAAGCCTCATCATTTCTTGCCTGAGAGATCAGAAGGGTGCCCAAGTCAGAAAAGGAACAGGTTGGGAAGTTGGTGTGTAGGGGAAGGTGATGAGACAAATTTGAGACACTTGGAGTTAAACATTTTTTTGGGGGATATTCAAGTAGTGAAATCTTGTGGAGGCCTGGAACATGGGGAGAATGCAGGGTTGGATGTGGAAATCATCTGTACAAAAGCGAACGTTGGTTTTTGTTGACTCACCAACAGGGAGGTTGTAAAGAGGCTAGACAACCATAAGGCCTTAGGGATAACCTACAGTTAAAGGTAGGAGGCTAAAGAGTGGTCAGTGAGATGGAGAACATCATAGAAATAAGACAGGCAAGATTTTCAGGAAATGTCATCATCTGTTCAGCCAGAAGAGTAGAGGGGGAGTTGAAAAAGTAAAAACAGAAGCAGCCCGATGCTATATACTAATTGTATCACCACTTGAAGCATCCTGTTTTCCCTATTATTGCATCTCATTGCAATGCACTATAATGAAACCAGTTCATTCTCTGTTCAATTGGCTGTTCTGCTTAAAGGGGATGCCTCAACTTTTAAACCTGATATCTGAAGGCCATTTGCTAGAGGCCATTAAGTGAATTACCCTCCAAGCACTGTATATACATAAGTAATTAGATGAGAAAAAAAGAAGTTCAGAGTCATTTCTCAGAGAGAGAAAATAATAAATAAAAGACACTGTACAAGAACTCTACTTAGATTCAGGGAAACATAGGTTTAATTCTCAAAGAAGCAAATGGAAACCTCAGTCCAAGTCTTTTCCTTTCTAAAGCTTTGTCATTTAGGGATTGGAAAGCTGAGTTGAGCAAAAGGTCAAGAAGGAAACCAAAAGGAAAGCTAGAGAAATGTTGGAGAGGCAGATCTTTCTGCAGCTCCAAAAGCCTTGCTGAGGCACCATTTATAGTGTGCTCTGTCTGTGCCAGGTACCATGACAAGCATCTCACATCATAAACCCATGTGATCCTCACAGAAACCCTCTGGCAAGTAGTCTTGTCATCCTGATTGCAGCTGAGGAAACAAGATTAGGGAGGCAAGTAGCTTTTCCAAGCAGATAAGTAGCTTATCATTATCCAAGCCACATGGTCTTGCCACCAAAACTGAACCTTTCAGTCACCGTGCTATACTGTCTCTCAGTGGTAGCAGACTTGCCTCAAAAGTTTGTCCTTCTGAGCTGGTCAGGATGATCCATGGGATGCCTGCCACCAAAAAGTACAAAGAGTTAAGAATTAGCCAGGAATAAAAAGGGATAAACTGCTGGCATATACGTTGGATTAATTTCAAAAGCATTATGTGAAGTGGAAAAAACCAAACACAAAAGACTACTTGTATAATTTCATATTTGTGAAATTCTCAAAAGGCAAATTCCAGAAAAAGTAAAAGTATATAGAAAGCAGACTAGTAGTTGCCTGGGACTGAGAAGCGGCAGGTAACTGGTTGCAAATGGGACAACAAAGAACTTTTTAGAGTGATGGAAATAGTCCATGGCTGTGGTAGAGGGAGCTCAACTATGCATTTGTCAAAACTTGGTATATTGTGCCTTTAAACAGGTGGATTTTATTGTATGTAAATCATATTTAAATAAAACTAACAAAAATTAGGAAAAATTCCTTTTTTTTAAGTAAATTGCCTTGAAGAGGTGTTACCTTTAAGTTTAGCAATTAAGTTACCCATGCTTTCTGTTTTAGTAAAGAAGGATATCTTCATAACAGAAAATTATTATTTAGAATACTATGATGGTACTTCTGGAGGGTAGTTTGGATAAAAAGCAGTCAAGTGAACTGGTCTGATATCTTTCAAGTGAACACTGGTCTAACTGCACCCAAATGTAACTGTCTCCTGCCTCCTGGTGGCGGCAAATTTAAAATTTCAGTTCATTCATTCAAGAAATACTTGTTGAACCATATGAAATTCCCATTTTTTTGTATGGTCATATGGTCATATATCAGCAATTCCAACTGGTTCGACCTAATATAAATCACCTTATGTGTGCTATGTAGTATCATGGAAATGTATTGTTGCATAAGGTAGACCAAGATCCCTGCCTTCAACTTGCTTACATTCTGGGGGACCAAGACATGAATAAGCAAACAAATAAATTAACAAAATCATTTAAAATTGTTAAGAAATAAACAGGATAAAATGATTGACACTGGGGGTAGAACAAAAACTACTTTGGATAAGGAAGTCAGAAAAGGTATGATAGCGAGATGGAGCATCATGGGAAGATTATTCCAGATAAAGGGGATAGCAAGTTCAACAGCTATAAAGTGGGACTAAATCCAGATAGCGGCCATGCTGAATGAGGGGGCTTGTTATTAGGATAGTTGAGAGATATAAACACATACGAGTTTTGTAGTCTTGAGGGCCCTGACAAGAAGTTTGGATTTTATTTAATTTAGAAGAAACTCACTGAAGGCTTTTTACTGAAACAATTGACATGATTGTTTATGTTTTAAAATATAACTTCATGTGTAAAGGAAATAGTCTATGTCTAGATTTTGGTGGTTACATGACTCTATATGTTTGTCAAAAGTCCTTGAATTGTATACCTAAAAAAACTGAACTGGCAAATTTTACTCTATGTAAATTATACCTAAATAAACCCATTCTCTACCCCTCCAAAAAGAAAGAACTCTGAGCTGAAGCATTGAAAATGGTTTCTCTGGAAGATGTTATTAGGGAGAATGTAAGACAATCTTTTTAAAAAAATTATTTGTTTCTTTTTGGTGATTTTGTTGTTGAACTCTTTGACTCCTTAAACTCTGTGCATGTATATTTTTAATCAAAAAAAATTTTTAAAAATATATATAATTCTAGCTATGACATGGAGAAAAGATTATAAGACATCAAGACCAGAGACAGGAAAACTATTTAGTAGGCTATGGCAAGAGATAACAGTGGCTTAGACTAGGGTTGTAACAGCAGAACTGAGAGATGGGGATAAAATAAAAATCTACAATTTGGAAGTAGAACTGTTAAGACTTGCTGATGGCTTGGATGTGGGTATTATGGGTAATCAGGGTAAAGAAAAATAAATCAAGAATGACTTTCAGGGTGGGAGTGTTGGTATGAGTGCAGCATGTTTGGCAAGAGGGAACAGTTCAGTCAAGGGTTTGTTTTGGACTTTTTAATGTTTGAGCTATCTATCACTTACCCACACAGAAGAGTCAAGAAGGTAGTTGGATACATGCACCTATAGTTGAGGAAAGAGATAAGGACTAGAGACATATATTTGAGTGTCATCAGTATATACCTGCTATATAAAGCCTGGACCCAGTTGAGATAGAAAATCCAGAAAAACACCTATAGATAAAGCAAAGAAGAGGGCCCTGTGGCACTCAGATTGGAGGTCTGCTAGACAAGGAGGTGCCATATAGCTAGTTTCCAAGAGGTATATTTAACCTTGTTTGTGTTGAACCTGCAAGTAGACATTATGACATTATGACATTATGACCCCTGGTTATACATGCCATGGCCACAGTCTTGTCATGTGGGCAAACTACTGTTGCAAAATGACTGTGTTACAATGCATCTTTTTTTTTTTTTTCATTCAATCAGCAGCTTTTTATTTGTTCACTTATCACCTGATTATGCATCTTGTGGCAAGGACCACCAGAAATCTGTGGTATATCACAAATGCTTGTCCAAAGTTGTCCAAATATTGGGAAAGTAGACAATCTCCCAAAGACCTGGCCTAATTTGAGACTGCAAGGGGAAACATCTGAAGTGTCGGCAACTTTTGTTCACAAACAACGTCCTATATAATAATAAACATTAGTTTTAATAGACATTAGTTTAGGAAAACTAACTACACATAAACATACATATACACCAAATTGAACTTCTCAGCAATCCAAAAGCAATATGCAATGGAATGTGAACATGGGTGCACAACTACAACTACAGGTGCTACTTCGTATAAATCACCAGACCTCTCTGAGATTCCATTTCTACACCTTTGAAATCAATGATGACCTTTATTACTCTATAATTTTACTGTCTTCTGAACAAAGAAATGGATTAAATGCTTGAGCATGATGATTCACTTTATTCCAGGGCAAAATTTCCTAGTCTTAAGATTTCTTCACAACTGTTTAGTACTTCCAAGATACTTTAGGAAGCATGCCACAACTCAGTTTCTATGGGGTCAATGCAACCTATATATTCTATTTGTAATATATTCTCTTTTCTTGCATTGTATAAGTACTCAACCAAAATAATCATTCCCACTACTGTTACCTCAACAGTTTTGAAACAGAGTACTGAAGCTTTTGTTACTGTGATAGGAAGTGTCATATGATTCTGAGTTTATCTCAAATAATGCTGTGAAAACACTGATGCTATGGAAAATAGAAACAACTTCACTACTATTTTCATTTTATCTAATGAACACAGAAGAGAGTCTTAGATCTGAGGAAGAGAAGGTCATAGGCTGGAAACATAAGGGAGCTATTTATTACAAATTTTAAATAGTTGCAATTTGGCTAAGGACTGTAAGCAGGAATGTAAATATATTTGCACATTTAAACATATTTCAATCTTTCATGCAATGGCTATCTGTCATTGGGTTCCTTGTGGTGTTTTGCACAATACAGTAAGGTACGAGTAGGTTAGAGATGCACCGAATTGCATGCTTACTAGCCAAGCCACGACACAGAAAGTTATTGGTGTTATATGACATTGACTGGATTGCTGCTAAGCTTCCCCCACCCCCAAAGACCATGCTGGCAACAACACTGGTCCGGAGCATCAAATCCCCAGATATTGGTTCATCTTGTTTAAGGCATCACACACTGTTTAAATCACTGCGGAGATCCTGCACCATGTTTTCAATACTTCTGGTGTCTTTCAGAATTTCAATACTCTGTGTGTAAGGATTGAAGTACACAGAGAAGGGACAGGTAATTGACTTTGCAAAATTCCTCATCTTTTCTTTGGCTTCTTCAAAACTTTCTGAAACAAAGTAGGCTTCCTGGAAGGTGGTGATAAGGTATTCCTGTAAGCAAGTTGTCTTTGGGTCAAAGGCTTTCACACATGCCTTGTCAGAAAGAGCATGCGTGGCTAATTTCTGAACATCTTCATCTGATGCCCCTAGAGATGCCAGGCCTATTTCTTGTGAAAATTGAGCAAACTTAGGATCTGCAAGTAGTGAAACATGTCCCAGGAGTTCATGACACGTGTCTCATCAAAACGATAAGCAAGCTCAATTCCCCCCAGGTCTCCTTGCACAAGTGCAAACGGCCGCGCTTAGAGCGTGGAAAAAACTCCGGCAAAAGGGCGCTGCCACTTATTCTCTTGCTAAACTCAGGCAGGGGCCCGATGAACCCTATAGCGACTTCCTCAGCCGTCTCCAAAACATGCTGAATGTTTGTCCAATGCATCTTTGAAATGAGTGTCTAGCAAGTTTTTGCAACTCTGTGATGTACTGCTATTTCAAATTTATTCCTCCCCAAACAGAATCAGCTACATTTGTAATAGCAGTGAAAATAATAATAATAATTATGTCTAAGACTTACTGAGCACTACACTGTTAGGTACTGTTCTAAGCACTTTTGCATGCATTACCACATCAATCCTCACAGCAACCCAATGAGATAGATATTTTAGTAAATTCTTTTATGGACAAGGAAACAGTGGTCCCCAAAAGTTGATTAACTCTCATAAGATCTCAGAGCTAATGAGTGTTGGAAAGGGGCTGTGCATTCATTACACTGGCTCTAAGAGTCAGAACTACTATTCTTGCTCTCATTTTAAGGGATCTGCTTAAACTTTATTTAGATTCCATTTGTTTTGTATTTAATAAATACCTCATCATATTGTAGTTATATCCTGTGTTGAAAATTTGGCATAATTCAGATCAAAACAATGTTTGGGAACATTTTGTTGTCAGAAACCAAGAGGAGATTAAATCTCATGAGGACTTTGTGGGTAGAGTTTAAAATCTTAAGGATAAGCATCCTTCTTCAAATCTTTAATATATACTCTCCCCTTTTCTTAACCCTAACATCCCTAGAAAAACTTCCTGTCAGCAAAGGCCCTTTCTCAGATTTAAGGATCCCCAATGCCAGATGTTAAGTCTAGAAAATCTGCAGATGGTAGAGAAGGAAATGCAAAGAGAAAATGAAGTTCTCAAATGCCTTTAAAAATTTTACCTTCTACTTTAAAATAAAGCAACATTATAATATTTTTCTAGTTTGTCTAGCTTTAAAAAATCCCAACAAACACTAATCATAGTTTTGGAATCTATCACTCCCTTTATTTTTTCCATTCTGAAAATTAAGATATAAAATCATGTATTAATTACATAAAAAATTATTTTCCATTAATAAACATTTTGAGCAGTTCTGCCACCTCAAATAAACACAAAGAAAATATTAAGTCAAGGTGGCATTTCAAATGAATGGGGAAAAGATGGATTACTTAATAAATGCTGCTGAGACATTGAGTGAATCATTTGGGAAAAAATAAAGTTAGATGCCTACTTCACAAATTTAACTCCGGATTATTACATAAAGTATAGATAAAATTTTAAAGTTATATAGAATAAATAAATCATAAAATAACTATGTGAAAATGTAAGTGGATATATTTTGGGATTGGGAAGTCTTGCTAATTATAAACACAAATATATAATCCATAAAAAGTGCACATATTTTTTTGTTTTTGCCCAAAGAAGTGAAATATATTTTAAACATATTTTCATATGCACAAACCTACACAAATTTCATTTCTTAATAACCATCATGCTTATACTGTTGTATCCACTGATTCATGGATTAACCCTGACACTAAACATTCCTTTCCATTCTAGTATTTGATATAGAACTAGTTTCAACAAAGTTGGAGCAGTATTCTCAGCTATATAAATATTTTGCTCCAGGCATGTTGTATTAGTTGTCCATGACTGTATAACAAATTATACCCAAACTTAGCAGTGTATATAAACAAACATTTATTACCTCACACTTTCTGTGAGTCAGGAATCCAGGAGTGGCTTAACTGAGTGCTTCTGACTCAAAGTCTCTGTAGGTGTTTGGAATTATTTTATGAATGCCAAAAAGAGAAAGATTATGTTTGTAAATTAATCTATTCCTCTGCGTGTGATACCCTTTGATTGCATTAAATTCAGCTAAGAGGCCTTTGATTGGATTATGTGATAAGATCATATAGGGCTTTTGATTGAACTATATCAGTGAGGAGTGACTCAGGTTGAGTCCCTGCCCCCTTGCTGGGTCTGATATAAATGGACTCACGCAGACAGACAGAAGAAAAAGGGAGCCCATATATTTGATTCTGCTGTATGAGAGAGAGCATTGCTTAAGTACAAAACTCCCAAGAGGCTGGGCCCATGGGTAGTTCAAGAGGAGACTAGCCCTGCTACATGCCTGATAGCTTAAAGCTGAACTTGGAAAGAGAGCGGAACAGCCGAGACTGATATAGGAAGGAAGCTGTATTAGTCAGCCAAAGGGATGCTAATGTGAAATACCAAAAATGGGTTGGTCTTTATAAAGGGTATTAATTTGGGGAAGAAGTCCACAGATACCAGGCCATAAAGCGTTAAGTTTCTTCTCTTACCAAAGTCCATTGTCACGTGTTAGAGCAAAGACAGCTGCCGATGTTTGCCAGGGTTTAGGCTTCTTGGGTTCCTCTCTTCCCGGGGCTGCATTTCTCTCCGGGCTTAGCTCCTGTTTCCTCCACAAGGTCAGCTGTAGACAATCAGGTGAACGGCTCGCTTCTCTTCTCCTGGGGCCTTCTTTCCAACATCAAAACTGCTTCTCAAAAACTGCTTCCTCTGTCCTTTGTCTTGCCTTTTATATTCGATTCCCCACCCACCCACTAAAGGGGTGGGGCTCAACATCCTACTGGCCCAGTCAACGCCCTAATCATAACTTAATCATGCCCAGATTAACAGATCAGTTTATAAGCATGATCCAATTATATTTTTGGAATTCATAATTACATCAAACTGCCCAACTGCAACAGAAGCCCAGAAAGAAAAAATCCCTATGCCAGGAAAGAGAGGAACCCCTAAGAAACAATCCCTATGCCAGCTTGTGGCTAAAATCAGGAAGAAAGCAAAGCAGCTGAGCCTGAGAGAGGAAACTCGGAAGAGAAGGCAGAGACCAGGAAGAGCTTGGCCACCATCTTGCTTCAACATGTACCAGCTGAGTTTGTTGAAAAAGCACCTATTATGGTGCCTTGAGTTGGACTTTTCTTGGCCTTGGAACTGTAAGCTTTTATGACAAATAAATACCCTTTATAAAAGCCAATAAATTTCTAGTGCTTTTCATCAGCAGCCCTTTGGCAGACTAAAACAATCTCTTACAAGGCAGCAAAGTGTTAGCCAGAGTTATAGTCATCTGGAGGCTCAACTAGGGAAGAATCATTTCCAAACTCACTTATGTGGCTCTTGGCAGGCCTCAGTTCCTCACTGCATAGTCCTCTCCACAGGGAAGCCTTACAACAGCTTGCAGCTGGTTTCCTCCAAAGTGAGAAATTCAACAAAGAGTGTGAGTGAGCTTGCATTCCCAAGAAGGAAAGCATAGTTTTTTAATAACTTAATCTCACAAGTGACATTCAATCACTTCTGCCAAGTTCTACTTATTAGAAGTGATTCACTAAGTCAAACCCACACTCAAGGAAAGAAGAATTAAGTTCAATTTCTTTAAGGAAGGAGTATCAAAAAATTTGTGGGCATATCTTTAAAATCACCACACAAGTGTTGAAGGTACTTATTTCCCCAAAGAGAATCTGGGTTCTTTTTAAAATACCATGATCCTTTGCCAAAGGCTAGATGGAGGAGGTTTATGATGAGATGGAGGGTGGATGAGAGAAGTAAAAATGGGATGGAAAGGTATTCCAGGCAGAGGAGAAATGTGATAGTATCCACACACTCCCAAGCATAACACAACTAAAGCTACCTTTAACATATTTAAATAATAAAATGGTTAAGAGCTTTAAGTTTTAAAACAGAAATTAGAGATCCCATCCTGGTGAGCTCTGCCACATTCTCTAATGGCACAGCAAGAATCCCCTGAGTACAGGGGCAGTGACTAGTGAAGGAGGATGGACAATTGACAGGCCCTTGATATTGATGACTGTACTTATGAACGTTTACTTTTGAAATTGAAATTTAGCCTAGTATTATAGGGTGCCTAAGAGTTATCTCCTGATAGCCTTCTTGTTGCTCAAATGTGGCCTCTCTCTAAGTCAAACTCAGCATATAAATGCATTACTGTCTCCCCAGTGTGGGACATGACTTCTGGGGATGAGCCTCCCTGGCACTGAGGGATTACTACGAAGCACCAACTAGCAATGCAACTGGAAAAAGACTTTGACCAAAAAGGGGAAAGGGTAAAAACAAATGAGTTTATACGGTGTAGCGGTTTCGCAGTTTGATGTAATTATGAATTCCAAAAATATATATTGGATTATGCTTGTAAACTGGTTTGCTAATCTGGGCGTGATTAAGTTATGATTAGGGCATTAACTGGGCCATGTCATTAGGGTGTTGAGCCTCACCCCTTGGTGGGTAGGGGAATCAAATATAACAAGGCAAAAGACAGAAGAGCAGTTTTGATGTTGAAGTCTTGTGCTGGAGTCCCGGGAAGTAAGAGAGCTTGGTTGTGAGGAAGGAGAGAAGGTCCCAGTATAGAGACAAACCATTCACCTGATAGTCTACAGCTGGCCTTGTGGAGAGACGCAAAGCCTTAGAGACCCTCATAGTCTGCAGCTGACCTTGTGGAGGAAACAGAGGAGTTAAGCCCAGAGAGAAACACAGCCCCAGGAAGAGAGGAACCCAAGAAGCCTGAACCCTGGCAAACATCGGCAGCTGTCTTGCTCCAACACGTGGAAATGGATTTTGGTGAGGGAAGAATCTTATGCTTTATGGCCTGGTAACTGTGGACTTCTACCCCAAATAAATACCCTTTATAAAAACCAACCCATTTCTGGTATTTTGCATCAGCACCCCTTTGGCTGATTAATACATATGGCTAAGAGACTTCACAGTGAGTCGGGAGGTCATTCCAGAGGTTACTCTCAGTAGGATCTCATTGACAGCCACAGTAAATATAGCCTCAAATAGTGGGGCTCCTGAGGGCTCTGGAGACATCCAAACACTATAGGGTAGACAGCTCAGCTCAGCCCTGCCTGTGGGCCCTGCTTGGGAATTTATGCTCCCCAGTGTGACAGAGTTGGACTCAGTTGTGGTTTCCCTACACATGGCTCTTTGGCACCTTCTGTTTGATCCCATAGTTAATTGCTAGAGTTGATATGTGTATGTCCAAGAGACTTAAATCTTTGGGCTGTCCATGTCTCAACAGAGTTGTAACACCTACTCTCCACTCTGTTGGACTCACCCAGGACAACTAACAAGGAAATGATGATGGACAATGACCATCCCAAGGAACAGAGAGAGTCTGCAACTGCAAGCAAGATAGTGTCATCCAATCTTCCTCATGGAATCTAAGCCCGCTGTCAATTAGAGGTGGGGTGGGCATCACCATCCCAGAATCCTCAGGATTGGGGAATGAACGATGGACTAGAATAGACTTACTGGTATTCTACTATAGACTTATTGTGATTCTAGCAATGGAAGAATTTTTATCAAGATGTGGAGGCAGTGGCCACAGGAGGTTCTGAGGGGAGGGAGAGGGAAAATCTGGTGTAATTTGGGGGCATTTTTGGGACTTGGAAATTGTCCTGAATGACATTGCAATGACAGATACAGACTGTTATATATCTTGTCATAACTTACAAAATTGTGCAGGAGACAGTGTAAACTACAATGTAAACTATAATCCATGCTTAGCAACAATGCTCCAAACTGTGTTCATCAATTGTAACAAATGTACCACACTAATGAAGGGTGCTAGTAATCTGAAAAAATGTGGGAGTAGTAAGGAGCAGGCATATGGGAGTACCCTATATTTTTCATGTAACATTTGTGTAATCTATATATTTTTTAAAAAATTAAAAAGTATATTTTTAAAAATGGGAATTAGAGAGCTCCTAGTAATACAGTTCTATAAACCAGAATTAAAACACAGCCATGAGATTATAGTAAGTAGGAAAATGACAAAATTATAACAATCTGCTTGTTGAATTGACCACTTCATCATTATATATAATGACTATCTTATATATATATAACTGTTTTGTACTTTAAGTCTACCTAAATATCTTTTTTTTTACCGGGAGTTCTCGGGGATCGAACCCAGGTCTCTCCATATGGGAGACAGACACCCAACCATTAGAGCCACATCTGTACCCCCAGTTTTTGTTTTACTCAAGTAAACAACATTTAAGAATTTGATAGACAGCCAAGACTTTGTAGCTTGTCCCAATTGTTTGCCTATCCCAGGCTCTTAAAATACGATACCATTGTCTCTGATGCTTCTTTTAATTCTGAATAAAAGGATTACTGGTTAACATAATATCATCAATAGGGTTACAGCCACAGGTTTTTTTCCACGCAGCCAGGATCTTTGCCGCCAGGCCAGGACAGATGGTTGGGCTATGCACACAGCCTTGGGGAAGCACTGCATAATCCACCATTGGCTTTCTCACATGAAGGTGAATGCAGGCTGGCTTGACTTGCCTAAAGAGATACTAAAGAAAGCCTTAGCAAGTTTTAAAACAAAGTAATAGGGACATTACTGGATATTAATTTTTGCA
The DNA here is from genome assembly GCA_026826555.1 of Tolypeutes matacus. Lineage (NCBI taxonomy): Eukaryota > Metazoa > Chordata > Mammalia > Cingulata > Chlamyphoridae > Tolypeutes > Tolypeutes matacus. The sequence continues at coordinate 2,248,064 of JAKSZT010037812.1, forward strand.
ACAAACTTGCAATATTTGGGACTGCTGCAGACAGCAGTGGTGTTACTTTAATCTATGATATTCTACTGTTATGCACTACTTCTGCCAGGCCTCAATGGCCACTCGTTTCTGCAGCCGTAGAGCTGCTTCTTGGGAGGGGATGGGCTGACTCCAAGCCCATTGGCTATGGCTTGCTCAATTGGTCATGTAGGTTATGGCTGGAGGCTGCCTTTCTTCAATTTATGTCACAGGGGAATTGAGTCACGGTCTTATGACCTGTTAAACATTGCAAACTTTGTAAGGGGGAACCTCTAACAGTTCTGATGAGAAATTGGCACTTAATGTAATTGGTACTCCAATTTTATGTAATTTATACATAAAACATTGCTTTTCTCTTGCAGCTTTCAGAACTCTCTCCTTGTCCTTAACATTTGACAGTTTGATCAATATATGATACAGTAGGGAAGCAGGTGTAGCTCAGTGGTTGAGCATCTGCCTCCATGTACAAGGTCCCGTGTTCAATCCCTGGTACCTTCTTAAAATATATATTTATTTATTTATATATTATATGCACATACATGATAGGGTATATTTTTCTTCAAATTTACCTTATTTTATGTGCATATTCATGTCTTTTGGTAAGTTTGGGGAGTTTTCTGTCATTATTTCTTTGAATATTCCTTCTGCTCCTTTCTCTTTTTCTTCTCTTGGACTCTTATAATGTGTATATTGGTACTGATGGTGTCCCAGAGGTCTCTTAGGCTATTTTCACTTTTTATAATTATTTTTTCCTTCTGTTCCTCAGCTTGATTCATTTTAATTGTCTTGTCTTCAAGTTTGCTGATTCCTTCTTCTACCGCTGAAACCCTCCTGGGAATTTTTCATTTCAGTTATGGTGGTCTTCAACTCCAGTAGTTCTGTTTGGTCCCTTTTTAAAATTTCTATCTCTTCATTGAAATTCTCATATTGCTAATTCATTGTTTTTGATACTTTAGTTCTTGCTCTGTATTTTACTTCCTCTCTTTGAGCATATTGAAGATCATTCTTTTAAAATCTTTGTCTAGTATGTCCAGTCTGATATTTTTTGTTGGTGTCTTCTGGAATTTTATCCTATTCCTTTAGATGGCCCATCATTTCCTGCTTCTTTGTCTTGTAATCTTTTGTTGCACACTGTAAATTTTAATATTTTAAAAATGTTAACTCTGGGGTTTATTCCCTGTGATGTCTATTTCTTAATTTTCTAACCAGCTGGTGATAAGACAGAGATTTCCTTGAGATTCAGCCCTCCGATCAGGAAGGTCCACCCAAGGCAAATGCAAACTTAGGGTACTCCCTGTCTTTTCTGTGTCTGTGTCTTGTCCTGCACTTGTGCTTGCTAGTGGCTTAGGAATTCCCATGTTTACAGGAGTTTGAATCCCCCCTCCACTTCCCAGGAGACACAACTTTTCCCTCTCCCAGGTGTTCCACTGCTCGATTTAAAGCAGGTAAGCCTTTGCCCCAGTTTGTCTACCTCAATTGTTTCCTCACTGCTTTTGTAGTCTCAAGCTGCTTTTGCTTGGAGGGAAAATTCTGGGAAGGGTGGCACGCCAGACAGGAGTTTCCCAAGTCAGTCTTTCCTAGCTGGAACAAGACCATGGACCCGCAAAAGGACCACCATCCAGTTCCAAACTGCCCGGGAGAAGGGATGAGGGAGGGCCCAGAAAGGGTGCCTAGAGCTTCTTCCATGGCTCGCCAAAAGCTGCACTTTCTTGAACTGTCCAGCAAATGCAGGCCCTCATCTGTCCTCCACAGCTCTGAGGAAGCATACGGCCTTAAAGTCTCTTCTGCCGCTTTTGTCCAGGATAGGTTGGAACAATGGCTGCCCTCAGAGCTGTACCCCCATACCTACGTAATCTGAAGCAGTCAATCAAAAGCCGTGATCAGCAATTGGCATGTGCCCAGCCTGGACATGGGGAAGTGGATTTTTATGTTCCTTTCTGGCACCAGCCAGGGTGCAGCTGCCTGCTGTGAGAGTAGGAGATGGTTGACAGTAACTGCTGTGTGGAGAGAGCAATTCACTGGTATTTTCTGTACTTAACAGCCTTTTCCTTCTGCTCTTCCTTGGATGTTGCACAGTGTTCTGTTGGACTCTGGAGTTTTAAAATAGTTGATTCAGACAGTTCCTGCCTGTTGAATAGTTGTTTTGGTGGAGGGACTGATTCCTGGAGCTTCCTACTTTGCCATCTTCCCTGACACTCTGCTTTTATCCTCAAACATGCTCCCTGATGTTTGGCCAGGGGCTGAATGGATTGGAATATCTTGCATGTGATCTGTGGGATCAGAGGATGTTTTGTGAGATTCCGCCTGTCTAAGCTGGGGAAGGGTCTTCTTACCTGATGTGCCCAGAGTTGGACAGGAAATGGCTGATAATTGTAATAAGTTAAACTTATGTCAAATAAAAGAGAATGGTCTGCTTTTTTCTCCTTGGCAATCTCTCATTGACTATACCTTTTATGTAATCTATGCCCATTCCTTCTTCTTTCTGCTCCCAACTGTCTCTCACATATGCCTCTTCTCTTACTTGAGAATCCTGAGGGAGCTAAGCAGAAAACCCAGTATACCAGGGTTAGGAGAAACCACTGTGCCCTCATGCACAATGATGAATATTGGCACATAAAGTGGGGTGTATGCTACCACGCTTCCTCCATTTCGGGGCTCAGGATCTTGTCTTGTTCCCTGTGTGATTTTGGGAAAGTCACTCTCAGACTATCAACCTTCCCTTTAATAGAACGGTGGACAAAAATATTTGTATAGCTTATCTGCAAGTTCTGGTAAAGTTCAAATGGGATAATATTTGGAAAGTGGTTTTGAAATCTGTAGGATATAGCAGTAGCACAAATAATATGCAGCATGATAGTAAGAAAAAAAATAGTCTATGCTTGTATTAGCCAGGGTTCTCTAGGGAAACGGAATCTATAGGAGAGATCTGTAAATAGTATGATATATTTTTAAGAGTCTCTCCTGTGACTGTGGGGGTGCACAAGTCCAGGTTCCGCAGGCAGGCTGCAAACCAGGGGCTCCAATGAAAGTCAATGAAGGTCCTTGTTAAGTTTCCAGGAGACGTTGGCTGTCCAAAGACGAGCTGGGAAATTCTCTCTGAATGTTGAAATCAATTCCCCTTTTAAGACATTCAACTGATTGGATAAAGCGTCACTCATTGCTGACGGCAATCTCCCTGGTTGATGCAGATATATTCAGCCATCTATTCAGTAAACCCACTGGTAACTAAAGTCCATAAGTGTCCTTATACTACAATTAGCCCAGTGCTTGCTTGACCAAACAACTGGGCACAATTACCTGGCTGAGTTGACACATTAGCCTAACCATCACAATGCTCCAAACCAGTTTCAAAAAAATTCACATCTGGCCACCATGCGTTTGCCACCACCAGTTGGTATTGTATATTACAAGGTGATCAGTAAGCTTGAACACCAGTCTAGATTGAAAACCGATAGTACATTACAAAATGATGCACAGCAGCTACCTGAGGGGTGAACTGACAGCACCTAGCAAGAATAAGATGTTTGTTGCAAAAGAAATATAGCATTTTGTTCTAAAAACCTTCAATAAAAGAATATCGTCACATTTTATTTTCTCAAACATCCATGCCTTGCTGAGATCCTAAATGTAGGAGGTTTCCCATTTCATAATGTACATTTTATTCTACAAGATTTGTAGTAAAATAAACACTATATACAATATAACAAAATAATAGCTTTGTCGATTTGGTTAAATTAGGTGAAGTCATTGTTGATTCCATCATTAAGATTCATTTCTCAATGTTTCCTAGCACTATCGACTCTTTTCATCAATTCTTTACTTCCACTGTCATTTTTTTCCTCTTGTCTCTTTCGATTTTCTATTGAAAATGTTTCAAAATAATTATTATAAAAGTTGGAGAGAGGTGAAGAATGCTTTTACTGGAAAGATATGAACCTTCCAAACTCATTCTCAGCTCATCATCACAGCACCTTGAGTATGAAGTGGAAATTCAAGTCTTGAGAGTGCCTCGGTGCTTAAGCATGCAGAACAGATGTTTCATTTCATAAGTTTTCCCAATTTATTACACATGATATCTCTATCTGTGTGAGAGAAACATTACTTTAAGGAATAGGCCTTTCCATTTTCTCCAGTGAGCTGAAATGTGATATGGAAATGGGCTGTTGAGTTAGATTCTATGCACCTCAGGAGAGGAGGTTTTAAAATGCTGTCTGTTTATATTCAAACAAGGACTTCAAGGGGAAACAGTCACAGTTCCACAACCGCCTCCTACCGAAGGTTGTTACCACTGCACTTGCCCTTTTCCTACCTGGAATGCCTTCAAATGAATGTACCCGTCTTGCAAGGTATGGCTTAATTTCATATCCTCTGAAATGTTCCTTGATTAACCCAACTCAGAATGGTATCTCCTTCTTCAAACACCTAAATGGTACCTGTTGGTGTTATCATTTTTATCACCATCATTAGCAATGTAGGAGGGAGAAAGGTGGTATTGGGCAGGGAAATAATTTTACCTTCATCTCTCCCTGTTGCCCTTTAAGCTCTCTGATGGCAGAGACCATGCTTATTGCTCTTTACCACCCCTTGCAGAGGCTAGCACGGTGACTTTTTCATGGTCGATGTTTTAAAAAGACTTCTTAGTTGAGTACGTGGAATAGCCTTATTACTCTAGTGGCCTAACTTTGCTCTTGCATTAAGGCTAAAAGAGGGGAAAGAAGAAAGAAAATAAAAATGAATCCGGAAAGCTATTGGGGCAAAGAAAGTGGCAAGGAGTGAGGTTGGAGTTATCAGGAAAGCACAGAAGTTTGAAGCAGATAGATAATTCTGCTTCAGTTTCTCTCCTGGTCTAGATACTCACCTACCTCTGCTTCTCTTCCTCCTCTTTCTTCCTTCCATTGATTCCCAAGCCAACCCTGAATAACTCTTCTAATTTCACATACTTAAGAATATGAAAATCACTTAACCTCAGACACTGCTGGTGGGAGGTTCAATTGCCATAACCTTGAATGGAAAGCAGCTTGGCAGCAGATATCAAGAATTCTAAAAATATTCATACCCATCATCTTGGTAATTCTGCTTCTGGAACTCTATCCTAATGGAAAAATCCTAAATATGAACCAAAATTTATGCTCCTAGAATTTTCCATGCAGCTTTATTTATACAGAGATAGGAACAATCCAACAATTCATCAGCTGGGGAAGAGATGAATAAATTATGGTACAAGTCCCTTGCTGGAATGTTTCTTAAAAAATTATTTTAAATTATGTTCTAAAGGCATTTTCAGCTTATTTTATTTTTAAATTAACATACAATAAAATGGACTTTTTGTGTGCAGCTTCTATGAACTTTAGAATCTGTGTATATTTGTGTAACCACCATGAAAAATCAAGACTTAAAAAAAAGTTATGTTACCTCCCGAAACTCCCTCTTCTACCTTAGTAGTCGCACACCTTCCCCCCATCCCTAATTTCTGGTGACCATTGATCTGCTTTCGGTTCCTCTAGTTTTGTCTTTTCAGGAATGCCATGTAAATGGAATCATCAATATATAATATTTTGAGACTTGCTTCTTTCATTCAGCATAATACCTTTGAGATTCATCCAGGTTACTGTGTGTATCAATAGTTCATTCTATTTTTTTTTTTTTTTTTTTTTTTTAAGATATTATTTATTTATTCATTTATCCCCCCCTTGCTGCTTGTGCTCGCTGGGTCAGCTAACCACGCCATGCGGGCGGGGCTTGCCTTCACCAGGAGGCCCCGGGAACCGAACCCGGGGCCTCCCATATGGTAAACGGGAGCCCTACTGATTGAGCCACAGCCGCTTCCCTATTCTATTTTTTATTACTGAGTAGCATTCTGTTGTATGGATGTACCACAATATATTCATCCATTCACACACTGAAGGACATTTGGGTTGTTTCCAGAGTTTGGTGATTATGAATAGAGCTGCTATAAACATTTGTGTTCAGGATTTTGAGGGAAGATGAGTTTTTTTTTCCTAGAGTAAATATGTAGGAGCAGATTGCCAGGTCATATGGAAAGTATAGGAAACTGTCAAACTTTTCCAGATTTAAAGACATTTCTAAAAACCAGGAGAATGCTTATGTTATAAATGAAAAAGTAGGATATGAAATTGCATATACAGTATAAAATATGAACAGGAAGAAGACAGGAAAGTAAGATATCAAAATTATAAAATGATTGTATTGCTTTTCTTTCTTCTGTTTCTCTGTTTAAATTCTGTCTCCTGACATCATGAGGCAAGTGAGTAAAAACATACCAAATTTAAAGTACTTACACAAATCTTAATGCTCAGAGGCCCCACTTCCTCAATTAACAGCAAATATCTAGTATTTTCCAGAGAACTCCTACTCTAGCCTTTTCCTGTAGGAGCAGGGCCATGAAATCAGAGTATCTTCTTGTATCTTAGAAGTATCTCTTCTCTGCTATCTGAGGGCTCCACTTTCTGTCTCTCTCTGTTGCCCATTGTGCTGTGCTATCCCCAACTTGCTGCCTGTGCTTCTGGAAGTTTCCTCAGAAGCACCAACCTAGACCTATGGTGTCCTCTTCCACATTGGTTCCCAAGAGAGCTCGGGCTGCTTCTCTGGTGGTCCTTAGCAATACCTCTTTCCTTCCATCATTCACAGGCCTGGTGGCCGGGGTGGCAGGAGACTACCTAAGCTTCCCTGGAACAGCTCTCAATATGAGGCCCAGTATGAAAATCCTCATCTAGTTTGTGTTCACCTCTTTTTTTTTTCCCCAGCCCCATCCCCATTTTCTCTTACATTTCTCTATAATAAATTCAGTTGCGAATATGTGAGAAGGTCTGTATATAGAGAGGATATCCTACTAATCAGCAATGGACCCTATTATTAAGTGAAGGAGAAACTGAGTCAAAAAGTAGTCTAAGAAAGGTGAGGAAATTTTCTAAAGTGTAGTCAAATAGATCTCCCTTTTCCTATTATTATGAACCCCAAAGCAAGATCTTATTATTGGAAAAGCATTTGTTATTATTTACTGAACTACCCTCCACCTGTTAGGTAAAGAGAAGATGGGGAAGCATGTATGTACTTGGAATAAATTTTGCTTCTGAAACACCCATCAAAAAAGTCACAGAAACACAATATGACCTGCTGGCCTATCCTGCTGACCCCGCAGACTTCAGACTCACTCAGTGGTTTCTCTCAGGGGCAGATGACTATTCCTTCATTTCAGTCTCTTTGGAGGAGCCCAGGACCATCAGGCAAGTCTGTTCAGGAGGGAAGCCCGCTGTGGACGAAGACCAAGTTCTCTCCCACAGAACTAGGTCCTGTTGGAAGCACAGGACGTGCTTCAGTGTCCCAAGTCTAAGACTGGAAAGGAGCTGCTGAAACATTGGCAGACAGCCTGCAGCACACAAAGGACCTCTAGGCGGCGATGTTGCCTCATATCACAGATTGGTTCACATGTAACAACACCCTCAACTAACCCAGCCAAACTACTACTGCGCCTTTCCAAATATGTTACTAGTACACACTACTTTTATAATCAGGAAAAAATTATACTACAAATAAACTAAAATAAGTGGAGCGATGCTTAAAGACCAATAGCAGGGTACCCTCTCATGGGGGTATTGCCTAAAATGTAAAAATAGCCTCTATTAAGTCTATTTTCTAGGCCAAGGCTTCCTCTATGTGTAATTTTGGTAAATTGTTAAATTGTATGGCTCTGGATTTTAATTTTCCACGTTTAAAATGGCATAAACCACCTATTTTTTCACTTTTTAAATTATATATATATATATTTTAGAGCAGTTGTAGGTTTACAGAAAGTAGTATTCTCATATACCTCCCACCCACACCTCTCCTGCCCCACAGTTTTCACTGCTATTAACATTTCGCTTTAGTGTGGTATACTTGTTGCAATTGATGAACCAATATTATTATAATTCTATTTTTAACTATAGTCCATAGTTTACACATTAGGGTTGGCACTCTATTTTACAGTCTGTTTTGTGGAGTTGTTGTTTTAATTTTTATCGTGATAACATATATTCAACCTAAACTTTCCCATTTTAACCACTTTAAAGTATACAATTCAGTAGGGTTAATGATATTCCCAATGTTGTGCTACCATCACCACCATCCATTACCAAAACTTTTCCATCACCCAAAACAGAAACTCTGTACAAACCGAGCATTAACTCCCAGTTGCCCAGCCCCATCCCTGCCCCTGGTAACCTGTAAAGCTTCTAAAATCATTTCAGTTGTATTCTCTAAATTTCCGAGTGAAAACTGAGAGTAATGCTTCTTCCCTCTCTTTATTGTACAGAGATAGCAAAAAATTAGAAAGAAGGATGATTTTCCCTAGAAGAACATCTATATATAAATGTAAACTATTCTAATAAGTGAAAAGATAATGCTTCTGATTTATAAGAACTAGGGCATAAGAGTTTTAATGGTGTTTTCAGTTGGGCTATTGGGCTTGTGCTAGGTCACCCCCCACTCCTGTGCTCAGCCCCCTGGTAATGAAGTGGACATGTAGAGCTCTCCGATGTGTTGACCCAGTGAAGCAGTTCAGAACTGTGAGTCAGATATAAAGGTAACTGACCCATGCCTGATTCTTAGATGGAAACCAAACCCTACCTCCCAGAAGACTTAATTCACTAAATATTTATAGAGTGCTTTATACCTGCCAGGCACTGTTCCAAGTGCTGGGATATAGTGGAGAACAGAGCAGAACAAAATTCCTGCTCTCACAGAGTTCAAGTTCTGGGCATGGGTGGAAGACAGCTACTAAAGGAAAACAAATAAGAAGAGTATACTCCTTAAAATTAAAATAGGATAGAGAGTGACTGGGGGAATGACTTTAGATGGGGAAGTCAGAGAAGGCCTTTGAGGAGATTGTATTTAAGCTGAAATTTGATTGATAAGAAACTAGTCCTGAGGGGATGAGGGGGCTGGGGTAAGTGTTCCAGGGAAAGGAACACCTGAAACAAAGGCTGGAACAGATTTAATGGGCTCAGGAAACAAAAAGAACACCTGTGTGGCTGCAGTGTAGCCACTAGGGAGGGGGCAGTACGAGATAGAGTCAGGAAGGTGGGCAAAAGCCTGGTCAAATAATGGTCCTAAAAGCCAACGTTAGGAATTTGGGCTTTATTTCAGTGCAGTGAGAGATGAGGAGGATTTAAAACAGAGGAGTGAAATGATCTGATACAGGCTTTTTTGTTTTTTGTTTTTTTTTTAAAGACACCAACTGCCATTAGGAGGGCAAGCTTGGGAGCATGGAGACCATTTAGGCAGCCATTAAGATCACCTAGACCAGGGTGATGAAGGCTTGGATCAGGTTTGCAGTAGTAGAGATGGAAGGGAGGGGACAGAGTCATAACAGCTTTCGGATATGGAACTGTTGAGATTTGCTGATTTATTAGATTTACTTGGTAGTGCTGGTGGGAATGAATCAAAGGACAATTTCCAGCCTTTTAATTTGAGCAAGTAAGGGGGTAGTGGCTCCATTTCCTGAGATGAGAAGATTAAGGAGAGCTCATCACAGGGGAGAAGTAAATTGGCCATGAATAGATGGCCTATAAACAAGTATTTGGGTGGATTCAGGCTTGTCACATTACAGCTGCAGATTAGAGATAGGTTTGGTCAAGTTGGCAAGTATTATACCTGAGCAAGCTGATCTGAACTGGAGTTTTATCTGGAAGGGGAATACCAGGATTGGGTTAAGGATCTAAGGTTAGCAACCTGTCAGATCAACAATGAAATGTCTGTTAACGTGATTGATTCATAAGCATCCAGAAAAAGTAGCTCCTCAAAGTGGCTTAATTCCATCTAGGTAGCTATTACTCATTTGACTCACACCTTTTGACAGAGCTTTCTGTTGTTTTCTTTAAATATTTAGAATTATATTTTGTATATGTTCACATGAATTGAAAACAGGTATATAACATGGATTCTAAATAATCTATTTTAATGTTTCAACATTCCTGAAATTTAAATAAATGAAGCTTTGGACTTCCACATAGAGAGCACATGTGTTTAAAAATAGGAAGTCTGAGGATGAAGGTTAAAAAATGGTAACGCTATAAATAGCTCTTAAAAGCATAATACTTTCTGTCCTCCAAAATCTTAAAATGTAAATAAATGCTTTAGCTTTCGACTCCAAAGCTGGAAATATTTGCAGTAATACATTTACTCATACAGAGATCCTGAATAATTACAGTCCTTAATCACATCCACCTCTTTATTATTGTAAGTGCTTTGTTAATCATTAAGTAGATCCTTCTAGTAGAAAGGCTGCCACAGCTTTGGTTTCCTTTTGGAGAATTAAACCTTCTCACCTCAGCAAGTTCTTTCCTTATTGGAGTCTGCAAGGATAGTCATATTCTCCAGAGAATTAAGGGGACCCCACTTATGCCTTTGGAAGCTATAGCAGGAGCTTGAGAGCTGGAGCCAGGATCCAGAACCTCTGCCAGCATATCCCAAATCCCACAAAGCAAATACTCAGGGAGGACCTATCTGTCATCACCTTCATCTTGTCTTAGTTTGCCAGGCTGCAATGACAAATATCACCCCATAGGTTGATTTAAACAACAAGCCTTTATTGGCTCATGGTTTCAGAAGCTAAAAGTCCAAAATCAAAGTATTGGTAAGGCAATGCTTCTTCTCGAAGTCTGTTGCGGTCTGATGCTGGCTTGCTGCGATCCTTGGGGCTCCTTGGCTTGCATCTCTGCCTCACATGGCAGTCTCTCCTTTCTGTTCTACCGGTCTCTGCTGACTTCTGGCTTCTGGCTCATCCCTGTGGCTTTCTCGGTCTCTGGTTTTAAGGTTCTTCTCTTTGTAAGGTCTCCAGTAATATGGATTAAGACCCATCCTGATTCACACCTTAACTAAAAATATCATCTGCAAAAGGCCCTATTTACAAATGGTTTCTGATCCACAGGAATGCAGATTAAGATTAAGAATATTTCTTCCATTGGGGTACATAATTCAGCCTACCACAATGTCCTACTTCTTTCTCCAGAGCTGTTGTATAATCTCTTCTAGTCATCACAGGAACAGGGAGCTTGGAGAATGACTGAATGGCAGAACTTAGTGATGTCCCCACATCACAATCGAGCAGCCTGGGCATTGGCTGAGGGAAGCCCTCTAGTAGAACATTCATCACCTGTAAAACAAAACTTGAAAAACTCTGACCCAGCACTACTCAATGTTATCATGGTCCCCTAGACTCTACACTAATGAGCCTCCCATTAATCTCCCTGCCCTCGTTTCCTACCACTCTATCCACACTCACTCTGTTCCCACCATGCTGGTCTCCTTGCTGTTCCTCAAAAACAGACACACTTCCACCTTGGGGCCTTTGTATTGCTGATCCTCTGCCTAGAACACCCACTCCTTGTATTTGCAAAGCTTGCTCCCTTACTTCCTTTCAGTTTTGGCTTGATGTCACTTTTTGAACAAGGCCACCCTTTTCTATTCAATTTAATATTGCAAACTTCCCCTATATCATCCCACACACTTCAGCTTTTTTCTCCCAAAGCACTTATCACCTCTTAATATCATGTACTTATATATTATATTGATTGCTTATTGTCTATATAAACATTTAAAAAATGAGTCAAGAATTACAAATGAGAAAAAACAGCTGTGAGAGATTTATAAGATTCCATAACCCTTTAAATTCTTTGTTGATTGTCTTTATTATCTCAGGTCTATTTCCTTCCAATAATTGGCAGAAAAATCATTATAGGAAAAGGCGCTCCTCTTGCAGAGAATCATGGGTGGGTAACTATAGACATTAGTGCCTTGCCCCATACAGCTTTCCTCCCACTAGAATAAAAACTTCACAAAGAGTAGAATTTTTGCCTTTTTGTTCACTGCTGATTCTTCTGGCACATAGTAGATGTTTGTGGTGGTTTAAAGCTGTATGCTCCCAAGAAAAACATGTTCTTAAATCCAATCTATTCCTGTGGGTGTAAGCCCATTGTAAGTAGGATCTTTTTATGAAGCTACTTCAGTTAAGGTATGATCCATCTCATTCAGTATTAGACTTAATCCTATTACTGGAGTCCTTTATAAACAGAATGAATACAGAGAGACAGAGAAAGCCACAGAAGTTAGCAGCTGAAATCAATGAAACCTGGAAGAGATGGGAGAGGGCCATAGACACTACCATGTGCCAAGGATCACTGGCAGCTGGTCTTTAGAAAGAAAGCATTGCCTTGATGATGCCTTGATTTGGATATTTTCTTTGTCTAAAACTATAAGCTACAAATTCCCATTGTTTAAGCCAACCCATTTCATGGTATCTGCTTTTTGCCACTAAGGAAACTAAAACAGTGTTCAGTAATACTTGTAGATGAAATGACTCAACATGGCACAGCAGAGAAAACTAAGGCTAGATTTGGTCCCTGCTCCCAACACTGGCACAGCCCCAGGGCCAGTCCTCACCCATAACTCAGGATGACATTGCCCGGCCTTGACCCCAGCACCCGGTAGGTCCTCACTCCTGGTGTTGTGGCCTGTGACCTGACCCAGCCACACATGCCAGGGAACTTGGCCAGGCCCGAAACGCTTCAAATCTCAAGACCTCCCTCAGTCTAGGCTGCTTCCTGCACTTTTTCTCTAGTCCATATTGCTGCAGAACCTCAGGCTCTCACAGTTCCTGTCCTCCTCTCTTTCAGTGGGCTCTACCCTCTTAAGTTCCTGCTGGACTGGCTAATATGCCAGCCACTGGGGGAGCAAAGGTGAGCAAAAGCAAAAATGGCCCTTGCATGCATGGAACATACAATTGTTGAAATCAAATTTCTGGCAGTATGTATCAATAGACTTTAAAATATTTATAGCCTGTAACCAAGATTCTCATTTCTAGAAATGAAAGCCATCTTGAAATAGAGACGAGACAAATAATGTTTATCAGAGGATTATTCTTGATGATGACAACTTAGAAACAACTGATATGTCCAACAGTAGAGAAATCATTAGGTAAATTATGGTACACTCATACATTGGAAGGTAATAGTCATTCAAAATAACCTTTTTAGTCTTGAAAAGGCCTAACCCAGGGTCCCACGTGCGCATCTCACCCAGTAGCACACCTGCAACCCATGTCTCGGGTTGCAAACTTATCTCTTGTTTCTTAATAAACTCGTTACTCCTTTGCCAAAAAACAACAACAATAACAACAAAAGTTTTTCAAAATGTCTAGAATATTATGAATACTTAATTTACAATGTCAAATGTAAAAGGCAAGCCATAAAATGATTTGTTTAGTGTATAGAAACTTAATATGCATATGACATTACATAGCTATATTAGGGTAAACCACATAAAATTAACATTTTTGTAGATCGCAAAGATCAAATATCAGTGATTTCATAGTAGAAAAACATCTGAAAGGAAATAAGCAAAAAGGTTAACAGTGATTATTTCTTGGTGATGAGATCATCAGCAATTTTCATTCTCTATACTTTTCTGTATTTTCCAATTTTCAACAATACATATATATTACTTTTTTTTTTTTTTTAATAGGGGAGAGCACGAACGCAGTCCCCCACTACCACAAATTATGCAGTCGAGTTTCCCACATCTGGGGAAATCTCAGGGGTCAGCACATCCGGAGTGCAATGGATAAGCCTCTCCCTGGGAAAACCACCTTCGTGATCATGGTATCTCCCCTGCCAGGTAAGTATCATATATATTACTTTTATAATAAAAAACATTATTGTAAAACAAAAAGAGAACAAATGTTCCCCTCTCAGCCACTTTACTAAATCATAACATAAATGTACTCTGGTTGAGTACATGTAATCCATCATGCCAGTAACTACACCAAATGTAGCAATGGACTATAAGTCCAGTTTATACATACTGCAATAGATAACAGACCAGAAAAATATTTCAAGAAGCAGTCTGAAGCATGGAGTTGGTTCAGATAAAACAGATGCCAGGCTTAGGGATTGGGTAATGGGAAATGACTGTTTAATGCTGATTGCCTAGAGAAATAAGGCTCTAGGACCTGGCTCTTAACACTTCAGAGTAAGCCGCATGCATTTCTTTCTTTCTTTTTTTGTTTTTTTTAATGTGTCATGAAGCATTAAAAAAATTTTTATTGAGGTACTATATATATACAACATAACATTTTGCATGCATGTCTTATTGATGATCTCAAGGACCTCCAAAGCATTTTTGAAAAAGAATTATATTTTTAGAACCAATATATGAAAAGCATATTGTAAAGTCCTAGCTCTTGAGGAAAATGGGGAGAAATTTTATATGCTGTAAAGATAATGCCTTTTTTTTTGGACAGATGGTTTGAAATGACTTATCAGTCCTTCATCAGTCAGTGCTGATAAATGATGACATTTGTTAATATTGCCAGGAACAATGGAGAATTAAATATTTAAATAAAATAAGTTATCCTTTCAAAATTTAGTATAACTGCCCTTTTTACCCTTACATTTTTAACTCTGTAAATTATTCACTTAATATATATACATTTTAGTGAGTACTTACTATGTGCCAGGCATTACATTGAAACTGGGTATAGATTAGTGAGCAAAACTAACAAATATCTTACAGTCCAGTGGCAGAGGTAGACAAACATGCAAATCTGTGCATAATTATTCATTGTGAGATGTGAGATGAAAGTAAAGAACAGGATACTGTAGGAAAGAATTAGGCTGAGGGGAGAACTGGGAATCTGAACCAACTTGGAAAGGTCTTTCTGAGGAAAGGACCTTTAAACATAGGAGGATGGGTGGGAGGGAAAGCTTCCCAGATTTAAGAAAAGTATGTAATATGTAGGCCAGCCCTGACCCAATGGAAGAGACCTTGAGGTACTTAAAGAAGTTCGGTGTGACTAGCTAGAATTTTCTTGAGCAAGGCAGAAAAAGTCATGAAATGGTGCTAGCAAGGTAGTCCTGGGCCATGTGATTCAGTATCAAATAGGCCACATTAAGGAATTTATCCTAAGTGGAATGTGAATTTGCTAAAGTCTTTTAAATAGGAAATAGTGTGACCAGATTAACATTTCAAAAACATCATCTTTCTTAAGTATTTATGGGTGAAATTCTATGATGTCTGGAGTTTCCTTTAAAATATTCTGGCATTTCTCTCCCCTCCAAAAAAGGAAGGGGCCTGGGAGATGGCAGTAGATTATATAAAATTGTCAAAATTTTGAAAATTATTGAATCCACATGATAGGTAAAAGGGGGTTCTTTATATATTTCTCTGTATTTTGCGGTATGTTTGAAAATTTTGTAAGTTATTTAAGAAAAAATAGAATGAGCTTTGGCTCAGAAGTCATAACCCAATCCTGCTACTTACTATTAGCTGTGTGAACTTGTATGAGAGTCTTTAGCCAGTTGTTTAGTTGAAGGGAACAGTCCCTACAAGAGACCACTTTAGTTTCTGACACCAATTGCACCCCAGTTCAGGGGTGTCCCCCAAACCACCCTCAAGTTCAATAATTTGCTAGAAGAACTCACAGAACTGAATGAATGCTGTTGGACTCACAGTTATGGTTTGTTTATGGGAAGGATACAGATTAAAATCAGCTAAGGGCAGAGAAGCATAGGGCAGAGTACAGGAAGGAGCTTCCATTCATCCTCTCCTTGGAACCACTGATAGTGTTAACTCCTCCAGCCACTATATATGCCAACATGCATGGAGTATTGCCAACCAGAGAAGCTAGCCCAAGCCTTTGGTATCCAGGGTTTTTATTAGAGCTTGATCACATACTGCCTGCATCCAGAGGCAGAACTGATATTGTGTGGCCCCAAATCAGATTGTTAGACTGTCAGTGGCCAAGGCCCCCAGGCAAACAAAGACATTCCCATCAGGCATGGCCTAGAGATCACTTCCCAGCAGCTGAGGGCAAAGGCCAGACTTCTCTCAGGTAAGATTAATTCTTCCCTACACACCTTGGAAAAGTTTGTGGTTTTTTTCCCCTATAATCCTTAGTTTCCACATGTATAGAATAGTGACAATAATACTACCTACCTCATAGGCTTGTTAAAAAGATTAAATGCAATAATCTGGCTCATAGTGAAAACTTGGGAAATGTTAACTATTATTTTAGTATTTACTCCAGAAATACGTGTTATATTGTTCTAAAAAATCTTTCTGGTGTCTGCATGGAGAATGGATTGGAGAGAGGAATGGTGATGTGAAAAGATCATTTGAGAAACTATTTCAGGGGTTCAGCTAAGTGACAGTGAGAATGGAAAAAGAGCAAAGTCTGAACTGCAGATGAAATTCAAGGTCTCATTGTCATATTCATGGTGATTAAAGTCCTGTGAAAGAAGAGGATCTCCCAATAGAGCATTTCCAGGGGTTCTTGACCCCCCCTCTTTTTCCCATGAATCCCTTTGGCAATCTGGTGAAGTCTATGGACTCCTTCTCAGAATGTTTTAAAATGCATAAAATAAAATGCATGGAATGACAAAGAAAACCAATTATATTGAGATACAGCCATTAAAATAAAATAAAATAAAAAAACAAATTTCATATTGTAAAATGTTTTTTTTTTAACATATTAAATTACAAGATCCAGCAACCCAATAACTACTGTAATGTTGAAATGGGATGAGTTTATATGATAGTTCAAGATATCTACAACAACTCTGATGTGATATGAAAATATCCATGTTTTCTATTGGTGACTGTCAGGTTCCACAGAAAGCAGAATCTGAGCTGAAGATCGTCATTTAGGAAGTTTACTAGGGAGAGCTCTTGGCCTCTACACCTGTGGAAGGAAAGGGAGGAGAAGAGCAGGGAAGGGAAGGGCAGGGCAGGGCAGAGAAGGAACTGAACTGGGCAGAGATGAAATTGAACTGTGATGCA
This sequence comes from Tolypeutes matacus, assembly GCA_026826555.1. Taxonomy (NCBI): domain Eukaryota; kingdom Metazoa; phylum Chordata; class Mammalia; order Cingulata; family Chlamyphoridae; genus Tolypeutes; species Tolypeutes matacus. The sequence continues at coordinate 2,264,915 of JAKSZT010037812.1, forward strand.
TCTGAGTGGAAGCCTTGGTGAACTTACAGTAGATCTGAAGATGACATGACCCACTACCAGTCTGAGGAGAGGACCAGGTCCTTTACATCCCAATGGTAATTAGTCTCTGGATGTAGGCAGACCCAGGAAGGGGCATATCTTTGGGTGAGGCAGCCTTCTGCAGCTGAGGTCATCCTCAAAGGGGCTCACAAGTGAAGTCACTCTGCCAGCAGCTGGGGGAGAAGTCCTCATTCCTGAAAGAAGACCTGAGTGCCACATCACAATGTCCATCACAGTGACAAAGGTGCAGGTCCTGCAAGTTCTACTGTGATTTATTGCCTACTTTCATATTGAAAAAATCCTGAATTTCAGTTAGAGGTTTTAGTAGAAACGAACATGTAATTTTAAAAATCTGATCCAAATTCACGGAACCTACAAGGACCCCACATTAAGAATCTTGGTGAGTGAGAAGAAGACTCCATATTCATAGATCCTGGTCAGATTCTGTTACTCACTAGAACAGAGGCATTGAATTTAGTTGCTGCGGAAGGTTATCAGAGGCAGTGAAAAAATGCAGAGAAGCCTGTTTTCCTGAGTGAGAATGAATGATGCCTATGCACAAATAAAAACAGACTTGAAACAGTCTGTAGTCTCAGAGAGAACGACAGAGAAAGCAGCTGCCTGAGTATGCAATGGTTTTAGAGTTTTAGATTTTAATCCCTCATGAAGTCAAACTACACCTGCACTTCATGGGATCTGTACTATGCTGAATAGTATCTGCCAAAACTTGATGTCCACCCAAGACTTGTGAATGCGACCTTATTTGGAAATAGGTTTTAGGCAGAAGTAATCAAGTTCAGATGAGGTCATACTGGATTTGGGTAAATCCAATATGACTGGTGTTCTTATAAGAAGAGGGAAATTTAGATATAGAGAAACACATACAGAGAGGAGAATGTTATGTGAAGATGGAAATAGAGATTGGAGTGATGCATCTACAAGCCAAGGAGTGCCAAGGATTGTTGGCAACCACTAGGCACCAGGAGAAAAGCATGGAGCAGATTCTCCCTCAGAGCCTCTGGAAGGAACCAACCCTGCTGACACCTTGATTTTGGACTTCTAGCCTCCAGAACTGTGAGAAGATAAATTTCTGTTGTTTTAAGCCACTCCGTTTATGGTATGTTGTTATGGCACCTGTAGGAAATCAATACATGATCCAAGAAATACCCCTATATCTTTATAATAATTTTCTTTTTCTCATGTAAGTAGGTTTCTGTTGCTTACAAGCTAAAGAACTTGTCTAAGCCTTTGTCCTAGGCACAGAAGATACCTCAAATAATAAGATACAGCCCCTAAGGGGCTCACAAGCAAATGTGAAAACATATTATTAGGGAAACAAAAGGTTAAATCCTCTAGTAGTTGTGAGAACAGAACGCTGTGGGTGCACAGTGGTCAGGGCAACCAACTTCGGCCAATGGAATCAGGGAGCAAATAAGCAGAACCCACTTCTCTCCTGTGGGCAGAACCAACCCATCACTCTGGAGGCCAATTAAAATGTGGTTTGCCCTTAAGACAGATCCACCAAAGTCCTCCAGGGAGTTAGGACACCAGAGTTTCTAGGGCCACTTAATTCTGGCCTCTGCCAGGGCTTTCGTCAGACACCTGGGAGTCCAACAGACTCTTTCCCTCTATGCTGCTGGAAACAAATGGATTATAACATTCTTGAAATTTTACATTGATTATGTATTCTGTGGTTTACTGATTTCTTCATCTGTGAAATGCAGATAATAATAGTGCCTGCCTTACAGAGTGGCTGTGAGGTTCAATAATTTAATATAAAGCTCTTAGAACAGTGCCCAGCACACAGTGGGGGCAATTTGTGTTAAACTATTATCATTATCATGTTTCATACATGCTTCATTTTAGCTTACTGCAACCCAAATTAATGTGTGCTGGAGCAGTCACACTAGCCTAAATCTGTGGTGAGCCTTTTGTGAATATTTGCATCAACTCCTGAAGACTGTAGGGAAACTGCATTTCCAGAACCATCTACCTTATGGTCCACAGAGTGGGTTCTATCGTCATTACCGAGGCACTAGTCATTCTCATGCCAAAATTCTTTTTCACTTTTTCAGTTAAAGGAAATTTCTAAAGTATCTTCTACCATAGAGTTTTTCAAATTGCTCGTTTGTGAAATCAATTTAGAGGGACTAAATCAGCATTTTAAAAAAGAAAAGAAAGAGGGCATCACACATAGTAATGGTAAGTTGCTTTGTACAACTTTAGTTTCATTGAGTGTGTCATTGTGTTCATGGTCACATTTCTTGTTGTGGGTTGCAATAAATAAAAAATGTTTGAAAGCCACTGTGCTATGACCTGCTAGAATCTTAGTCTGGGTTCCAGGTTGGCCTCTAACTCACTGTAACACTTTTAAGTCTTTTAACTCTCATTGGGCCTCAATATTCTTATCTGTAACATGAGGGAAGGTTAACTCAACATTTGAGGTCCTTTAAAACTCTACTACCTGGGATGATGGACTATGGTTAACGGTACAAATATGTGAGCATTTTCTCATGAACTATAACAAATGTGCAATACTAATACATGGTGTTTATACGGTGGTTTATGGGGAAAATATACCAAATGTAAGCTTTGGATCATAGTTAGCAGTAATATTTTGATGATGTTCTTTAAAAATTTGTAATAAATGTGCCACAACAATGCAAGGTGTTGATGGTAGAGTAATGTATGGGAATTCTGCATGTTATACATGATTGCTTTGTAAGCCCACAACTTCTCTAATTTAAAAACAAAACAAAACAAAACCCCTCTACTACCTGGAGAAGTTTTCAAAAGCAAGTCAAGTTTTTTAAGCTCATGTCTTAAAAATGGTACTCAGGGGGAGCAGATATGGCTCAAGCAGTTGGGCACCCACATCCCATATGGGAAGTCCCAGGTTCGGTTCCTGGTGCCTCCTAAAGATGAGCAGATGCCGCAACCAGCAGAGGCCACAGACATTGAAACGAGCAGACACAGCAACCAGCAGGGAGCGGAAGTGGCTCAAGTGGTTGGGCACTCACCTCCCACATGGAGTTTGGTTCCCGGTGCTTCCTGGAAAAAAAAAAAAGTACTCAAGGGAAACTAGCCTATTGGGCATTGTGATTTATGGAGTGTCCTCTTCCTGAAAATTTTAGGAGTTTTTTTTTTCCCTCCATCTCTTGGTTGACGTTACGTCTGCTTTTTTTATACTCTCATTGCTATTCTTTAAGCAGAGGCTTAAAACCCTTCAGTGGTTTCCCATCTCTTTCAAAGAGAGCCAAAGTCCTGCTTTGTCTACAAGTTTCTATACCAATATATCTTAAACTCTATGTATCAGAATCATCTGGGGATCTTGTAAAACTCCCAATTTTGACTGAGGGGTGGGCCCAAGAGCCTGCAGTCCTAACAAACTCACAGGTGATGGCAGTGCTTCAGTGGCCCATGCTTTGACCAGCAAGGCTCAAGACCAGTGGTTCACACTTGTGACTGCACATGAGAATCACCTGGAAAGCTCACCATCCTACCTGATCTCAAGCCTCATCTACTTCTCAGGCCTCATCTATGATTACTTTTCATGTACTCATCGCTTACTTGTTGCTCTTGTCTCCTTATGTTTCCCAGTGCACAGGCATGGTCCTCTGCCCTGCCTTTGTACTCAGTGTTCCCTCTGCCTAGGACACCCCTTTAATGCTCTGAGTGGTTCACTATCTTAACCTCCTGCAGGACTTTCCTTAAATATTACTTTCTCCATGGGGCCTTCCCTGACCTTCCTGTTTAACACTGATCCTCCTCCTCCTCCAGCATTCCCTCTTTCCTGTTTTATTTTTCTGTCTTATATTCATCCTTTGTACTCTGTATTCCTCTTTTAAAAATTTTTATTTATTGCCTTTTTCCTCCTTTAGACTATAAGGTCCATGGGGACAGAGATTTTGGTCTGTTTGATCCCTAGGTTTCTGTCCAGCACTTAGCACATAGTACCTACCACATATAACATAATTTTTTAAAGGAGTTAAATAACTTATTATTTTTTTAAACTTTTCCTTTATGTAGACTAGGTTCTAAAGGGCCAAACATTTGAGTTGCTTTATCATCATTATATGTAACGTGAGCTTGTTTGCAGCCATGTGTGCTATCTGAAGCTGGACTTTCTGATATTTGTTGTTGTTGTTGTTAATTTTTAAAATATCCCTTCTGGTGACTTCATTCCCAGCCCCTTCTTCTGCTGCTTGGGTACCGTGCAGCATTCTCTGGGAGGAGTGAGACTAGCTAAGGGGCTTTTCTATAACAGGGCTGCTTATCAGGTAGGGCCTCTCTGGACATAGAGAATGTTAGGGATCTGTGTAGCTATGTGTAATACTGAACAAGGCCTTTAACTCAGTACTGTACAGTGATGGCCAATGATGTCACTGTATTAGGGAAAGAATTATGTCCAATTTATGAGGAATTACATAAAATAAAGAAGACACTGCTATATGTTATACTGCTATATGTTAGGGATCTGTCACAGCAAATCATTTGTGGATCAATGTGCATTATGAAATTATCTTTTTTTTTCTTTTTTAAAGGAAGCTAAAGAAAAGCCTTAGCCCAGTGCAAAGACCTCCGTAATGAATCTCTTATGTGTTAATCTCCACCTCTGACTTGTCTTCTCAGGGAACTCATTGCTGTGTTACTCTATTATACATCCACCCTGGTTTTACTCTTCAACCTTCTCTCAGGGAGCTTAGTTTGTTCTTCCTTAGTATTTCCTTCATTTAGATCTTTCTCTTGACAATTTCCCCCATGAGTGCACCAGGAACTGGAGGAACTGGGCAGATTATCAAGCAATGGATGCAGACATAAGGGAAAATGACAAAGGTCCAATATGGGAACTGGGGATTGAGTTATGGGAAGTGGTGTCAGGAATAAGGCCAAAGACCATCTACTATAAGTGGGGTAAAGTTGAGGCCTGAGATTTAGTATTGAAAATGGATCTTGTTAAATATTCTCTGACTAAGGGCTGGATTAATCTTGGCATCTGGAGAGATAGAAGGGTATACGGGTGAGGGAGGAGGAGGAGGAAGATATGGAGTTTAGAGGTCTGTTCAATGACTTAGATATGGAGACAGGAAACTGGTCCGGTTATACAACTTTGACACATATACACTCAGCTTTGGGGAAAGAACCGCACTTAAGGAGCAATACACACTTGAATCAGCTTCTGTTTCCAAGGTATTACTCTACAAAATTAAAAGCTAACTTTCTTATTAGAAATACTCTGATAGATTCTTTGCATTCACTATCCATAACATCATTATATATGGGGAACACATCTCCAGGAAACATACTGGAAATAAGTGTAAATAGGTCATCTATAGTTATGATCATGGGAAGGAAGTTATCAGTCAATATCAAGAAACAAGAAAAGGGATATTTGGGCCCAATGAAGAAGGCCCAGCTAGAGGGGTCTGGTGACTTTACTCAGTTCCTTCAGGGTTCAAGAGTTTGCATTTTGAGGGGATCCAGAAGATGTTGCTACTCTAGTAGATAGCAGGAAGAATCCGTTACAATTCTGAACGGATATGTTTTTTTTTATTGCAGCAAAATTCCAGTCTTAACTCCTCGATATTACTATGCATACAGAAGTTAGTGTTCATAGCAAGTCCTAATCTTGGTTTCATTAATGGTCACCTCTGTGGGTCATCTTTATTTCATAGGTGGGTTGTTATCTGCAAGGCCCTTAATTTTCCTAGCTATTTCCTTCTAGGAAAAGAGACTTTACAGTCAGTCCCGTAGTAATTACTGTAACCACCACTACCTGCTCTGTCCTGTGTACTGTAAATGTAGTTCACCTGAAAATCATCTCCAAAAATGCCACTGTTAATGCTTTGCCTGCCTGTAAATATACCTTGAGAGCCATAGTGATATGAGTAATATTACCTAGGCAATAAATAAGTCAGTAAATCACTAAATACAAAAGGAATAAATACCAAAATGTGCTGGTAATGCTAAAATGCAGGCAAGATCATACATTTTCATCATTGGGAATTCTCATTGTCCTTGAGTCTAATCCTAATATGTAAAAAAAAAAAAAAATCTTGTTTCTAGAGTGACTGAGGATTTGCAGCCACCAGGTAGTTTTAAAAAATACTGGTTTTTTGTTTGTTTTCTAAATTTAAAAAATTTCAAACCTACAGAAAAGTTGAAAGAATAAAGAATAATATATCCATATACCCTTTACCTAGATTCACCAGCAATTATTGACATTTTACCACATAGTTTCTCTCTCTTTATATATGTATACTTTTGGGGGGCTGACCATTTGAAAGTAAGTTTCAGACACCATGATACTTCAGCATGTCTTTCCTAAAAACAAGAACATTCTCTTATTTCCCAGTCACACTCTCTCAGCTTGGAACATAACTGAAAGAACATTTGGGTCAACTCTCACTCCATACACAAACTGAGTACAAGGGACCATCCAGCTTCTACTTCAAAATCTCAGGTAGTGGGGGAACTTGACTCTCTCTGAGCCAGTTGCTTCTGTTTTAGATTGTCACTAAGTTAGTGCTTAAACTAAGCTAAAACTGGCCCCTCTATAATGTCTACAAGTTTGGCTTTATATAACCTTCCAGCCAGCTAATCACTAATTCTAATTGCTTTCTTACATGGCACACTTTAAAATGTTTGAAGGCAGTACTCATGCCCCTTCCTTATTCTGATGGAAAAAGACTTACCAGCCCTGGTTCCTTCTTTCATGCTTTATTTGGAGTGGTAAGGAGTCCATCCTTGTATAATAAAGTCTCATATTTACAAAGGACCATTCAATTGTGGTAAGACAATGAGGTTTCTTTATCTTTCTAATGGATGCAATCTTCCTCACCGCCTGCTCCAGGTGACTCAGTCTCTTTGGGCTATGCAGGGTTGGGAGTCCCCAAGACCACCCTCACTCTGACACCTATTGCAGGTTCAGGGATCCCCAACACCACCCTCAGGCTTGATAATTCCATGGAAGGATTCACAGGATGCACTGAAAGCTGTTAGGCTCATGGTTATAGTTTACTCCAGTTAAAGGACTCAGGTTAAAATCAGCTGAGGGAAGAGGTGTGTGGGGCAGAATCCGGGAGAGTTCCAAGCATGAAGTTTCTCACAGTCCTCTCCCAGTGGAGTCATGGACAGTGCTCACTCTCCCCAGCAGCAAGGTGTGATGATGTACACAGTGTATTTCCAACCAAAGTAGGTCACTCAAGACTTGGTATCCAGGGTTTTTATTGGGGTTTGGTCATATAGACATGGTTGACCACCTCTGTGGCTGATCTTAACCTCCTCGCCCCTTCAGAGGTTGAGCTGATGCTGTGTGGCTCGAATCCCCCACCATAAATCACTGTTAGCATAGACTATCTGCTGTGGATCCAATACCACCAAGTAAACAAAGACACTCTTACCAGACAGGACATCCCAACAGCTTAGAGATTACCTTTCAGGAGCCAAGAACAAAGGTCTTTACTGGACAGAGTAGATGTGCCATCTTTCCAGCTTCCTCTTTGTCCATTCCCCACTTCTCTGTCAGATGATGTCTGTGCATGTGGACCTCATTGAGGAAGCAGAGATTGACCTTGATCTGAGTGTAGGTTCTGTCCTGTCTCCTGCCTCTGCTGTGTGGTAGCTGGTCTAGTCAGATTCCTGGAGACTTGCAATGATGCTTCACCAAGTGCAGCACTGTTCAGACCTTACTCACTTCGTGTTTGCCAGGACTATAGACGCCACTGAGTCTCAGGTAGGTCTTTTCTCTGGCCCCTAGCATAGGCACCTACCTTTCAGCCTTTGTATTAGGGTTACCTCAGCCCTAACCACAGACGCCCTTCTATAGAAGGCCCTGAGGCTGAGAATTCTGTTAGTTACCAACCTACAGGGGATTTCGGGAACTTCTTGATCCCTTCCATATCATTTAAGAGTCAAGGTAGGCTTGGGGAAGGGGTTTGTAGGCCCTCCCTCTGCTGAACTGTGCCTCCCTGCCATCTTCCCTGACCTGTGGCATCCCAAGATGGTATAGGCCACTCTACATGGCAGTCTCCTCTCAGAGTTTGGAACAAGGACTGGGGCACAAGCCTTCTCTGCTTCTGCTTCTAACTCTCTCCCTGTTTGTCTACCATCTCCCTCTGCTCTCTTCTGGGAGGGTGGGCCAGGACACAGATGTCTGCTCACTTGCTTGTCCTACCATTTGCCTACTGTTATTTTTCCTGCAATCTACAGGCCAGAATAAAGGACATCCTCTACTTCATAATTTCCTCTACCTGAATAAGGATTTTCTCAGGTCATATTAGCTGAAGGGCTGCATAGAACCAGATATATAAAGGAGGGGAAAGAAAAATATTTTCAAAATAACATCTTCATTATACTTGTATAAAAAGTTTGGCAACAATGAAAGCCTGGGGCTCACTGAGGACAGGAAAACCTCTTTCACATCTTCCTTTCCCCTCTTTCCATCATTCTTACAGCCTGAAGAGATCACAAGTAGCTTGGCAACTGCAAAGTCATAGTTTTGGAAATGGGAGGCAGTTCATGATTCATTGGAATGTCAATTTCTGTGGTAATGATAATGGCTGCCATCTACTTGAAACACTGTGTCAGTTATTGTGATAACTTCATTTAATCCTTCCAAACACCCTACTATTATTCCCATTTTATAGATGAGGAAATGAGATTCAGATAAGTTATATAATTTGCCCAAAATTCCACAGCTGATAAGTGGTAGCACTGGCATTTAAACCCAGCTCTATCTGACTAGAGAGATAATGCTCCAATTACCACCACCCTACAATGCCTTTCAATGAGGCTTTAATGTTTCTGGTTTCCTTGTTTCCACAGCAGGGCATTCAGGAAAGCACAAACTTATGCTCATTTGCACCTATGGTTTTGCAAGCTTTCAGGGGTCCCTTGATGATAGAGTGGTAAGTGTGGCATTCATTTAAAACCTGGTCTGGTTTTGGCAAGTACCTGGAAAATGCTGCTGGGATTACTGAGGGAACCAGCCACTTGGGACTCTGCCTTCCTAATCGCTTCTTAAGGGAACTTGTAATGAATCTAATTGGAAGCATCTACTTGATTCCCTACAGGATTGTCACATAAACCAGCAACAGGACAGATGGTAAAAATAAATAAATAAATAAATACAAGAGAGAAAGAGAGAGCATTGAACTAAAGGTTGAAGGATATAGCAAGATACTGATTTTGTAGCTCAGGAGGAAGGTCTTGGACACTTTTATTTTTTAAGTTTTTATTGCGATAACATATAAATAACACACTTCCATTTTAACTATTTTTAAGCATACAATTTGGTAACATCAGTTATATTCACACTGTTGGGCTACGATCACTACCATCTATCACCAAAACTTTTTCATCACCCCTTTCTTTGGATATCAGTTAAAAAGGTGCAGTGCTGATATGTTCAAAGAGTTAGTGCTGCAGGTAGATTTCAGACCATACTGAGTATCTATGCCATGACACTGTGATCAACATTGTACTGGGACCTTCACTCAGTTATTCATTTGCCCATCAAAGAGTTGAACTGGGGATCAAAAAATGGATAGGATTTTGGTAGATGGAAATGACAGGGCTGGGCATTATAAGTTTTGGTGGCTTGGAGCTATTTACCCCAGGAAAACATATTCTTAATCTTAACCCATTCCTGTAGGTATGAACCCATTGTAAATAGGGCCTTTTGATGAGATTACTTCACTTAAGGCGTGGCCCAACTGAATAAGGATGGGCCTCAATCCTATTATTGGAGTCTTATAAGCAGAATGAAATTCAGACACACAGAGAGACAGCCACAGGGAGAGACCAGAAGTCAACAGAAGCCAGAGAAACCAAGAGAGGCCACCGTGTGCATTGTCATGTGACAGAAAAGCCAAGAACCAAGGATTGCTGGCTGCCAGCCCCAGAACACCACTGTCTTCTGAGAGAAAGCATTGCATTGATGACACCTTGATTTTGGACTTCTCCTAGCCTCAAAACCATGAGCCAATAAATTCTCATTGTTTAAGACAACCCATTGCACAGTATTTGTTTTAGCAGCTGGGAAACTAAAACCTGGAGTCATTAGTGAGCAAAGGCATAAAGATGGAAAATATGGTGCATGTTGGAGGCATGGAAAGTTGTTTTCTTCAGCCAGAACTTCTGAAGAAGGAAAGAAGGAGAGAGAAAAAGCCGGGAAGAGTAGAACAGAATCGAAATGCATACCAGGATGAATGCTAGGATCCCAGGAGCAGTGCTCAGGGCAAGTTCCCAGTGGCATTGGGAGAGTCTGGGAGTAGGAAAACCAGTGAGGTGCTGCATGTGAATGGGAAGGAAAAGAGAAGAGATTCTTTATATTTGCTCTTTCATGGACTGCTAGAATGCTACAGCTGTTCTGATGTCTCCTGCCTCACAGTTGTTCCTACCATGTGTGTTTTGACTGGTTACTCCTCTTGGTAAACCGGTTCACCCCAGGCACTTCACTGGAGTTGTGTTTAATCCTTTGGTTTCAGTTAGCATTTCTGGGGAGATAGCCCCTAGCATTCTCTTCTAGAGAAAAATGCTTTCAGGATAGTGGTGGTGGCCCCCAGATTGCAAAACATGTAAAAGGATGATTCAAGAGAAGCAATAACTGCTTGTCAGTAAAGAAGGAAAAGAAGAAGGTAGGCATTTGTAGTAGATTGAATTATAACTGCCCCCGGGGGTTGGGGGGGATGTTCTTAATCCATTCCTGTGGGTATGAGCCAATTGTAAATAGGACCTTTTGAAGATATTATTTTTCGGTTAAGGTATGGCCCAACTGAATGAGTTTGGGCCTTAATTCTATTACTGGAGGCTTTGTGAAGAGAAAGGCATGTGAAGGCTCAGAAGCTGCAAGTTTAATGGAACCCAGAAGGGAAAGGAGAGGATGCCACCATGTGACTTGCCTGGTAACAGAAAAGCCAAGGACCTGAGGATGCTGGCAGCCAGCACCAGAATGTCACAGACCTTGGAGAGAAATCATCCCCTTGCTGATCCCTCGAATTTGAACCATGAGCCAATAAACCCCCATTGTTTAAGCCAACCCGTTGGATAGGATTTGTCGTAGCAGCTGGGCAACTAAGACAGCATTTAAGTTCTGGGGTCTGCAGTCTAGTGAGGAGGCAAAGTCTGGAGGATGTGAAACTATTCAGTGCCACGATAAGGTAGTGTACAAAGGTAGGGAGAAGGAAGCAAGAGTTTATATTTATTTAACATTCAGATTGAAAGGATACCCTTGTTTAAACAGATTGAAGTGACTCAAAATTAACTTCCTTTATATCCCCCCCCATTTCAAAAATCTGTCTCTAAGGAATCATTTTCTCAATTCCTTTCAAAACCACATCTTCTTAAAGCAAAAACAACAAAAACTAAAATCTGTTTTCTCATAGATTGACTAAGTCAATCATCTAAACTTTCAGTCTGTGTGAAACCAAGTGTGCAGATGGACTGAATTGTTAAATGAAAATTTCCATCCCATCAATGTCTAATTTGTGTCCTATATCCATGTAATCATCACCAATCTTATAAATTTGTAATAATCTCTGCCTCTCAGAACTCCCAGATCGCTTATTTCTGAATTGTTCATTCTAGAAGGTAGTCTGGTTAGAATCTCTTTCTTTGTGCTTTTTCCTTCTGTTTTTTTTAATATGCAGAACAGTCCTTTTTTAATATTCGCAATTAATTTTTCTTCCTTTTGGCACATTCAAGGCATTTTTATAACAATTCTTTTTTCCCCTTTAAGATGTAAATATATGTAATGAATATTTTCCCCTCAGGCAAATATGACTGTGAGCACAGACAAACCCACTGATTCAAGGTTATTCCAACTTACTTCCTTTAGGGTACAATTTTTGCTTTAAAAATAACAACAATAACAAATGCAAATATCCTTGGGAGGGGGTTCGTTCAAAAAACGAACATTCTTACTAAGGAGGAAATGAAAAAAATAAGCAATCCCTTTTCAAAGGCAAGACTTGAAATGGGAGGATACAAGCTTTGGAAAAGAAAGACGAGCAGGAAGAGAGGCTTAAAGCATCTGGGTCAGCTTCAGGAAGGGGATGGAGACCACAGACTAATCTAGATTTGCTTTTCAGTTTTGCTTGGGGCCATCCAAGTTAAAGGTAAATATCAAAACCTAGTGCACCTCTCTCTCTTTTTCCTTCCTCTATGTTTGAAATTCAATTTATTGTTAGATACCTTCACTAAACGGGGCACTTTTTGTTTTCACTATTGCACACAACAACGCTGTAATTATGGTCTGCTGAACAGAACCTCTAGTGAATTGGAATACATTGGGCTTAAAATAATTTTCAGGGATATTATAAAATGTGTTGACTGCTTTGAAAAGAACAAAAGGAATTCAGAACAATACTCATGGGAAATTGCTTTATACCATTAAATCACTAGTTTACAAAGATACAGTTCTTTAAAAAATGGAGACCATTACAGATTTAGCTACTTGTACCTAAAAATAGTGAACTGTTAGAAATTCGTTAATTAGGGTCATGTGTATAACATTGTCTGTTTAAAATGAGACCTTCTATTCAGTACAGCCTGTTTCATGAGATGACAACTCTGTCCTTTAATTGCACAAATATGTACTAAATTGTAGCCTTGAAATTTTCTAGCAAAGGTCTAATTTAGGTCAGTGCTGAGATGATTATGCTCCACAACTCAGCCACAACAGAATCTGAATGAATTTGTAGTAGAGATTCCTTATATGTGGGGTATTATTGCCCATGATAGGGATTGAAATACCCAATAACCTTAAACATCTAGTGTTTTCCACAAACCCACCATGAAGAGTGACACCTAATAGAACTGAAGCAATGAGGCTCAGTAGAAGTTTTAAGAAAGATTTCCATTGATCAGTTTTCATAAGAAACAAAGATCTAAGCATCTGCTCTTCTAATTCTTATGGGATACGCCTAATACTCCTAATAGTAAATCCTTTGCTTTTAAAGCCAAGGTTCTCAATTTTGGCTACAAATATTTTAAAGCCGATGCCTAAATCCCACCCCTAGAACTTTTTGTTTTATTGGTCTGGGTACAGCCTGGACCTCAGGATTTTCACTAGCTCCTCAGGATTTTCAAAATGATTGAAAGCAGCAGCCAAGCTTGTGATCTTTAAAGATTTAAGGCTTTACAGGTTTGGCAGCAACCCCATAGCAGCTGATAATTTCCTCTTAAGCCTTATGCTTCCACTTCAGGTAGTCAGTGAATTGTGACGTCTCTCTAGAAAATAAATATCCAAACCTGGGTAGTACCACAAAATAATAATGAGAATTCTGAGAGGGGGCCCTGGCATGAGTCCTTTTTGTATCTCCCCAGGTGGGTATAATGTACAGCCAGTGTTGCAAACCCCTGCTTTATAGATACATAGACCCAGCTGTGTGACACTCTATGTAGATAACTGAAGAAGTTACACATGATCAGATCCTTCATTAAAACATTTAAAAATGGAATTTTGTTTAATAACAATTTTTAAAAAAGATTTATTTTATTTATTTATCCCCCTCCCCCCACTTTTTTGTTTGCACTCACTGTGTCCATTTGTTGTGTGCTCTGTCTGCTCATCTTCTCTTTAGGAGGCACCGGGAACCAAACCTGGGACCTCCCATGTGGGAGAGAGGCACTCAATCACTTGAGCCACCTCAGCTCCCTGGTCTGTTGTATCTCTCATTGTCTTTTCTCTTTGTGTCTCTTTGTTGCATCATCTTGTTGTGTCAGCTCACTGTGCCTGGCCGTTGTGCCAGCTCACTGTCTTGCTCATCTTCTCCAGGAGGTACGGGAAACCGAACCTGGGTCCTCCCATGTGGTAGGCAGGAGCTCAATTGCTTAAGCCACATCTGCTTCCTGTGTTTAATAACAATTTGATTATTGTCCAAATTACACACATAATGAGTTAAAGTTAGAATGGGCTTCCTATTCTGGAATAGAATAGGATATAACTTCAGTACCTGGGTAAGTAAATCCTAGTACCTGGGCAAATTGTAATTAGTTGAAAGGCATTTTCAGTACATTTTAATGTAACAAATTTCTTACCTCAACATTGAAAATCCATCATCCAATTGCCAACAACAGAATTTTTTCCCTATGTCTTGGGTGTCTACTCTTTATTGCTTCAGCTTTCTTCAGGTTCTTAATCTGAGGAAAAGTGTTATTTCCCTTATTAAAATCTACCCCTTGTTAACACGAGGAGTTCCTGCTTGGAGGCTCAGCTAATGGAAAAGTTTTTACTTTCTTATGAGGTATGGCCTCACCTGCTTTTCTTCTCTTTAAAAAAATAAAACATACATTTCTCAATTAAATGTACTAGATACGTACACATTTTTAAAAAAATCATATACTATGTTACACAATATATTTGGTTCATGGTAATGCAATTATACAGTATTTGTCCTTTTGTGTCTGGCTCACCTGCTTTTCTATACCTTTGGCCCTGCATATTCTTTCTGTGGTAAAGGAAAAGTCCCTAATAATTTCCATTGTCCCGGCTATCTGCATTAGGACTTTCTTTCAGTTAACACCCTTTTGATTTGTAGCTCAATTTCATTGACAGGCTGACCCTGGTTAAAACAATCTTTTTTAAAAAAGTTTTTATTATTAATTTTTTATTAGAGAAGTTGTAAGTGTATAGAAAAATCAAACATAAAACACAGAGTTCCCAAATACCCAATTAACACCTTACATTAGTTTGGTACACTTGTAACATACAGTTCATGAAAGAACATTTTTGTAATTGTATTGTTAACTATAATCCATCATGAACAAAATAATTTCTTTTTTATTTAAGGATTTCAACCTAAAATTCCTCCTTCCTGAGTAAATTCTGCAGGTGTCCAAATACAGAAGATTAGCAGACCACACTTTGAAAACACTAATTTCCCAAAGAGATTTTGATCAAGGATCATGTGTGCCAAAGGGCAAGGACATTTTTTGGCTTTGCCAACTATTTGTAGTAAAGAACCTGGTGCAAAAGTTGTACTAAGAGTTTGATGAATAAATCACAAAATTTTAAGGCTAATAATGTTTCCCAAGATCATAAAACTTCCACAAAATTGTTTTATATTACCAAGTTCAATATTCTTTCTTTTTTCCTTTTTATTTTTCATTAGACATTTTGTAGATGCTTGCTACAAAGTGCAGCAGATGCAGGTAGTAGGGTACACAGGTGAAAAGACACAATCTAACTTGCCCACAATGATCACGTCTTGAATTATGTACAATGAGTAGATGATCAATGGATGCCAAATGAGCACATGAAAAGATGTTCAATATTATTAGCCATCAGGGCAATGCAAATTAAAACCACAATGAAATATTTCTATCTCAATGAAATAATCACAATGGCTAGAATAAAAAATAGTGACAACACCGATTTCTGCCTAGGATGAGGAGAAACTGGATCATCATATATTGCTGTTGGGAATGTAAAATGGTACAGACACTCTTTAAGAACCACATGCAATTACCATACAACCCAGCAATTGCACTGCTGAGCATTTATTGCAGAGCAATGAAGACTTATGTTTACATAAAAACCTGCATAGGAATGTTTATAGCAGCTCCATTCATAATAGCCAAACAATCAAAACAGCCCAGGTGTCTTTCAATGGGTGAATGGTTAAATAAACTTGTACATCCATACTATGAAAATACTGCTGAGCAAGAAAAAGGAATAAACTATTGATATATGCAAAAACCCGCATGAATCTCCACAGAATTGTGATGAATGAAAAAATCCAGTCCCAAATGGTTATATACTGCATGCTTCCACTTATATAATGTTGAGATGACATTCTGGAAATAGAGAACAGATCAATGGTTGCCACAGGTTAAGGAGGGAGTGGGACAGGAGGGAAATGGGTGTTGGGTATAAAAGGGTAACATGAAATTGTTTTGCATCTTGTCTGTATCAATGTCGGTATACTGGTTGTGAAACATTGAGTTTTGCAAGATGTTACCACTGGGGGAAACTGGGTCAAGGATACCTAGGATCTTTCTTATTTATTACAATTGCATGTGAATCTACAATTATTTCAAAATTAGAAGTTTAGTCAAAAGAAAAATCACCTTGCAGATCTTATTATATCACCTCTCTTCTTTAACTTCACCATTGCTCGTAAGATAAAACCAAAACGCTTAACAGGGCTTAATTAGAGCTAATATGGTGTAACTCTGTGAGTCCCAACATTGGCAACCTGTTAGAATCACCAACGGAGCTCATTAAAAAAAGAGAGACCGCCCCCCCCGCCCCTAAATCAATTCAATCAGGATCCCTGGGGGTAACTATATATTTGTTAGTATGTTTATTTGATTAAAGTCTATCTCACCACAAGGCTGGAAGCTCCATGAGGGCAAGAACCTTTGCCTATTTTAGCTTTCCATTGTACCGCCAGCACCTAAGGCAGTACCTTCTACCCAGGGGGTGCTCAATAAGTATTTGTGAAGTGAATGAATGAATGAATGAATGAATGAAGGATTCATACTCCTCTCTCATGCTGCCTCCCTGAACCCATGAGGTGAGGGAATAAAGAACTAAGTTGCCTTCCCTTGTCTCACCGTCATCTCTCCAGAGCTCCATTACTAAAGAGGTGGTAGGGATCACAGCATTGCTCCAAGCGAGAGCTAACCCATAAGGATAAAATCTGGAAATGATGACAGTGCCTCCTTCTTCACACTCAATCAACAAATTTAATGAAAGTGAAACAGAAGCTGACAAGGAGGCTGAAATGACACATAATCTTACTCATGCAGAAGTAACAGAAAATGTTTAAATGCAGCTAAAAAAAGTTTAAAGCCACTGACAAAGAAATGATAAAAGATTTTAGGGAGGGAGAAAATTGGGGGGAAAGGAGGTTTCCAGCCTTTGACCTAGTAATCACAATTGCAGACAATTGTGGTGCTCAGCAAGCCAGAGTGGCTCACTTGATGTTAGCGAGCAAATAAAATGGTGCTAAGAAACACTGAATTTGACAAATTCCAAGGTATTTGGGGGGTTAATCCATCTATATCACCATTTACAGTGTGGGGATGGTAATTAATGTTTTAAACAATTACCTTATGTTGGGGATTGAATTGTGTCCCCGACAAAAGGCATGTTCAGGTCCCAACCCCTGGTCCTGTAGTTGTAAACCCATTTGTAAACAGGACCTTTGAAGATGTTATTAGTTAAGGAGTGCCCAAACTTAATACGAGTGGGCCTTAATCCAACATAGCTGAAGTCCTTATAAGCAAAGAAAATTGGACACAGAAAGAGAAGCCTTGGGGAGCAGCCAGAAGCTGGAAGTCAATGGACCCAGAAGAGAAAAAAGACATTGCCATGTTCATTGCCATGTGACAGAAAAGTCAAAGACCAAGGATCAAAGACAGCCAGCCCTAGAATGCCAGTCTCAAGGGAGAAAGCATCACTTTCCTGACACTGCAATTTCAGACTTCTCCTAGCCTCAAAACTTGAGCCAACACATTCCTACTGTTTAGGTCAACCCATTGTATGGTATTTGTTTTAGCAGTTAGGAAACTAAAACACCTTGAGATATTGCAAGTTTGGGGATTTTATAACAACAGTATAAGTATATGAATATCAGTCCACAAATCCACAAGCACCAGCAAGTAGAAAATATAACTTTATTTTCAATAACTCTACTTAATCTCCATTTCTACAATCACCATTACCCCTTCCCCCTCCTGCATTCAACCTGGCTGGTGGGAAACATAGCATTTTTATTTTTGTTGGGGGTAGGGGAGAGTTTTTTCATTCCTCTCTAGAATTGGCAAGGTTTTGAAAGCATTGTGTATGTGTGTATGTTTGGGGAGGGATGGGAGGCGTAGGTGGTGAGTGGGGCACTGGTCCCTGAGTCCCCTGTCTACACAGTGCAATGTTAGCTAGGCCCTTTATATCTAGCAGCTCCTGCTATTTTAACCCATGCCTAAGACTTGGGAATCTCCTGTCCCGAGAAGCAGGGTCTGGGAGAGATCTTTGTTTTTCCTATTATACTGACTCTTGAAAGGTCCTTAAGGAGTGGATTTAGGGAAATCAGAAAGAGACCACATATCTGGATTGGTTGGCCTTTAGGGATTCTTCACATTAAAACATGTAATTCATGTCCACTCTGCCTTTGTATAAAGTTGACCTCGGCCAGGAGTCAAAAACAATATACTTGCATATCAGGAGTTTCTCTTCCCTTTGGCATTTGAGAACAAATTCTGTAGAGCAATGGCTCTTTCCTAGGTTGTTTTAAGCCTGGGATAAAATGGCATCAAATCAGAATCAGAATTAAATTAAATCAGAATCTCTTGAGTGGGACTCATCAGACAACAGTATTTTTAAAACTCCCTTTGGTGGTTCCCATATGCAGCCAGGGTTGAGAACTGGGACTTCATATAGTAGTTCTCACATTTGAATGTGCCTCAGAATCACCTGGAAGGCTTGTTAAAACACTGGTTGCTGGGACCCACCCCCACACTTTCTGATTCAGTAGGTCTGGGATAGGGCCCAAGAATCTGCATTTCTAACAAGTTCTGAGGTGCTATGATGTTCCTCATCTGAGGACCAGACTTGGAGAACTGGGCAAGTGAGCTGAGCAAAATAAAGTTAATTCTGAGCTTCAGTTCCTGCCTTTCCCGCCCATGAGGTTGAAAGTAGTTTGCATCTGAGTTTCTCCCATGTCTTTCCACAGTGCTGATTCACCCAACCGGAGTATTCGAACAATATAATTTGTTGTGTAAATGCTGAACAGCCTATGAGCATTAGAAGTGTTTTGAAATAAATCAGGCAATGAGCCCCACCAGGCTTTGAATGGATTTTAAGGAGCTTACCACAATTTTCAGCAGGAAAAAAAAAACACATTTTTTCCCAAAGGAAATTTACCTTATACAAATTTAGTTGTTCTATTTATTCCATCAGCATTTCTTTCTTAAAAAAAAAGTCTCTGTAATAACTCCTCTTTATTATTTTTAATGAAGTCAAGTTATAAAGTTCATGGAGCCAGGGCTCAAGAGATAAGAATAAAACTTTGGATTTATGAAGGTAGGGTTGCCAGACTTAGCAAATAAAATTACAGGACACCTAGTTAAATTTGAATTTTAGATAAATGACAAATAATTTTTTAGTATGTGTGTCTCATGCAATATTTGGCAACCCTGATCATGGAACAAATATTGGGATGGATGACATATGTATGCATTGTGGAGAAATGGAACATAGCCTGTCCATTTCTGTTTCTTGGAATGACATAGAAGTATCTGTCTTGTGCCTTGTCCATTGATGGCTCAACAAACATTGGCTGAATTGATGCAATATGGAAACCTAAGATATTAATATATAAAGATACTATGTGACTTCAAAGTAAAATGCTTGACCAACTCAAGATCCCAGTTTTTAATTTTTTAGGAGGTACCAGAGAGTGAACCCAGGACTTCATACGTGGGAAGCAGGTGCTCAACCACTGAGCTACATCTGCTCCCCAATGAGAGTTGGTTTTTGTTTTTAGGAGATACCGGGGATCACTACATCTGCTTCCCCCCCTCTCCTAGTTTCTTCTGATTCAATTACTCTACTTTGGTCTTGTCTAAATGAGTGGTTCTCAAAAGAGACTTTTTGCAATGTCTGGCAAAATTAGTTGTCACAAGTAGGGCAGTGTTACTGGCATCTAGTTGGTTGAGGTCAGAGATGCTGTTAAACCTACAGTACTTAGGGCAGCTTCCCAAACTGTGGCCCAAAATGCCCATAGTGCTGAAGTTGAGAAACCCTGGTCTAGAATGTAGTGTATGGGAGTTAACAAATCTTTTATCAAATTATTCCAGTTATTTCCTGAAATGTGTTAGTATCACATTCTTCTAGGTATAATAAAGGGGAGGGAATGTCTCCTATTTGCTGGTATTGGAAAGTTACTAGTGGCAGAATTTTGATATGCTCCTTCAAAAGCCTACAAAACAAGAGAGGTGCTGTGGAGGTTCCAGAAAAAGTGCCAGTCTTCAACTGCTGCTCATCTGCTTGTAGCCTGGCCTGGATTTGAAACCTTTCAAGAGTTCAGACAGGAACTATGAAGTCCAGGTGATCACACTATGTAAATCTTTTGTTGTGGGAGACCTAATTTTTGTCTTAACCTTCCAATTAGTTCTGGTCATACAGAACTTGTTTGCAAATGGTAGTTGGAGGAGACTCTGACCCAACAAACATTATTTTGTGTACAGCTGTTGATTTAAAATTTGTACTTAGAAGGGAGCTGATGCTAAATACAATAATAAACATTCATAATACATTGACAATATTTCATGTTTTCATTATGTTTACTTCTAATTATCTATAAATATTTTATAAATGTATTGTTTAAAAATTCCTAATTCAGTCCCATGATACCCCTGGGAAGCAGGGAGGGGGTGGGTAATATTATTCCCATTTTAAGAGGAAAAAATTAAACGTTGCCTGAAGTTACATACACACTGATATTTGAAGAACCAAGAGTAAATTCCAAGTCTTGACAATGATGCCCTGTCTGCCAGCCAGTGCTGTATTCTTGCTGATGGAATTGATTCATCAGACCTGGTTTGTGTCCAGTCATAAATGTCTAATTTGAAAATCCTTTTTAAATACACACAGCGAATTGTGAAGGGTGGTAGCTAATTAGAGAAAGACAACATAGCAAGGCCATTTCTATTCTTAATGATTTATCCTTTTAAAATAAAACTTTAGCAACATAAAGTAAAAGTGGAAAGGAAAATTATAAATAACAGTTCAATAAATACTTAACATGAGCTCACTTGGTACTGAGTCCTGTGATACATACTCTGGAAGATGAAATATAAATATATGTGATATGGTATTGAATATAGTTGGAGAGTCAACTTACCTGCAAGAAACAAGAGAACCAGAGAAGATGTAATATAACAAACAAGTGACAAAATGGGTGTATAGGAGGTTTCTGTGTCCTGAAAGGCAGAAAAGCTTTTTATGGAAAAGGTAGAATTGGAGATGGGCCTTGAAATACAAATAAGATTATTTCAAGTGGATGGTATGAATCTATGGAAATAGGACTGAAATAAACAAAAGGGTTAATGATTATGGGTGGGGTCATTTTTTGTTGCTCTAACAGATATAAACTTGGAAGCTCTCAAGGGGTCATTTCCGGCTATGTGAACTGGAAGCAGAAATGCAAGGGGAAAGAATAAACAAAAGTGCAGAGGAGACAGACTTCCCAAGTTCCTCTAATTCCTGGTTTCCATTTCTTCCTCAGCCTCAGCTGCATCCCTGACCTATCCCAGTGTCTTTAGGTAAATATTTATTTGTGGCTAATGGGAGACCCAAAGCTGTTATTGAAGCCAGGAATCCTAGCCAGGGACACAGGAATGATCCAGGGGTGGGATGTGGAGGAGAGGGATGTTGAGTGTTACCAGATCTAAGCCCCGGGGCAAATACTAATTGTTTGCAGCTGGCTTTTCAGGTCAGCCTTGGTTTGGAGCCCAGGTTGTGGATATGATTGCTGTTGTGGGTTGGCCATTGGAGTTTAAAAGACTAAAGGGACCCAGGAGGTCCACCTCCTGTTGCTCAGGCTCTGTGGCTCCAGATTCTTCCACAGAGACAAACCTTACCCTGTCTAATTTAACAAACTCAAAAGCCCGACATTTACATTCATGTGTACATTTAGATTTGAAAGTCTGGAGTACACTTGTTTTCTTTAATGGTCAAATCATTAAAATACATGTTCCTATTTATTCAGATAGGCCTCAGAGCCCACCAGATGCCTCCTTACTCCCCTGAGCACTATTTGAGCTTTGACTCTGGTTTGGTGAATGATGGCTGTTGCTTACAGGCCAACTGGATAAAGCCAGTGTGTTTTTTAATCATTTGTTATTTGGTATAAAAGAAGAGTCATTCTTCTGGAACTAAACCCCATACTTAAAAATAGGTGATTTGGCAAGTGAATTGTTTTTTTTCCCCAGAATTTGTTAGTAGAGGGTTTTTCTTTTTTGTGTGTGTGTGGTTGTCAAATGATCCTTTACTGAAATATTTTCCTTTGTCGTTCTTAACTAGCTGGGCATTCCACTGTACCACTGTTGAGGACATCTATAATGTCATGAGGGCAATGTCCACAGACTGGGCAGTCCTTCCAGTCATCAGTTGCCTTGGTAATGTCATCACTAAACTTTTTTGGAGACTGACCCAGGAGGCCAAACTTGGGGGCCAGGGCAGACATGGCACCAGCTTCCCCACTGGAGCACCTCAGGTACAAGACTTCCATCTCACTGGGGTTGAACTTGGGTGGCATGGAGGAGTGTGGCTGGACCCAGATGCAGGACGACCGAAGAAAGTTGCATCTTGGCCTCCTCCAAGCCGAAAGCCCTTAGTAGAATCCTTAGAATTTTTAACATGATATTTTAATGACAGATTGTGACTTGGAGGCGATTCATTTTTATTTTCTTAGTTGTTTTGACAATATAATTTATGATAATCTATGTACTGGAGAATCCTGGAGTTTCCCAATCAAGCATTATGATGCTCATTAAAATTTTAGTTAAATATGCACTGGTAAAATTCTTTAAGGTAGGGCAGAGTGGGAGGGAGCATTCCTGATAAACTGCAATTTGAGCAACATTTAATAAGCTGGTCTCAATTGGGTAGGAATAACCTATTAAAAATGCAATAGTAAGCTATACTAACCCAATGTATATCTGTTCCCTCCTATGTAATGAAAAACTTAAATGTCAACCAATCATAACTTCCAAGTGAAAATCCACTAACTGCCTCGATATGACCCTGTAATCTGCTGGCCATTTTAAGACCTTCAGTCCCAGGCTTGAAATCTTTCCGTTCCAGCAATTTTTTTCAATAACCCTGCAGCTTTGATAATATTTTGTTTCTTTTGACAAAGTGGAAATAGTTTTATACCTCGCTTTTTTCTAGGTTATATTATATACAATCCTAAAAGTAATTACTTCTTGAAAACACAATTTTAAAAGCTTTTTGTTATAAATTCCAAACATACAGAACATTAGAAAAACATTACAGTGAGCCCCAAGACACACTACTTAGATTCAAGAAATGTTACTATTTTGCAAAATTTAGTTCATCTTTACATGTGGAGGAGAGGGGGCATTTTAAAGTAGACTCCTTGACACTAATCTGCCCCAGGTTCTGACTTGGACCTTATGTCAGGAAGTCCAAAGCTTAGAGGACATTCTGCATAAATAGCACTCCAGAGAAATCAGCCAGCAGTTTTCAGCTAGTTCCCTAGTTTGAAAAAAAAAAAAAAAAAAAGAAAATACAGCACAAGAAAACAGCCTTATCTTTCACCACCTAGGTGCAAACTGCTGAAAATACCCAGAAAGGTTACTATGAGTCACAGAGTCTTGCCCTCAGTAGATACTCAAAATACGTGGTTGAACTGAATTTCAGTTATTTTAAAGCTGTACTTGTCAAACACCCTCAATCCCCCTGAGAAGAGCAGTTTGGTGTTATAAGGGTAAAGAAGGGGAACCCAGAGAAGACAGAGGCGTCATAAAATGCCGGCACTGGCGCAGACTGCCTGGGTCTGAATCTTGAGCTCTCACTGTGTTTTGCTACGTATATTCTCAATCCCTCACTTATAAAATTAGGTTGCTGTAAGGATTAGTGGAAATAAGTAATCAGGCTTCCAGCTTTAAGGACTAGTTGAAGGAAATAACGGCCGTCAGAACCACCTGGAGCTCGTTCATCACACATTGCAGAACCTCAATGATAGATTTTGATTCTGTAGGCCTAGGTGGAGCCGAGACAATTTGCGTTTCTAACAAGTTCTCAGGTGATGGTGACGCGGCTGGTCCAGGGAACACAGGGACCCCAAGTGGCTCGAGGCAAGAGCTCATCAATGCTCACTATCAACATCACCATCCAAGCTGCCCACCAGCAGGGGTCGCGAGGTATTTATTGCACGGTACGTAAGAGCGACGGCCCCTGTCCAGACTCTAGACGTCCTTGCCAACACATCACGCCTCCTCTGCAAAGAGTAGGTTAGAACAGGAGAGCAGCTGGGGTGTTGCTGCCTTACGGAAGGGGACGCCTCTCTCCAATTTCCGCCTCTGGGGAAAAGCAGACGCCATCCGCCTCCCGGCCCTAGCAGAACGACTGCCCTCTTGGTTTCGCCCCTTGCTCTGGTTGAAACCCGTTCTCCGAACCAGCCGAGGGTCAGTGCAGCGATCCCAGCCCCCTCGGGCCGGGCAGAGGCAGGTGCGGAGCCGAGGTTGAAGCTCGGCGGGAGGGCTTGGCGGGGGCAGAGGGCGCTTGGCTCCCGGGTCCGCCCCGATCGCCGGTAGCCTGGTGGCCAGGCGGAAGATGGCTGCCCGGGGCTCCGTGGACAGTCACGTGTCGCGCCGCCACCGCCGCGCGCCTCCTCCTCCGCTCTTGGAGTCCTCGACTCCGCGGAAGGCACAGCCCGGTGCTCCCATTCCCCTATCGGGGAGCCGCACGGTCCGGTCAGGCGGCGACAGTGCCGCGGCGGAAGGCCTGCTCGCCTTACTGTCCGCCCCTCACCCGGGCTCTGGGGTCCAGCTGTGGGCGCCAAGGAAAATCTTCGGGTAACCCACACCCGCTGCGGCTACTGGGCATGCGCAGTGCTCCCGGCCGAGCTCTGTCACTCTCCGGGTTTTCGCTACAGCTCGGATGGGCGGGCTGGAGGTAGGGCCTGGGCGGAGCGGGGCGGGCCTGACGCGGCCTGGGTCTCACTAGCGAGGACTCGCGCTCCTCGCCCAACGCTCACCTCCAGCTGGCTGGCGTTGCGGGGGTCGCGGAGCCCGGGGGTTATCGTTTGAGGGTTCAAGATAGAATCCGTGGACGATAGTTTGAAACCGGGCAAAGAGTCGAGTCCCGCCTTTTTAAAAATGAACTATCAGGAGTTAACCACAAAGATCGCAGTTCTTAGGCTCGACCCAGGAGCCCGAGTTGCGTTCCCTCCTCTGACTACATCCAGTTCCTCAACTTTGCTGCTCCGCCCCCAGGTTGTTTACCGTCCCTGACCTTAAAGGCCGCCTCCCATGCGGTCTCACTAAGCGGTCCCCGGAAAATGTGCTAGTGGGGGAAAATGCTCACCTCCCAATCTTTCCACCACTTGAAAGTAAAACTAAAGGGGTCACTCTCTGGCTGTTCTTGGGGTGCCCGTCGGTCCGCGGCCCCGCCAGCCCCAGCGGGGCCCACTACCTCCCCACCTTCGGCCTCGGCCCGGCCCGGCCGCCGCGAACACCCGGAGGAGCGGATTCACCGCGCGGGAAGCCGGGCGGGCTCGGGCCGCGGACTGGGCATGCTCGGCAGCCTGCTAGGCTCGCGGTGGCAAGTCGGAAGCGCCCGCACCAGCGAGGCAGGGGCGGCGGTAGGCAGAAAGGGTGAAGGAAGGGCCGGCCGGGGCAGGTTGCTCTGTACCCACGTCCTTCGAGCCTGTGGGAGAGCGCGAGCAGGGTGTGGAGCCCCGACGCTGCCCCGTCCTGCATTTCTTCCCGCCGCGGGGGGCTCGGCCAGCGGAATTCCGGCGGCGGCCGCGCTTACGGTGCAAGTGAGTCGCGGGGCTGGGGGAGGAGAGCCGGCCGGGCGGTTGCGGGGGGCAGCGCAAGGACCCGCCCAGCCGGCCGCGCCTGACGCGGGGCACGGCGTGCTGGCAGCCCCGGGGCGAGGGGGCGTGAGTGGAGCCCGCGCGGAGCCGCGCGCGTACCTGGCGGGCGCTCTCCCGGCGTCGCCGCCCCCGGGGGTTGGGCACCCGGGGCCGCCCGATAGCCGGAGTCAGGGCTCGGAGGGGGCGGGTCGCCCGCGGGGCTCCCCCGCCAACTTGGGGCAGGCAAGAAGGCAGAGGCGTTAGTGGGCACCTTTTCAGAGGTGCTGCGTGTGGGCTTGGAAGGCTGCCTGGTGTCGGACTGGGGCGAGCGTCAGGCGGCCGGCGGCCGGGTCGAGGAACCCGGAGGAGAGGAGCCTTTGGGCAGTTGCCCGGACGGGTGCGGAGTACAGCAGGGGCAACCCCAAAGCACGGCCCTCACGCCCAGGCCCGGGCGGCGGCGTGTCGGTTGGTACCTCGGGGCCAGCTAGCCGGCCGGGCGCCCAGGACTTGGTTTCCCCCCGGCTGCGGCCCCTTGATGCGCCCCCGGCAACATAACAGGTGGGATTCCCCTCACCCCCTGGAGAGGCGAGCTTCCCCTGCCCAGGCCCGGGGGCGGCTCTGAGATCCCGCGGGGCTGCCCCCGCCAGGTGGGGGCGTTTAGGGAGGAGGCCTGGAGGGGCCACCCGCGTCGCTCGGGACCCAGCAGCTTCCCCAGGATGCGGTTCTCCTTGTGGGCGAGGAGCCTCTGCGATCCTGAGGCGACTTGTCAAGGGCAGAGCAGTGACAGCAGCGGGTCTCCCACCGTCTTCCCCCAAACTCGGGTTTGGCGCTTCCTCGGGGGGGCGGGGTAGGGTGCCCTAGTCCAGCTAACGGATTCAGCCTAGCCCGTTCTGGTTAAGGCTTGTTTCCCTCTGGGAGTGCGAGCAAAAATCGGGATGAGGGTTGCCGTGGCTGGATGGGATTCAGAGAACCTAGGCAGGTGCTTTTCAGATGTTTCTGTTCACCTTCATACCGTGAGGACTTGAGCCGTACACGCTTATGAAATCCAAAGTGAAGGTTCCTTTCTGAAAGGGAAGTTTATTTTCTGTGTTATGGCGCCTGCCTACTATTTTAGCTTGCTTGACATTTACCTTCCTGGATCTTTCAACCTGTTTGGACAGGTAATTTTGCTTTCGGATTTGGGGTGAGTGTTTCCCGTTGGCTGCCTAGATGTGGAAGTATTGATAATGCTTGTCATGGTGTGCTGTGCCATCCTCACGCTTCCCGGCACTGTTCGTTGAACATTCGGGGGGGCACTGAGTGGGCAGAGAGGAGTGGGACCTGTGACGTAGGAACACAATGGGAGTTGCCTAGGGCTGTCCACAGGTAAGGGGTTGTCTGTTTTGGGCTGTGCTGAAGGGGAGAGAGGGCTGGGTGTTTGATTGGTCGCGGTATAAGATGTCCTCGGGAGAAGCCGGGCGGGGGATGGGTGCCTGTCTGGTCAGTGCTCCAAGGGAAGCCCAGGGATGTTTGGTGATTCAGCAGGTGGCAGCCTTCCAGCTCTGAAGCCATGCCTTGGCCGAGCAAGCAAGCAGCAGCAGCCTTTGCCTCTTGCTGGAGGCGCCAGCTTTGGGGGAACCTCCAGGAGCTGCCTTCTGCCTATAGCAGCACATTTTCCGTATCTTGCTTCGTATTAAGATCTCCGGGAGCACTGCTCCTGAGAGTTTATTCTCTGCTAATCTCAAACTATGTAGAATGTTTGTCTCCAACTCTATGACCTGCTGTACACAGCAGGAGGTGGCAGCTGCCACCACACAACAGTTTAAGAGGTTATTCTGTAGAAGGTGATGGAGGGATCTGTAAAAGCAGTGAAATAGCCTTTTCCTTCCACCCATTTCTGCTGGAGTGGCTAGACAGTTACATTTTTAGTAAAATAGAAAGATGTATTTCTGCAACACTTTAGTGCTGATAATGAGCTATTTCAAATATCCTAAGCATTTTTTAAAAAAGGAAAATTAATTCAAAGGGAATTAAGAGGCACAGTAATTAAAAGTGTCTTATTTATCTGAGGATTCCTAGCACATTGCTTAGGGCCTAACTTGTAGTAGATACTCAACATATACTTTTCCATCTGAAATTAAAAAAAAAAAAAATTCTTACTAATAGTAAAGCTTATCAGTATTCACCATGTACCTTATTCATTTTTTAAGTCTGTAAATTGGGTTCATCCTATGCTGTCACTAGAATAAAATATACACATCAATGCCATTGTTTTTTCCACATTTAAAGCCATAATTTTTGTAAGTCATAATTGCTTATGTTGGCTATAGACATTCAACTTCTGCTTGAAAACTCAACCTTTTTATGTTTTTTTTCCTGGTCAATCCCTATATTTTCAACTTGTGGCAGATCCTCCACTTTGCTAACATATCTCAGGAAAATCTAAAGGACTCTTTTTTTTTTAAACAAGAAGGTGCCTCTGCTATGCATCAAATATGATTTAATTTACAGAACTGCATTTCACACATAGCATTTCAAGAAAACTGTAGAATTCCCAGTCCTTTATCATCCAATTAAAAAAATGCTGCTGTAGAAAATATGAAATACTGTTTTAGGAACAAAAATTCTGGATTCTTTTCACATGGGGATAAGTGCCTCAGTCCTTGGGGAAGGTGTGAGTGTGGGGCCAGCTCACTTGTCTACACTAGACCTTCACTATTCTGCTCCCTCCTCCAGTGCTTCTTCCCCTAAAGACATGTTTTTCTAACATGGGCTTGCTTATTTAAAGCTGCCCAGAAGGTTCTATTGCATTTTCTCACATAAATTCAGTCGGTGGTGATTTTTATTTCTGGTTTTCCCACATCCACCTTCCCACCACTTTGTATGGCAAACTATTCAGTGTCTATTGGAAAAACTGCTGCTAGTCTGCCCTTGTGGGGGTGTGACACAATATAGATGGCTCTTTTGTTTGCCTTTTTTGGATGGTAGCTATCGTCACAGCATTCTCTTCTGGAAGAATTTATGACATACCAGGTCTTAAATATTTTGGCTTTTCTGTTAAATGCTCTTGGTCAAGAATATAAATGGCCATTTATCGTCTTCTACAAGCTTTGGCTGTAAAGTTTGTCAACATAGTAAGCTACCAAATCACAAGATCAATTTGGAAGTGGTAGGAGTTTGGAGGCAGCACTGGATGTGGAGGAGGGGAGAGTGAAGAAAGTGGAAGAGAAATGGGAGTGGGGCCCCAGGAGTATGGCTTTGTAACTGAGACTTCTGGTTTCTATAAAACCAGGTGGAATGACTGATCAACAAGTGTGGCTCAGCCTTACCTGGAGTGCTCTGCTCTCCTCCTGAGTTGTTTTGATCTTCACAGATAAACATCACACACACACATACACACACACACACACACGCGCGCACACACAGAATAGAGACACAGACACATACACACACCCTTTGGCTAAAGTCAAGAACCCGCATTTTCCTTTAAATACTGATATACCAAAGAGGGGAAACCCGGGGTTCAGTAGCAGGTTAGATTCTCCTGGCTGCAAGCACCCAAGGTTGTATTTCAGAATGGTTCCTCTACACTCTCTTGGTGGCGCACACCTCTGCCCCCTTGATGATGCTAGGCTACTGAAGCTGCCATTGTATGTAAATACAGATGGCTTGGGGCTTTAGCACTGGTTTTAACTTTTAAACTTCTTTAGTTCTTGGCACTGATCCTTTCTCTCTGCAAAGCCTCTTTTATTTATGTATTTATTTTCCCTTCATTCCCTCTCCCATTTTGCAGTCTGCCAGAGGAGCTGCCTCTCATTTGTTGGATATATGTTCTTGGGTATGGATGTATCCTTGTTAAAGATGTTGTGTTATTTTGTGTGTGTTTTTAATTTCCACAAGTGGTACTGTACTACTGCGCCATGGGCTTCATTCTGTTTCCTTTTCATTTGACATTAAAACTTTTATGAATGCAAATTTACATAATAAAAAGTCTAAAGAATTTCCTTCTGTATTTTATTTGTAAGATCTTTGTTAGTATAGTTATATCTAGTGCATTGTTTGTGAATGCTGCTTTGTAGGGTCTGGTATACATCCATTAGTTTTCCTTACCCATTTCATTAGTGATGGACACTTAGCTTGTCTCCACTGCAGCAAAGCTGGGATGAACATCCTGTATGTGGTCTTTTAAGGATGTATGTGAGACTGTCTGTAGGGTTGTGGTTCCAGAAGTGTGGTCCACACCCAGTAGCATCAACATCACCTGGTATTTTGTTAGAAGTGCAGGTTCCGGGCCTCAGCCTTTTACTTCTTACATCAGAAACCCTGGGGGCAGAGTCTGACAATCTGTGTTTTAACAAGCTGGTCTGGGAAAGTTTGAGAACCCTGCTCCAAGGGCATATACCCTGGAGTGGAATGGCTGGGTATAGGGTACAAGCACACCTGATTTTATAAACTACTGCCAAATTAATCTCCAGAGTTTCTGAAGGGGTTTACTCCTATCAGTGCTTGAAGGTGGTTTCTGATTCCCCATATCCTAGCCAATGTTTGGTATTACCACTTTTCTAATCATGATATACTATAAACTGGTATCTTATTGTTTTAATGTGAATTTAAGTGATTTCTTCCTGAATTTGGGCATCTTTTAATATATTTGTTACTTATTGCAATTTCTTTGACTAGGTTCATTGTGTTTTTCTAATGTGTTGATTTGCAGAAGTTTCTTGCATCTTCTAGATATTAATCATGTTCTGTTATCTATTAACTTTTTCAGTGGTAACTTTCGCTGATGAGGAATTTTTGATCTTGATATAGCTCAAATTCATCAAGTTTTGCTTTATGTTGCACTTTAACAGTCTTTTTAAAGATGTTCTTCCTCACTACAAGATTACCAAGATAGTCTATATTTTCTTCTATCAGCTTGCTTGTTTTATCTTTCACATTAAGGTCTTTAATCTGTTTGAGGTTCATCTTTATATATAGCATAAGGAAAGAATCCAGCTTCATTTTTTCCTTTTCATTTTAAGGGCTAGTTTGCAGTAAATCATTTATTAAACAGTGTGTTCTTTCCCCAGTAGTTTTTGTGGAGCAACCTTTATCATAAACCAGGTTCTCACATAAATAAACAAATCTGCTTTCTCAATTTAAGAGTTATAATTTACATATAATAAATTTAAAGTATACAATTTGAGTTTTTTTTTTATTTTTTAAGATTTTATTTATTTATTCATTTATCCCCCTCTTGCTGCTTGTGCTCGCTGGGTCAGCTAACCACGCCGTGCGGGCGGGCTTGCCTTCACTTCTCCCATACGGTAAACGGGAGCCCTACTGATTGAGCCACAGCCGCTTCCTGACAATTTGAGTTTTGACAAATGTAGAGATGTACATGTACACTTATGAAATACCACTGCAATCATGATAGAGCATTTCCATCCTTCCCATCACTTCCCATCAGCTTCCAATGTGCCCCATTGCAGTCCATCCCTTTCTTTGTCCCCAGATACAGGCAATCACTGATCTGCTTCCTGATGCTATAGATTAGTTTTTAGAATATTGTATAAATGGAACCTCATATGGTACTCTTTTATGTCTGGCTCCTTTCACTTAAAATACTGATTTTGAGTTCTCAAGAAAATGTTGGACATGCGGTTTGCATTGCACTTGAATGGGTAGTCAATATGGAGAGAATTGACACCTTTTCCATCTTAATATTGTAATTCTACCCATAAACATGGTTATCATCCCATCTTTTAAAAAGGACTTTTTAATAGAGTTTAAGATCCTCTCTGGCACAATAAAATGTTTTCCAAGGGTAATGGTGTGTCTTTGAGAAGAACTTGAGTCTGGGTACTTTAATCCCCACCATAGGGGTAGGCAGAGGAGGTGCTTTGGGGACAGATCTCGTTTAAATCTCTGTCTTCCCTCACTAGCCTTGAGTGACTTTGGGCAAGTTACCCTCAGAGTTCCTCCTTCCTCAAAGTGGACGTAGGGCACCCTCCTCTACAAGGCTGCTGAGGGGTTTAAGTGAAGTACTGTAGGAAAGGCATGGATCTTGTAAGAAAGTTGCTGCTCAGTGAGTGTTGGTGTAATACCTCCCCTGGTGCTGGCTTTAAGTAACATACTTCTTTTATTCTGCTTCTTAAGGATTGCCAGTAAAGAAGCCTCAGAAAAGCAAAGGGAATAAGCCACCCAA
Source organism: Tolypeutes matacus (assembly GCA_026826555.1). Lineage (NCBI taxonomy): Eukaryota > Metazoa > Chordata > Mammalia > Cingulata > Chlamyphoridae > Tolypeutes > Tolypeutes matacus. The sequence continues at coordinate 2,296,679 of JAKSZT010037812.1, forward strand.
TTAACCATGTAACACTCTCTTGTTGTATGACTATATGTGCAAGCCTATGCTTCTGCCTCATTTGTGGGGTTTCACAGAATGTATGGATACTTCCAAAAAATTTTACAGTTTAATGGGGAAGAAGAGACTGACAGACAAGAAACAATTGGAGAACTTGATGTGACAGATGGTATATAATTAGGGGTTTAAGTAGTGTGGTACCAGAGGAATTAAGAGAAGAGAGAAATCCTGCTCTAAAACAATTTTGATTTGATTTTGGTAGAATTAAATTAGGGGGTAAGAAGAGGGGAGAGAAATCAAGAGTAATTAGCATTTCTGTCTTGGGCCTTGAGGGCCAAAATATTGAATCTGTGACAGTACCTTAGACTCTATGCTTTGTTCTTGATTGGTGGTAACTGGTGGCTGGGAGGTAACTAAAGCTAGCAGCTGTCTGTCTTGTAGTGCAGTGGTTAAGAGCGCTGGCCCTGGAGCCAGATTTCGGCCTTGCTGTTTAGGAGCTGTGGCACCTTGGGCAGGTTATGTAAACCCTCCATGCCTCCATTTCCCCAGTCCTGGTGGGTGGTAACGGCAGTAACTTCCCTGGGTTGTTGTGAGGACTTTATGATTTAACATTTGCAAGGCACTTACTGCCTGGTACAAGGTAAGCAAGATAGAAATGTATGCCGTTATTGTTGTTACTTTTGTTAATCTTCATAGAGTTCCTCCCACATGTCGGCTGGACCAAAGAAGTCTCTGCATGTTGCTGGGCATGTGGTGGGTGCTCAGATTGTACACTGGGTGAGTAAATGCCTGAAAGATGGGGAAGCAGGGTGCATGCGGTCCAGGGTGATCTCTGTTAAGGAATGGATGTAATAAGTCAGGTGCTTAACACACACGAATCAAGCTTCATGTTGCTGTATCCCTAGTTTCTGAGTTACCTGTTGGCAGAGATGCAGTAATCAGAGGGATTCACATTTGCTGAGGGCTTACCAGGTCATGGCTCCTGTGGCGGTTCTGTGAGACAGATATTGTCATTATCCCCTTTTTAGAGATAGGAGAAGGGGGTACAAGTAATTTGCCCAAGAAAGTAGTAGAAGGAATACCCTGAAGGAGTTTAGTGCTTGGGGTCTTCGCCAGTTGGCAAATGCAACAACACTAGGTGCCCTTGGTGGGGAGTCTTTGTGAGTATTCAAGGAGTAGTGAAACACAGGTTAGCCCAGCAGGACATTCCCATGACCTTGGAGGTTTATCAGACTGACCCTGTGGTTCTCAAATTTCAGTGCCTCACAGTCCTCTGGAGGGCTTGTTAAATCACCCGTGCTGGGCCCCACCCCCAGCAGAGTCTCTGAGGCAGTAGGTTGGAGCCCAGTCTGGTAGTTTGTGTGTCTAACTTGTTGCCAGATGCTGCTGGTCTGGGGTCCACTCTTGGAGAACTACCACCATAAGCAATACCCGCATCAGCGAGGAACCAGCTGTTCCAGCCTCTGGTTGCTATCAGGCAAGACTGATTTCAATTTTAGAAATTTTAAGTATCTTCCACCTCATGAAATTAACACTGAACTCACGGTGATCCTGTTTATCTAAAACAGCAGAGGAGTCTCTGAGCCAGGGCAGAGCAGAAATTTGCTTTCCCTGCTTGACATTGTTTCTTTTGACCCAGGATGGAGAGAAAACTTGGAAATTCATGTTAATGTCAAGACTTATTAGAAGCATAAAGTGATCTAATGCATCCCATCTTTGGAAGATGGCCTGAATTTGTTTTGTTTTATTTTGTTGCTTTCCCCCTTACATTCCATGATCAAAAAGGCTAATGTCCATAATTTATCCCCCTGGGAAAATTTAGGGCCCAGAGAAATGAAAGTATTTTAAGATACATAGCCTGACAGTGGAGAGGCAGAAGAGAATCTTATTTGACTGGGTTAATTGTAGTAAAAAACTGTTTGTAGGTAGGTACTGAATTTAAAAAAAAAAGGCGGCGGGGGGGTGGAACTACCTCTCTCTTCCATGTTGTGGAGTAAAATAGCTACCATGCATAGCGTAATTCAGCACCTGCACAGGGTAAACCCTCTAGAAGTGTGAGCTGCTGGTAATACAGCAAAAGTTTGCTGTTTTGCAATGCAGGCTGCATCTTTTCCATTCAAACAATGCCACAGAAAAATTAAAAGAGATTAAAAGATTTTGCAGGAAATCAGGACTTGAAATTAACTTTTTAAAAAAATTAATTTTGGGTAAAAATCAAATTATTCACAATACAAAGCAATATTTGTAGAATGATATATAAATATATATGCATATATGTGCATTTGCTTACATAAATGTTATTTTTTAAAATATATATATATATTTTAAAAGGTGCTTAGATTACCTAAATGTTACACAGATTACAGGGATTCCCATGTTCCCCACCTCCCACACCTCCCATAACATCCCACATAAACATCTTTCATTAGTGTGGCACATCACCTGCAATGGTTATACACATCCTGGGGCTTTGCCACCAAGCATAGACGACAGTTCACATTGTAGAACACACTCTCTCCCACACAGTTCTGCATGGTATATACTGATGTAAAATGGCCTATATCCGTCGCCACAACATCACTCAGGACAACCTCCAAGTCCTGAAAAAGCTCCTGTATTACAACTGCCCTTCCCCTCCCTGCCCCGAAAGCATCTAGTGGCCACCGGCTCCACCTCACTGTTATAATTTCTTCCATTGCTTGAATCACAATACGTCTACAACAGAATACCATTAAGTCCACTCTAGTCCATAGCTCTTCCCCCAATCCTGAGGAGACTGGGATGGTGATGTCCACTCTTCCTTCAAGTGATAGTGGGCTTATATCCCATGGATACGGTGGATGGGATTATCCTGCCTGCAACTGCAGGCTCTCTCCATTCCCTGGGATGGCCGTGAAATTAGCTTATTTTATTGCTGGCAGTAGGAGTCAGAAGAGAAGAGTTCAGATGAATTACGTTTGGGAAGAAACATTGGTTCATATTTTCTTGTTTTAGTTGTCAGGGCTCTTCTTTGTTCTCGTCAGCTTGGAATAGCTTGTATGCTTGGTGATGGAATGTGGCAGGTGGAGAAGCTGGGAGGCTTGCCAGGGAAAGACTGGGGAGGCCTGAGAGACCCTTTCATGTCTGCGAGATGCTCTCAGGTCTGGGCTTATAGTGGCAGTAAACACTTTTGAGGGTGTGCTGTGGGTAAACCCCTGTTAAGCTCTGAGATACAGAGATGAGTGAGATGGGGTTGGGACCTTGATGCATTAGTGGGGAGGACAGACATGTCTACAGTTAAATGTCAACACCTAGTAGTGAGTGCAGCTGTACCCCTAGCTCTCCCAGGCACAGGGGTGGGAGGGCTGGACAGAGAAGGTCACTTGCAAGAGGCCTGCTATGATAGGCAGAATATTTGAGAAGATAACTGATAGCATTGGTTAGCGTAAATGGGACTGGAGGTGGTATGTTTTTGTTTTCTTTTGTTTTTGGTTTAAAAGTAACATGAGGTTTGCTTTTTCAGTGAGCCAACTCTGACAGCAGAGGGGAAGTACAAAGGTGTGTGGTTCTAAGTGGTCTGTCTATGAAGGGGAATAGAGAACTGGGGTTGCATTTCAAAATTGCTTAGGAAGTCATGTGAGCACTTGATGGTTTTCTTTCTTTGTCTTTAAAAAATGTAGCTAAATTTTAGCTACCTCCTAGGAATGTAAAACCTGGAGAAGATTAATGCAGATCAGCTTTTTAAAGAAATACTATTTATTAAAAACAACCTTTTATTTACTCTCAGTTTTTGGCCAAGTGTTCAATTCCACCTTCATTTTTGTTCTCAGCATTTCTCATTCCCTCCCTCTCTCCTTCCCTCCCTTTCCACCTTAAAGTCCTTACAAATAATTTGCAAGGTAAGGCATATCTGTCAGTGGTGTGACCTTGAAAAACTTGGGGCTCTTCTTCCTTATCTGAAAATGGACAGTTTGGATTAGCTTACCCTTCCCTATTCATGTAGTCCCCAAATTTTATGAGTCCTATGGTATGGGACACCTGAAAAGGGCAGTATGTGGCTCCACATTCATTTTTTATTATCCTCTTTATAATAAAGAATCTTACTTCAGCACTGCTTTTCTCAATCCTATTTAGTTGAATGTCCAAACCACTTTACAGGAAGAGTGGTAAGTGGTTGATTCTTCATCTGTTGGTATTTCCAAGGTTACGGTCGCTGCCTCTCCTGGTAGGCTATCTCTGTTAATGTTGTGCAGTGTGGGACCTTCAGTCTTTGAAAACTTCCATGCAGAAATACTATGTGAATCCATGAAGGATAGGGATATTATAATAACCTCAGGTGGGTGGGGGCCCCTCAGCCAAGCCAGGATGACGCTCAGGATGGGAATGGAGTTCCCAAGAGGCACACATTAAGAGAATAAAAAAGAAGGAAAAAGTTCTGGGGTAGGGTGGTAGAAAACAGACTTCAAGAATACTGTCCCCTAGGGAAGTAGGAGAGACCCTCCCCCCAGGTAGGAGGGGCAGTAGCAGAGGTGGGAGAAATGAGAGGGATGGGAACTTAGGTGTTTGACTGGAAACTCCCCTCATCCCGGCTACTTCCTAAGCAAATGCAGGCTGACAGCTGTTGGGGCAGAAGTTTGAAAAGGAGGTTGGGCTGTGGCAGGGATGCAGATGCACCTGAGGCCAAAAGAGAAGAGGAGTTTATTACTCCTGAGGAAACTAGTAGGGGAGAGGGAGATGTGTGAGGACAAGTAGGGCAGTGGCTAGCATGAAGGTGCACAGGCAGGCACCCGAGGAGAAGAAAGCCGACAAGATGGCATGCTGGAGGAAAGGCCACAAATGGAAGAATCTAGGGAATTTGGCCTGAGACAGCCTGCCCTGGTTACCTGAGATAGAGGGCATGTGGAGACAGGCATGACTGGCTGCTAGAGCACACATTGAGACAGGGTCCCTCCTTTTGAAAGCTCCTTGGGGGCTGGTGCAAGAGCTGTGGACTTAGGTTGAAACCTTTTTGGGTTTTCTCTCATGTGAAATGGGAATTATAATTACCACGTCACAGTGTGAAGACCTTTGTGGTGTGTCCTTCCTTACTAGTGCAGGGCAGTATTCTGCAGTTGTGGTAGTGGCCTTGGGAAGGGGTAGCTGAGGATGACCCAGGGATTCCCCTACCTGAGAAGTACCCTTTCCTCTCACAGAATGGTGTGTTGACCATTTACTAGACTAGAAGGACATGGGGCTATTGCACAGGGACTGTCCATCTGTGTGTTGAGAGTTTTCACTGTTTGGACAGAGTAGTATTTTCCCTTGTTTCTTCCTGATCTTATACCAGAGCCTGTCCCTGTTGTTCCCTCTGGCTGTTAGTCCACTCTCCTCACCTGGAGTTCTCAAATGCATGTGTGTCTTGCTTGCTGTGGAAGGCCAGTGGGTGGCTACAGTCTCTAGCCTAAGCAGTCAGGATCACTGGGGCTGGCAGCTTTGACAAGGTATATAGAGGTGTACATAGCAAAGTCTCAGACCTCATAGAGTTTTTTGGTAATGGTGCAGATAGACAATAATCAAGTAAACAAATATGTAGCATGTCAGGTGGTCATGAGGCGGAGCTTCACCTTGCCTCCAAACGGCTCTGCCACTCATTCACAAGGTCCGTAATTTGACATTTGCTTTACTGGCGCTGTCTGTGTAGTGACACCTGAGTTACACTGAAAGACACTGCTGAGTTACCAGCAGTTGTGCTGGGCAGTGTTCCAAGTTTCCACTGGCCCTTGCACATGGCCAGCTTTTCTTCTCCCTGTGGTGTAAGAAACAGGCAGGATGGTGAGAAGGCTCTCAGGAGTTTCTCAAGCCTCCTTTTGGTCATTTGTTTGAATGTCCTCTCAATGGCTAAGGGTTCTTACTGGGGTCAATGGATCGGCTTCATATGGCCACCGAAATTAATTTTGTCATTTTGGGTGTGTAGATTTGAGTGTACTTTTCTGTGGAGAGTGTCCATAGCTTTCATTAAATTCACCAGGAAGGTCTCTGAAAGGTCCATTTTTATGAAATCGAATAAAAAGTTAAAATTAGGCACTCTTGGAGTTTCTCTTACCTGCCGTCTTTCCTCCTTTTCACAGGCTAATGAGAAGTGACTGCCTAAAAGGTGGGAAGTGACCCACAACAAGAGCCTCATCACAGTTAGATAGGGCTTGTGTTTCTGTGGCTTACAGGGAAGGGCAGGTTCAGTTATTTCTCTGAGGAAATAAGAGAAGCAAAATGATGTAGCTGGCATCATTGGAAGATCAACTTCCTTAAAGGGAGGAAAGGTGGGCAGGAGTGTGTGATGCCACACTGCGTTTTTGTCCTCTGCTGAGCAAGAAGAGAAGGTTGAACCATTTGGAGAAAAGCAGACTACTACTTGGAGCAGATACTACTTTTGAGGAGCACTGAAAATGTGTCGGAAGAGGACAGTTTAGAACTTTGACTGTTGATGGCAAAGGCACCTGTATAAGGAGATTTCTCTGCTTGAGAAGTCCACAGTTTTTAAAGTTCCCTCTGGATTAATAAGAGAGAAATGGGGCTTACCTAAATAGTAAAGTTCCTGATAACTGCCCTTCAAAAAAAGACTGTGGCAGGTAGCTTTTAAGAATGATGGCATAAATACTTACGTACGCTTTGAATAATCATAGTCATTACTCATCCCAGAGCTGTTTATCATAGTGAAAAATTGGAAATCATCTTAATATCCAACAAGAGGGTATTGTTTAAATGAATTATATGTATCTATACAATGGAATACTAGGCAAACCTTAAAGATAATATCTAGAAGAAAAATTAACCATATAGAAAGTTGTTCTAAAGGAATGTGCAGAAAGTACACATTATTATGTATACTGCTTTTATGAAAATTAAACTATTCAGAAAATACTGATTGGGCACCTACTATGAGCCAGGCACCCTGCTGGGCACTGGGGATACAGTGATAAATTAGGCAGCTACCCTTCCTGCCCTCACAAGCTTGGTCTGTTAGAGAAATATTCTAGCCATATTGACTTTGTCATAGTCCTCACAGGAGGACCACAAAAAGAATGACTCCTTAACAGACACTCCTGCCACTGTGAGGTCTTATTTCGCGTGTCTCTGTACACCTGTTATTAGCAGCGTCACTGATTTTCTAGAAAGTTTGAAGTAAGAAAGAAAGATGCCATGCTGATTAATACCCTCCTGTTGAACTATCTTCCTTGCAGCCTTCTCTTCCCCCCCAGCACAGTACAAGGCTCTGGGGGTGGCAAGGGTATGAAGGTGGTGGCACAATAGTTTTAGGAGCAGGGAATATTACCCACTCTTCTTTCTGGCTTCTGTCTACATGCTTTAGTTGTCATGAGCCTTGACACCAGTTTCCCTAGAATTGTCTCTTGTTTGTTCACTGTCACCTCTCTTGGGCTCATGTCACCCTGAGTCTTGAGTTCCCAGTATATTATGATCTGTGGGATTTGTAGCCATATGGAGTTGTGCTTGAAATCTTCTGGCTTAAATCATTTGTTGGAGTCTGGCAAGGCCTGGATTGGTATCCCGGTGTCCTGACTGCTGGATGGGCATCTTTTCTGCTAAGCAACAGGTATGGCCCCTCCCAGCCACCATAGGGATGGCTCTTTGAAGCAGATTTGCATTAAAAATTAATATGCATTTCAAAATGGTGACCCTAAAAAGCTGCAATAAAGTTAATTCCTTCAAAGGCACACGGGCTGCAGGTTCCTTTTAGAAGAATAATTTAGCTACTGTCTTTTGTCAGAATTGAGATAAAGTAGAATTAGTGTCGGTGTTTGGCAAGTATGTGAACAGTGGTGTGTTCTTAGCTAAAACTTAGTGACCTCCTGCTGTGTGCCAGACACTGGTGGGCTCGCAGGGTCCACAGAGAAAAATGTGGGGCTCTTCTCTGAAGAACTTTCATACTCTAGAGAGGGCTGCCGGCAGAGAGACCCAACGACAATGCAGTATGAGTAAATGCTGTTTCTGCTAGTGACAGGGGCTCAGTGAATTTTGGCTGACAGTGTTGAGGAAGGCTTTCACAGAGAAAGGCAGGCTTCAGCTGGATCTTGATGAGGGATAGGCTTGCAGTCTGTCACACAGCTCCAGGGGCACCACTGACATCAGTCGATGTGAATGGCATCCTCTGGAGTTTTGCAGTGTATAGCCTGTGCTGACCGTTCAAGGTTTTGCCTTTTAACCTGAATTTGGGTTTTCCTTTTAGGACAAATTTTTTTCTTCCTTCCCTGCCCCCTCTGCCTTCCTTTCCTTCACCTCCCTACTCTTCCTCTTTCTCTTCCTCCATTAGAAAAATATAAGCAAAAAGAATAGTATTCCTAATTCTATCACCTATAGATAACTGCTGTTATTTTGGTTTATGTCCCTCCAAATTTTTTCTCTAAAAGGTGTGCATTGAATGCACATTTTGACCAAATGCTGAAAGATGGAATGTTAAAAGGAATGGTATTGCCAAAGCTAAATATCACTGTTAGAATGGACTTCTGGGATACATGTATAAATATGAAATTTTATGAAAAATATTAATTTTGTCATTAAAAGCGTACAGTTGCAGTTTGGCAGTGAATACAGAAACTCCGTTTTTCAGCAGATACGATCAGTGTGCAGAACATTTGTGATACTGGGTAGATGTTGACTTTCAGCTGAGGTGGAGGAGCAAGGCTTTTGTTTTTTTTTGTTTTTGCATTATTTATTTATTATTATTTTTTTGGTTAGCTCTGTCAGTGTGAGTGATAGTTTGTCTCCAACTTATTAAACTTTTGTCAAATAACTGACTTCTCTTTACCTCCTGGACCTGAAGCTTTCCTTGGTGATAATGATGCAAATTCATTGAATAATGCCTCACCTCAGTTTTGTGTACTGCTTGAAAGAGAATATATCTGGATAATCTCAGAAGCAGAAGTAAGATTGTTGCTCTTATATGAATTTTTCTCTGATATTTTTGCATGCCCTCACTGCTTCACACAAACACAAAAATGTGTCCTTAAAGCCTTGACTCTAGAAGTGCTGCAGTGGAGCCATGTAATTGGCTTTCATGATAACTTGTTTTTCATATTTCCTTCTGCATCATGGTTTTCACTGCCTGCACACTAATTTCAGCAACTTCCCTAGAGGAAAATAACAGAAGGATCTTTACGGAACTACTGTGTGAGAAATGTTTGCTTTCTTTCAAGGCATCCCAGTTTCCACCAATTGAACTACTCTATAAGCAGTCATTGGTTGTTCCTAAGCATTCTCTTTGATATTGTTAGCAAGCATGCTATGTTGATATGTTGATATGTTATCTGTGAAGTACAGTGTGTTAGAGCTATCTTTTCTTCAAGCAGCCTTTTCAAATATGTAATAACCAGCCATTCCATTTTCTTTGAACATCTTATATAAGGACATGACAAAATCCCCTGTATGTCATGTAGTTTGCTGCTTTTGGCTGAAGAAGTTTTTATTCTAGGATACATCTGGAATGCTCACCGAAAATGAATCTTCAGATACTAACAGTAAATATGCAAATGATGTGCCTTGTTCATATCACTGGTATTATCATGCTGATGTGGTAACCTCCCTAGCCATGAGTTTACGCCAGTTCAGGAATGCCAGAAATGATGTCTGAAGAAAGCATTCCTCTTTTTGGCCCTCCAGATTGAAACCAAAATTTAGATTTCAGATGAGTATGGAAACTGAAGACAACTTTAGTGGATTCTTAAATATACATGGAAATATGTATTTTGTTTGTATAGGTTTACAATAAAATCTTTCTGAAATGTGACTGAGAATATTCAAAATCTGTAATTTGCTTTTAAAAAGAACAAACATTTTAAAATGGGCATTTTATTTTTAAATCAGGAAGAATATGTGTCTTCTTCTGACCAGTTTACTAGAGGGCTGCCTTGTCCAAGTTTGGTCAAGGAAATGCCTACCTCATAGACATAAAAGCATCCGAACACTTTCAGTAGTGATCAATTGAAGGCATTAGTATTTGCCAGAGGTCAAGAGAGCAGTTCCACAATACTTCAGAGCTGTCTTACCGAGGAACTTGGCAGCAACCTTGAGCGAGGCCTGTCAGGGTTCTTGGAAAACAGCCCAGTGTTTTCATATCTTTTGCTCCGATAGCTCTTGCTTGTCATTCCTCAGGAGGGAAAATCTGGCAATAGGGTTTGGTTCTTCAGCTCAGTCTTAGATAGTAAGATTCTCATAAGAGTTCTTTCTGGATATGCAGATATGACTTATTTAAGTGATTTACTTGCCTATGATCCTGTCTCACTATGGCAGCTCTGGAATTTTTGTTCAGGGACCATAGTCTGTTCAGGAGGGGCAGTTTAAGGCCTAGGCTACAAGTTGTGTGTACTGCAAGCATGCTTGATTTTAACATATTTTCCCCCAAATCTGTGTGGGGTAATGAAGGTTTGATGGAGCATATAGAGTAGCAAATTCTTCCCCCATCCTGCCCAGTGGTCCAGTGGCTTTATGATACCTGGTTATCCTACAGTGATGGAATTGTAGGTACTTTTTTTGTGGAGATGTAGGAAATTGAGGTTAGTTTCCTGTTCTGTGGTAACAGAAATGAAATGTTTTGTACTTTCATAAATTTGATAAAAATCTAATATGATTAACTTTGGTTTAAACAATGCCAGTCAAGTCTGTTTCTGCTGCCCACATTTTCTAAAGGGCATATTACATATTTGATGGTATTTGGATTGTATTTTTATATTAAAAGTCTATTTTCTTCTTGTATGATTTTTCAGTTTTTCACTGAGGGTGTGTGTGCTGATTTGTAGAACTGAATGATCTTTTTTCTTTTTTTTTGGAGTGGATTTTAAAAGTCATTTAGGGGAGCGGTTGTAGCTCAGTGCTTTGAGGGCCTGCTTCCCATGTACGAGGTCCCAGGTTCAGTCCCTGGTACCTCCTTAAAAAAAAAAAAAAGAAAATAAAATGTCCTTTATTTAAATAGGTCACCTCTGGAACAAATTAACGTGCATGTTTAATATTCAACCGTATAATTTATACATTTAGTCACTTTTGGCAATCAGTCAAATACCTTACTTCAAAGGATAACCATAATGCTGTCTGAATATATTTTTTGGTTCAACATGCAAATTGTAATTAGAGAAACGTGTCTCTGGGAAAAAAAAGATAATTGGGCTCCTTTTGTACCATCACAGTTTTTAGTGTAGCTAACTAGCCTGGCACTGTGTTGGCTATCTAGGCAAATGATTGCCTGTTTACAGCTGAAGTATGTTTTATGTTATATATTTGGGGACTGAATAGAAATTTGATTTCTGAGCTGAAGAATTTGTTGCATTGTGGGACTCTGGTAAGTCATAATTGTGGTTCTGTTTGGGCTGTGGTAGGGGTGCTGGAGAACCTGGGCAGAGATGCAGTGTTCCTGCCTATGTGCTTTGATGTACCTATATCAAGTGTGGCAGTTTGATATTATTTATGAATTCCAAAAAGAAATATTGATTATGTTTGTAAACTCTTCTGTTTCTCTGGGCGTGATGCCTTTTGATTGTGTTCAACTCAAAGGCCTTATGTTTACTTGATTAACTCAAGATTAGGGCTTTGATTTAACTGTGTCATTAGGGCATGCACCACGGTTGGGTCCCCGCCCCCTTGGTGGGCTATATAAACAGATGCACAATCAAGAACACAGTAGTAGATACACAGAGAAGATACACAAAAGAAGAGAGACAGCTCCATAGACATGGAAGAGGACCCTGCAGCCCCGGGAAGAGAGATGAGGCATTCGCCTGATGTTTACAGCTGACCTTGTGAAGAGAGAAAGAGCAGCTGAGCCTGGAAAGAAATGAGCCCTGGGAAGAGAGACAAGCCCTGTGCCATCATCTCACCAGTCATACCAAATTGTGATTGGTTACTTAGCTGTTTCCAGAGTGCAAATGCTTGAAGGCATAGACTATTTTGTTTAATAAAAGAAAATTTCTTAGTGCCTAGCATGGTGTTCAGAATGTATTAGGCTGTCAAAAAAGATTCTTAGAATATTAATGAATAAGAAATTACTTTTTTTATCTGCATGTGGACATGAGAACTGGAACCCAGTCACAGAAGCATTCTCTCTCAGCACCTTTCTTTCTGCATCAATTCCGGCATCTGCTCAACAGCCAGCTGTGATGGAAGAGAAACATATGGCTGACATGAAAAAGACAATTGATGTGTGGAAATATATTAACTTTCTCTGCCACCCTGTATAGAATAGCAGTAATAGCACCTCGTGTCTCTCTTTTTATTTGTATTCACCTTGAGTGCTTTTACAGACATTATCTCATCTGGCGCATGTCACTAGTAGCCTGTGTGCTAGATGGGAAGGACCTGATTGTCCCATTTTGTAGATCCAGCAAGGAAGATTAAAAAGAAGTGAAGAAATTTGTCCAAAATATGGTGAGGTGTCAGTGGTGGAAGAGACTAAACCATACCTTAAGCTGAAGTCTGCTGTTCTTCCTTTCCTCTTTCATAGCCGGTAGAACTAGGTTATATCAAATTGATGTTTTCACATTAAATCATAAAAAAAGGAAAATTAGCACAAGTGATTGTGTTGGAAAAGTTTTATGTGTATTTACTTTGCTTGTGAGTATGCTTTTTAATTGTTGATTTCCCTAATACCCTTTCAGTTGTTTTGGTTTTAAGTGCCGATGTTCATTAAGTGTCATTCTGAGGCTCACTCTGCCCAGGGATGAAGGATTTGTCACATTTCACTTGGTCAGTTTGGGAATATTATTGACTTCAAGCTGTTTCTTGCATCACAAACTCAAAGTGATAACAATATCTTCTTAAATTGTATTCTTTCTTTTCTGTGAAATCCTTTGAAAATGAAATGGTCTCTTCCGTTCTAGAATTTTGGAGTCATTGCATAAGCTTATGTAGGACAAGAAAGTGGCTCGTGAGCATTCAATGTTCCTAATCTTAATTTCCAGGAATTTCTAAATTCTGAAAATTGCAGCCTCTGAAGTAGACTGCTGCAAGGAAACTGTGCCTATAAGTTTTATTAAATTCTCTTCTTCTAACCAGCAAAGGCAAATGCAGAAGGAGATTGGAAATGCAAGGGCAAAAACAATTAGGACACAACCAAAATATTCAGACAGAATGAAGCTTTTGGATGGCAGTGTTTTTGTTACTTTTTTTTTTTTTTTAAGCTGTTGTTCATTCTGTTGATCTCTTGGAAGTCTGGATAGTTTTGTTATTTTATCAGTCCACATTCTTCTTGGCTGTTCTCTGCGCTTCAGCATTTGATACGTTATCCTGGTCCCCTGGCCCTGTGAAGCCTCTCTTCTCTTGGCTGCTACTACACAATAGGGTGGTTTTCTGGGTCTCCTCCTATCTTTTCTCTGCAATGGCTGCTTGTACCACCATCATGCTACCATCTATACACATCAGTGCTTTTCACTCTGTTTTGGTCCTAGATGACATTTGTGTGGACACATAGCTATTTTTCTTGTCTGGGCATTTCTACTTATTTGTCCTGCTGTCTTCAGTTACTTAAAAATAGATTGACCTGAGAATGTTTTTAGTGGGAAAGGGAAAGGACCTTAAAGATGATTTGCCTCCTTGCCCTCATTTTAGGATTAGTTAAACTAAGGCTCGGGGAGATGATGTGGTTTGCATAATTTCACAGTCACTCACTTGGTGAAAACAGGCTAGAAACCAAGGTTCATGAACCTCAGTCCCAGTTCTCAGTTCTTCTTTCCTGACTTCTCCTTACATATGGACTTCTGTTCATGTGCACCATTACTATTCCCTCAGCAAAAACTTGGAGAGTGATTTGACTCTCACCTGTCATCCACTCTCCTGAAAACCAAATGTCAAATGTCCAGTCATTCACCAAGATCTACCAATTCTTTCTGTGGTTTTAATTATAAAAACATTGGTTCATCAACTGTAACAAAGAATCACATTAATCCAAAATGTTAATAATAGGGAAAACTGTTGTGTGTGGGGTATATGGGGACTCTGTACTTTCTGTATACATTTTCTATATGCCGACAACTCTAATTAAAAAAATTTAGTAAAATTCACTTTTTGGGAGTATATATACAGTAGTTCTATGACTTTTAACTGATGAATTGATTCATTTAGTTACCAACTTAAGCAGGATGCAGAACAATTCCATCACCCTCCCCCAAATTCCCTTGTGCTGCCTCATTGTAGTCAAACCCTCCCTTCTCTAACTCCTGTCAACAGTGATCTCTATAGTTTTGCCATTTCCAGAATGTCATATAAATGGAATTAGACAGAATGTAACCTTTTAAGACTAGCTTCTTTCCCTTAGCATAATGCATTTGAGATTCATCCATGTTGTTGCATGTGTTAATAATTTTGCTCGTTTTTATTACTAACTAGTTTAGTATTCCATTGTATGGGGATGTACAGCAGTTTGTTTACCCATTCACTCACTGACTTCCAGCCAGCAATGTATGAGAGTTCTCTAGTTTCGTAGCATCCTTGCCAGCATTTGATACTGTCAGTTTTTTTTTTTTTTAAGCAAGCCATTCTATTAGGTGTGTACTGGTTTCTCACTGTGGTTTTCATTGGCAATTCCCTAAAGACTAATGATGTTGAATATTGAATATCTTCATGTGTTTATTTGTCATTTGTATATCTTCTGCCCACTATGATGTTTCTTTTTTTTTTTTTAAGATTTATTTATTTCTCCCCCCACCCTTGTTGTTTTGCATTCGCTGACTGCTCTCTGTGTCCATTGGTGTGTGTTCTTCTGTGTCTGCTTGTCTTCTCTTTAGACAGCACTGGGAACTGATCCCGGTACCTTCTGGAGTGGGAGAGAGACACTCAGTCTCTTCTGCCACCTTAGCTCCCTGTTCTGCTGAGTCTCTTATTGTCTCTCCTCTGTGTCTCTTTTTGTTGTATCATCTTGCTGGGCCAGCTCACCGTGTGGGCCAGCTTGTCTTTACCAGCAGGCCCTGGGAATCAAACCCTGGACCTCCCATAGGGTAGATGGAAGCCCACTAACTTGAGCCACATCCGCTTCCCTGATGTTTCTTATTTGCATGACATCTCACTATCTTAGCCCTATTCTAGGTGATTTCATGCCTAGCTTTTTACTATCAACATTGTTAACCACCTACTATAGCCTATTCCTAAAGTCAGGGTGCTGAACTAGGCACTTTATGCACATAATCTCATTTTACCCTTACAGAATCCTCATGAAAAAAGTTCTTTGTTCTGTTTATGGTGGAGGAATAAATAAGGATAAATAAATAATAAGGATTCAACAGATATTTATTGAGTGCCTACCATATGATGAGCCAATTATTATAGTTCTGTGACTTTGGACAAGCTATTTAACCTCTTTATGGGTCAAATTTCCTTATCTGTTAAATAGGTATCAATGTTACAATATTTTCTCTTTCAAAGTGTTGTTGAGTGAGGGGTTTTATGGACGAATGTAGGCAACATATGCTCAGCAGGATGTTTGGCCCATAGTTTATACTGAGAAAACATTAGCAGTGGCTGCTTCTGTTTTCTCCAAACTCTGCATACCAAACTGAGGTGGTTTCTGCCCTCACTGGCTACATTCCTCTGGAAAATTGCTTCCTGTTTGACCTTCTACTCCACTCTGGATCAAATAACAGAACAGACACAAGATTCAGCCTTTCTTTTTTAAGAAACACAGTTTGCTGTGTCCTCTGTGTGCTGCAGTTCTGCTGCTCTCTTATCCCTCCTATAAATGCAAAAGTTACTAGTTACCACTCGGCTTGCTGGTAACTAACCTGGATGTTCTGTTCCTAAATTTGCATTTCTTTTTTTTTTTTACATTAAATGTAATGGATACATATAAATTTTTTTTTTTGAATCAAACAATATGTTACACAATATATTTGGTTCATAGTAATGCATTCATACAGTATTTGTCCTTTTGTGTCTGGCTTGCTTTACTCAAAATAATGTCCTCCAAGTTCATCCATATTGTCATATGCTTTACGACTTCATTTCTTCTTACAGCTGCATAATATTCCATCATGTGACTAGACCACAGTTTGTTTATCCATTCATCTGTTGATGGATACCTGGGTTGTTTTCCAACTTTTGGCAATGGTGAATAATGTTGCTGTGAACATCAGTGTGCAGATGTCTCTTCGAGTCACTGCTCTCAGTTCTTCTGGGTACATGCCCAGTAGTGGTATTGCAGGGTCAAGTGGCAAGTCTATATTCAACTTCTTTAGGAACTGCCAAACAGTCCTCCACAGTGGTTGTAACATTCTGCATTCCCACCAACAGTGAAGAAGTGTTCATATCTCTCCACATCCTCTCCAACACTTGTAGTTCTCTGTCTTTTTAATAGTAGCCATTCTGATAGGTGTGAAATGATATCTCATTGTAGTTTTGATTTGTATTTCCCTAATCATGAGTGATGTTGAGCATTTCTTCATGTGTTTTTTTTGCCATTTGTATTTCTTCTTTGGAGAAATGTCTATTCAAGTCTTTTGCCCATTTTTTAATTGGGTCTTTTGTCTTTTTATTGTTGAGTAGTAACATCTCTTTATATATCCTGGATATTAAACCCTTATCAGATATGTGATTTCCAAATATTTTTTTCCCATTGAGTTGGCTGCCTTTTCACCCTTCTGACAAAGTCCTGTGAAGTGCAAAAGTGTTTAATTTTGAGGAGGTCCTATTTATCTATTTTTCCTTTTGTTGCACGTGCTTTGGGTGTAAGGTCCAAGAAACCACCTCAAGACCTACTACAAGGTCTTGAAGATGTTTCCTTACATTTTCTTCTAGTAATTTTATGGTCCTGGCTTTTATATTTAGATCTTTGATCCATTTTGAGTTGATTCTTGTATAGGGGGTGAGATAGGGGCCCTCTTTCATTCTTTTGGTTATAGATATCCAGTTCTCCCAACACCATTTGTTGAAGAGACTTTTTTTGCCATTAGCATGGGCTTGGTAGGTTTGTCAAAAACCAGTTGACTGTATAGGTGAGGGTATATTTCTGGGTTCTCAATTCTATTCCACTGATCGATGTATCTATCTTTATGCCAGTACCATGCTGTTTTGACCACTGTAGCTTTGTAATATGTTTCAAGGTCAGGCAGTGAAATTCCTCCCATGTCGCTCTTCTTTTTTAGAATGCTTTTGGCTATTTGGGTACACTTGCCCTTTCAGATGAATTTGGTAATTGCCTTCTCTATTTCTGTAAAGTAAGCTGTTGTGATTTTGATTGGTATTGCATTGAATCTATAAATCCGTTTGGGCAAGATTGACATCTTCACGATATTTATTCTTCCAATCCATGAACACGGAATGTCTTTCCATTTGTTTGGGTCTTTTAAAATTTCTTTTAGCGTTGTTTTGTAGTTTTCTGCATATAGGTCCTGTACTTCTTTGGTTAAATTAACTTCTAGGTATTTGAGTCTTTTTGTTCCTTTTGAAAATGGAATTTTCCCCCTGATTTCCTCCTCAGGTTGTTCAGTATTAGTGTACAAAAACATTATTGATTGTTGCATGTTGATCTTGTATCCTGCCACTTTGCTGAACTCATTTAATCAAGTAGCTTTGTTGTGGATACTTCAGGATTTTCTAAATACAGGATCTTGTCATCCGCAAACAATGAGAGTTTTACTTCCTCTTTTCCTATTTGGACACCTTTAATTTTTTTGTCTTGTCTAATTGCCCAAGCTAGAACTTCTAGTACAATATTGAATATAATGGTGACAGTGGGCATCCTTGTCTTGTTCCTGATCTTAGAGGGAAAGCTTTAAACCTTTCGCCATTGAGTATGATGTTGGCTGTGGGTTTTTCATATATGCCTCTTATCCTATTGAGGAATTTTCCTTTTATTCCTATCTTTTGAAGTATTTTTATCAAAAAAGGATGTTGGATTTTGTTGAATACCTTTTCACATCTATTGAGATGATCATGTGTTTTTTTTCCCTTCAATTTGTTAATGTGGTGTATTACATTGATTGATTTTCTTATGTTGAACCAGCCTTGCATAGCAGGAATAAATCCTACTTGGTCGTGATGTATAAGTCTTTTCATATGTTGTTGGATTCGATTTGCAAGTATTTTGTTGAGAATTTTTGCATCTATGTTCACTAGAGAGATTGGTCTGTAATTTTCTTTTCTTGTGGAATTTTTATCTGGCTTTGGTATTAGGGTGATGTTGGCTTCATAAAATGTGTTGGGTATTTTCCCTCCTCTTCAATTTTTTGGAAGAGTTTAAACTGGATTGGTGTTAATTCTTTTTGCAATGCTTGGTAGAATTCACCTGTGAAGCCATCTGGTCCTGGACTTTCCCTTGCTGGGAGATTTTTGATGATGGATTCAATCTCTTTAAATGTGATTGGTTTGTTAAGTTCTTGTATTTCTTGGAGCGTCAGTGTAGGTTGGTTGTGCGTTTCTAAAAATTTGTCCACATCATCTAGTTTGTCTAGTTTGTTGGCATATAGTTTCTCATAATATCCTCTTATGATTCTTTTTATTTCTGTGAGGTTATATGTAACTTCCCACCTTTCATTTATAATTGTATTTATTTGCATATTCTCTCTTTTTTTTTTGTAAGTCTAGCTAGGGATTTGTCAATTTTATTGATCTTCTCAAAGAACCAGCTTTTGGTTTTGTTGATTTTCTCTATTGTTTTTCTGTTCTCATTTTCATTTATTTTTGCTCAAATCTTTATTGTTTCTTTCCTTCTGCTTGCTTTGGGATTGGTTTGCTGTTCTTTTTCTAGTTTCTCTAGTTGCTCAGTTAAATCTTTCAGTTTAGCTCTTTCTTGTTTTTTAATATAGGCATTTAGGGCTATAAATATCCCTCTCAAGACTGCCTTCGCATTATCCCATAAGTTTTGATACGTTGTGTTCTCATTTTCATTTGTCTCGATATATTTACTGATTTCACTTGCAATTTCTTCTTTGACCCACTGATTATTTAGGAGTGTGTTGTTCAGTCTCCACACATTTGCAAATTTACTTTTTTCCTGTCTTATTGATTTCTAGTTTCTTTCCATTATGATCTGAGAAGGTGCTTTGTATAATTTCAATCTTTTTATATTTATTGAGAGCTGAATTGTGACCTAACATGTGGTCTATCCTGGAGAAAGATCCATGGGCACTTGAGAAGAATGTATAACCCGCTGAGTTTGGATGCAGTGTTCTGTATATGTCTGTTAGGTCTAGTTCATTTATCATATTGTTCAAGTTCTCTGTGTCCGTGTTGATCTTCTGTCTAGTTGTTCTATCTAATGATGTGAGTGGGGTGTTGAAGCCTCCAACGATTATTGTAGAAATGTCTATTTCTCCCTTCAGTTTTGCCAGAGTTTGTCTCTTATATTTTGGGGCACCCTGGTTATGTGCGTAGATATTTATGACCGTTATATCTTCCTGGAAGATTGTCCCTTTTATTAATATATAATGGCCTTCTGTATCTCTTATCACTTTTTTGCATTTAAAGTCTGTTTTGTCTGATATTAGTATAGCTACCCCTGCTCTTTTCTGTTTACTAATCACGTGGAGTATCTTTTTCCAACCTTTTGCTTTCAGTCTGTTTGTATCCCTGGGTCTGAGGTGAGTTTCTTGTAAGCAGCATATGGATGGCTCATGTTTTTTTTAATCATTTTCTGTCAGCCTGTATCTTTTGATTGGGGAATTTAATCCATTCACATTCAGTGATATTACTGAAAATGTACTATTTATTTCCGCCATTGTATTCTTTGGTTTTCATATGTCATCTTGTTTTTGTCTCTCTTTTTACTCTTTTGGTTATCCTTTCTGCTATTCTTTCTTCTATACTCTCCTCCAAGCCTCTCTCTCCTGTCTTTTCCTTTCAGGTTCTAAGGCTTCCTTTAATATTTCTTGCACAGGTGGATTCTTTTATGCAAACTCTCTTAGTTTCTGTTTGTTTGTGAATACTTTATACTCACCTTCATGTTTGAAGTTCAGTTTTGCTGGAAAAAGAATTCTCAGCTGGCACTTTTTCTCTTTCAGTTTCCTAACTGTATCATACCACTGTCTTCTCACCTCCATGGTTTTTGAAGAGAAATGAGCATTAAGTCTTACTGGATGTCCTTTGTATGTGATCATTTGCTTCTCTCTTGCTGCTCTGAGAATTTTCTCTTCATCTTTGACATTTGACATTCTGTGTGGTATGTGTCTTGGCGTAGGTCTATTTGGATTTATTCTGATTGGGGTACGGTGTGTTTCTTGGACATGTAAGTTCATTTCTTTCATAAGAGTTGGGAAATTTTCTGCTATTATTTCTTCAAATACTCTTCCTGCCCCTTTCCCCTTCTCTTCCCCTTCTGGAACTCCCATGACATGTATGTTGTTGCGTTTTGTGTTGTCATTCAACTCTCTGAGCCCCTGCTCAATTTTTCCCATTCTTTTCTCTCTTTAATTTTAGCTGCTCTGTCTTTGGTATCACTTATTCTTTCTTCCATCTTTTCGAGTCTGCTGTTGTATGCCTCAAATGTGTTTTTGACTTCACCTATTGTGTCTTTCATTTCCGTGAGCTCTGTTACTTTTCTGTTCAGGATTTCAAATTCTTCTTTGCGTTTGCTCAAAGTCTTCTTGATGTCATTTATCTCTTTAACTATATTGTCTTTCATCTCATTAATTTGATTTTGGAAATTTTGCTCATCTCATAAGTTCTCTCAAATTCTGCATCTCTTCTGGGACTTTGATGTATTCCTTTTCTTGGGCCATGTGAATTATTTTCTTAGTGTTTAGGCATCTGGTTAGGATGTCGTTTACTCAGATGCTCAATCTCTTTCTGTTTTATAGGGTTTTAGTGGCAGGAGGCTGTGACTTACCACAGCTCTTTGATTTTTGGCTCAACTGTGATTGTTAGGATTGTCCTGCTGGTTGCTCCAAACTGGACACTGGACCCAGTAATTGGTTGTATAGTCATTTCCTAGGGCCTTGGGCAGGGAGGCTGTAGGGGCCAGGAAAAGCCTCTCCTATTTATTTTTAATTTTCTTATGTTCACTTCCTTTGTCTGCCAGGAGATGGCGCTCATTGGCAGCTCTCAATTCAGTGCCTGGTCAGAGTGTTTTTGTTGTGACACAGACCAGATCAATGTGATAGAGCTTCCTGTCTGGGGGATAAGAGCCTTGTAATTCAAACTTTGAGACAGTTCTCCAGTCTTCTCTCGCAGCCCCCTCCCTTTTCCTCGCTAGGAAATATTTCCGCTCCCCTCTGAATTCTCAACAATCAGTTCCTGTTTGTAGAGGAGGAGATTGGGAGGTTTGTATATCTTTAGCCCCTTGCAGGCTCCAAGGTAAACAATGGCGCAGCCCCACCCAGCCTGGAAGGGCTCTTGGGACAGGGCAGATCAAACCTGCCAGTCAAAAGCAGGGTCAGCCCCAGATGCTCTCTCCCCTCTCCTGTGGAGTCCTCAACAATTAGTCCAGGCTAGAAGAGAGGGAGATTGGGAGGATCGGATTTTTCCAGTCCTTCCTAGGTTCCCAGGGCAAACCACCGTGTGGAAGGGTCCGTGGGGCTCTGCAGCCCAAATTTGCGGGTCAGAACCTGAGTCAGCCTTAGGCTGTGTCCCTCTCTCTCCCCTTTCTGGGAGTGGTAGATCCTTGGAGTCCCCTTTGTCTGTAGTCGCTGGCCCAGTGGCCCGAGAATTCTAAAGAGTGTGGGGAAAGGTGCCGGCAGCAGTTGCTGCTGCTGGTTCCAACTCATGGTTCTGTCATTGTGATTTCCCTCTTTTGTCCCTCTCTCCTCTGGGTGGTGTGCAGCCTTTACCTGCTGTCCTAAACCCTAGAAGATCTCTTTTTTGGGGCTGTTTAAGCCTGTCCTCTAGCTATTTTTCTGGAGAAGAGATTCCCATGTCTTACTAGTCTGCCCTCTTCCCGGAAGTCCCTAAATTTTCATTTCATTCTTTAAATAGCTATCTCAGGTACGGCAAAAGGGGTTCTACTGAGGAACCTTATGTCTCATAGCAATGGACTATATAATGCTGCTGGTACTTTATTTTTGTCATTTACTGAAGTTTATTGCCAGTTTATTTGGGATGATTTCCAGGAAACTGCCAATACTCTGAAGAGATGTTGCTATTTGAAATGAGTGCTTAAGATTTTCTAAAGCCAGCAAAATGAAAAATTAAATAAGCAGATGTTTTACTTTGAGTCTGTTCCAGTTGCAGCATTTACATAAAGAATGTCTAACTTTTATTAATATCATAAAGAGTTTATCTAATTGGCAAGATTATTCTGGTTAGGGCAGGACAAAGTAAGTCAGAAAATGCATAAAAAATCATGGCATAAAAATGGCCTTTTAACAAAGATCAGGTCATCCATATGGAGTGGGGTCCATGAGGCTCTATATATGGACTTGAGTATGTTTAAAATCAGCCTCCTGCTTTTTCCTATCAGATAGCTAGAACATGTTTTCACTTTATTCTCTAATTGTTAATCATATATCTGTTGCCTGTTGTGTGCCAGGTGATTTTATGTGTTAGGCTCTTTAATCCTTACCTCAAGCCCTTGAAATAAAAGATATCTCCATTTTACAGATGAAAACACGGGTTGGTAAGACCATTTGACCTGCCCAGCATAACTCTATAATAGGGCAGTGGTGTTGATCCCTGGTCTTATCTGCTCTCAGCAGCATCCACTCTTGTCTTGGTCTGCTTGTGAGGGAAGCAGGCACAGCTCCCTCTGCCCACTGCTCACCGGGAAGGCCAGTGTCCTTCCCTCAATATGGCATCTGCTTCCTTCATGAGGACTATGTTCAGGACCTAAGGTCAACACTGCCCACCCCTAGCCCCAGGATTAGGTAGTTTTATTTTGTCCAGAGGTCCTTTGTTATACGAGGATGAACTTTGAAGCCAGAGACAAGGGGTTCAAGTGGTGACTCCACCATTTTATTTTACTCTCTGTGTGATCATGGCCAAGTTACTTAACTCCCACTGCCTACCCTCAATCTCAACTATAACTGGGAATGACACATGTCTGGAAGAGATGTGGAGAGGATTGGAAACAATACAGTAGAACACTTAGATACATGGCACGTAATAGATGCTTAGTTATGGGTAGCTGCTGTTACTGTCATTGCAGGCCCTTCTGACTGATCTTGGGGAACTGAAGAACCTGCCCAGAGGAGTGGCTAAGAAATACGAACTCTCTTAGTGAGGATTTGGAAAACACTGGGAAAAGTGGTACTTGAAGTACTCTGGCTGCTAAAGAAACCTCCTCTTCATTGTGGAATAGGCGGACCAAGTTACTTAGTTTGCAGAAACCTGGTGTTGGGTTCCAGGTGCCAGGTGGGGATGTTGATTTTAACCAAAAGGAAGAACCATTTCCAATTGTAATTTTATTCCCACCACCCAGTAAAATATCACAGCTTTGCAAGAACCCAATATAAAGTCAGATTTTAGTGATGCTAATGTTAGAGCAGGGAGGAGTGTGGTGAAGGGTTCATTTCTAAGGAGATGTATCTTTTCAGTTTAAAGATTTAGGGATACTTGGAAAAATTGCTAAAATGAGTCTCAGAAGGCAAAATGTTTTTCTAACCTGTGACTCTTTTCACATGAATCATTTTTAATTTTTATGTTTCAAAGGAACAATGTATGTTGAAGTTCCTATATTTTCAGTTTTATTAATCTGAAAATCTTTTCCTTCTTTTTTAAATGACCATGTTCTGAATGTGGTTTCTGTCTTAGAGGCAAGGGGGATAGAAATTTTCTTTCATATTTTATCTGTGAGAAGGCTTATTTATTTTGAATAAATAGTGATTATTAAAAAAAATAATAGGAAAAAAAAAAAAAAAAAGAGAAAGAAAAGAATACGGACTCTGGAGTAATCTGCCTGATTCAAATACTGGTTCTGTGACTTACCAGCTGTGTAACTGTACACAATTTAATTGTTTTCTGTGCCTCAGTTTGTGTAAAATGGCTGTAATAATCATTCCTATTTCATAGGGATAAACGATTGTAAACAGACAACTGTCAAGAGGCTGAGTTTAAATGATCTCATTTTGGTCATCCAGGGCCATTGTTTATCTTAGTGACATGACATGAGCTTCCTTGAGATTTATAGTAACAATGCTTCTTTCCTTTCTGCCTAAATTGAAAGTATTTCTCATTTTTTTGTATTTAATGCCAACAGAAACGCTTTGATACTTGTATTTCCACTGGAAATACAGATTAAATTAACATAAATATTACCATTGCCGCCTAAGAAATTGGATTAACCAAATTTATAAAGGACATCTTTTTGTATAGAGAATACCTAAATATGTTTTGCAGAATTACTACAAATAAAATCAGTTATAATAAAGAGGAATATCATCTTATAGGTGAAAATATAAAATAATATATATAACCAGCCCTTTGTTAAAAAGAATATTAAAAAAACCTCTACTATTTCATGGAAATAATTTGACTCTCTTGTTTCTTGCTTAAATTTGGCTGGTTTGCATGTGAGTTAACCCCCCCCCCCCTTTAAAATGACAGTAATAAGATAGTGCCATCGTATGTGAGTCCACCAGAAGGAAAACAGTCTTTGAATTTGATGTAGGTCTAGAAATCAAATTTGACTGGCTGCCCATAGGCAGTGTATGGGGCTGGCAGGGCCTGTATCATTATTCTGGAATATACTGATGTCGTGTGACTAATATGTCCCAGCTGTCTGGGCCACTACTTTGGAGTACTGTTTATTTGCAGTAGTGATGCTGCAAATAGGAAAAGCTTTCCCTTTTGTTAGTTGAAAGCTTTCCTGGTAATTAGCAAAACAAGCATGCCTCTTAAATGAAGAGAGAATGGAAAGGCGGCTAAAGAGTCAATTGTACACAACCACTTTGGAAAACAATTTGGCATTTCTTAGAAGAGTTGAACATGTGCTGTCCCAAGCTCCAGCACTCCTCTCCTAGGTATATACCCTAAAGAAACTCTTGCATATGTGCACCAGGAGATGAACACTAGAATGTAAATAGCAGCATTATTCATAATAGCAAAAATCTGAAAAGTCCCTGGATAATCCCCAACAGTAGAGTAGACCAAATTGTGGGTATATTCACATGATGAGAACTATATGGTGGTGAAAAATAAATGAACTGGAGCCATATGAGTCAACAGGGATGAGTCTCAAAATAAAAATCTTGAGAGAACAGGCAAATGTTAGAAGAATATGCACAGTATGATTTCATTTATTAGGTAAGACTACCAACATGAAACAACATACTGTTTGAGGATATATATGTGGTAAAACTATAAGGAGAATCAAAGGAATGATTAACTCAAAATTCCAGTTAGTGGTTACCTTGGAGGGGTGAGGGGGAACGATGCAATCAGGAAGCGGGGGCACACAGGGCTTGAAAAAAATTGAACTGGATTTGAGCTATATGGGATTTATTATTTTTTTAAGCCAACATATTATCTTCGATATAGCTGTATAACACATAACCTCAGAACTTAAAGCAATAATAAGCATTTATTATCTCACATTTTCTGTGTGGGTCAGGAATTTGGGAGTAGCTGGGTGGTTTTGGCTCGGCATCACTTAGGAGCTTGCAGTCATCTGAAGGCTTGATTGGGTCTGGAGGACCTGTTGCCAAGATCAGAAAGGCTTTGGTTTCTTTTTGGCCTCAGTTTCTTACCACATGTACCTCTCTATAGAGCTGCTTTGCATGTCCTCATGACATGGTAGCCAGTTCACCCCACACCTCTGTGAGTGAGCCACTAAGAGAGAGCGAGATGGGAGTTGCAAAGTCTTTTATGACCCAGCCTTGGGATTCCCACACCATCATTTCTGTAATATCATTTTGGGTACACATGCCTGTGTGTGGAAGGGATTACACAAGAGCATGGATACCTGGAGGTGGCATTCATTGGGGGTTGTGTGGGAGGCTGGCTACCACAGTTATAAACTTTTTTATATTTCATAATAAATGGTTTTAGGACAAAACACATACAATGGTAAACTCATTTTCTTAGGTAATATGCAGACATCCATTTAAATGAAAATTAATGTAAAGTGGTGAATGTGTTACCAGTTAATATGGACTTGAAGAAATGTCAGTAGTGTTAAATGTTCATGGAGAGAGGGGTGAGAAGGGCAGTGAGGAAATGAGCTTCAGGATATGGTGTAGAGATGGGGCTATATGTGCTTACCCTTTATTCCACCTGTACCTAGATCTAGCCAAAGTCTGGGAATCCTGCTGATTTTGAAGAGAATTATTCAGAATAAGGGCTGTGGGTAGCTTCCTAGGCTCACTTTGATATTAAAATCCCTGCTAACTTCCCAAGAGCATCTATTATGATAAAAGAGGGAGTGGATGTGGCTCAAGCAGTTGAACTCCTGCCTTCTACAGGGTTTGGTTCCCAGTGCCTCCTGAAAAACAAAACAAAACAAAAACAACCAATAAGCAAAACAAATGAAAATAAAACCAACTCAGGGGTGCCAATGTGGCTCAGTGGTTGAGTGCCAGCTTCCCACATACGAGGTCCTGGGTTCATTCCCTGGCCTCTGGTACTTCAAAAACAAAAAGAGAGAATCCACTTCACTTCGTATCACCCACACCTAAGGGTGTATAGCTGGAAATGACCTAGAACAAGTTAGGACAGGTGTTTTAATTTAAAATTTCATGCAACTATTGCATTCTACTCCATAATGTGTGTGTGTGTATATTTCTTATATATATTCCTTTTAATATTAACAACTTTTAAATTATTTTTTTTAGATCAGTAGTTTTTGAATTTGCTTAACCTTCCCTTACCAAAATCTTTGAGTAAAATTGATGTTTCCGAAGGGTACATGGTGTTTTCTTCCTGTGATTTTTGTGTATCTCTTGGTCATAACCTCTTGGTGAGTTTGTGGGGCCTTGAGTTGAGTCACATCCTCTCTCCTTTGTGGATCACAATGTCCTTGTGAACAGGTGTTCCATGCCCCAAGTAAAGAAGCAGCCTGAGGAGGTTCTTTCACTTTTTAATCAAGATAATAAGTGGAGGGAAGCGGCTGTGGCTCAATCAGTAGGGCTCCCGTTTACCATATGGGAGGCCCCGGGTTCGGTTCCCGGGGCCTCCTGGTGAAGGCAAGGCCGCCCGCACGGCGTGGTTAGCTGACCCAGCGAGCACAAGCAGCAAGGGGGGGATAAATGAATAAATAAATAAAATCTTTAAAAAAAAAAAGATAATAAGTGGAGTAGACAGGAATGCGAGCCAGGTGCAAGGGGCCTTTGATGACTTTCCTCAGGCTTTTATATACCAACATTTTGTACATTATACATTGGTATCTCTAAACTTCTGTGTGTGCAGTATTTTGTTAGCAGATGCATGGCCATTTTAGGTTATCATTTAGGAGCATCACATGCTCCCTATTTTTTTTTTTAAGATTTATTTTATTTATTTCTCCCTACCCCTTGTTGTTTACATTTGCTGTACCTGTTTGTTGTGTGCATGTCTTCCTTTTAGGAGGTACCAGAAACTGAATCCAGGGCCTCCCGTGTGGGAGGCAGGTGCCTAATTGCTTGAGCCACCTCTGCTCCCTGCTTTGTTGCGTCTCTTATTATGTTTTCCTCCTTGTGTTTCTTGTTACGTCATCTTATTGTGTCAGCTTGGTGTCTTGCTCGTCTTCTTTAGGAGGCACCGGGAACTGAACCCAGGACCTCCCATGTGGTAGGCGGGAGCTCAGTTGATTGAGCCACATCTACTTCCCCTTAACTAGTTTTGATGCTGTTTCACATTTTATTTGTGGAGCAATGTCTGTGCCATTATATCCTATTATATTTCACATTTTATAAAAATGAATGAAACATCCTCAACAGCAAGTGATAAATGATTTAGTTGAGGCAAAGAGAAATATCAACAAGGGTGTCTTGTAATGCTGGTTTTACTTCAGGTGGACCATTGTGGGTGCTTTTGAGAAAGAAGAGAGAGATAAAAATAAGTACATGTATAAAATTCCAAAAATACATTAAGGGTTATTGTGTCTAAAAGGGAAGTATAATTACTTAAAGTAATTATAATGATTGATAATTTTAGTATTAACAGTATTGTTAATTATGTTTATTTTCTAACTCTTAGGGAATCAGCTATAGCCCCCCCTTTCCACACCATAGCATGGGAATGTGTTGTTTGACTTTTGCACACCAGATCATTTGGCTTTAGGGTCTGTTTTTAGCAGAGCATTGTGTGTGGGGTGTGGGTGGGGATCACCTGAACAGTGAAAGAATCCCTGAGCTTGTGTCAGAAGACCTAAGTAGGAGTTTCATCTCTGTTTTATTCTGGTTTGATGTCCTTGTCATAATCTTCTCACTCACCTGCTTCCTCTGGAAAATGGGATCAGTAAACTCTGTTTACTTCATAGGGCTGTGGGGAGGAGCATATGAAATAGCATGCCACAATGTAAGGTGGTGGTGGTGGCAGGATGAATATGACGTTCAGGGCATGATGCCACCTTGCCCCACAGTATGTATGGTACCTGACGGTGTGCTAGGAAGAATCTGTACACCTTTGCTTAAAAGAGCTCCTGGAAGATGAGCAATTCTGGTGTGGTTCTAATAATGTACATGGATGCCTTCTAAGTGTGGTCTCAGAAATCCAAAGTCAAGGTGAATCCCAGGTCCTTTTTGTTTGAGTGGAAGGGCTACATCACTGCCTTGAAATCGCTGTGAATTAAAAGAATCTCACTGAGGGATTTCTTTGTTCCAAAGGTTCCTAGTGTGGGTGTGGCTGATAGTTTTTCTCCACATTCATTATGTGATGGGATCATTTTTTTCTTCTTTTCTCTTTTCACTTTTTTCCCTGATTAAAAAAAAAAAAAAAAGTTATAGCAATGTTTATCTAGGGGCTTGCTATATGTTAAGAACATTTTCACAACTGAAATAGCATTAATTAAAAAACACAGCACAAACCCTTGGTGATAACATATTGTTTTGCCCATTCTTACAGGGTGAAGGCAGCATGAATGATCCCTGACTGCCTTTGGGCATGTGCTGCCATTCATCTTTGAGTAGGAGAGAGACAGTGGCTGTCTGCTTGAACGGTGGGTAAAGATTTCTGTGGGGCTTTTCATTATCAAAATTTTCAAACGTACTGAAGAGTTAAGAGTGTCCAAGGAATTCCTGTGTACCCACTACCTAGGTTTAACAGTTAATAGCATTTTGCCTTGCCACATTTTCCCTGTATATTTGTGTGTGTGTGCTTTGTAGGTTTGTATATTATTCTTTTAAACATAAGTAAGTTGCAGACATCATGACATTTTACCCTAAAATACTTGGGGATGCAGCTAAAAATAAAGACGTTCTCCACCGTGAGGCATTTTAGAACATTCATACACTATGTGATACAGAATTGTTTAAATAGTTGGGATTTCCTATTAAAAGGTTTAACTATGAGTTTCTGCTCTCTTCAGAACTAATATAACATCAGATTTTAAAAATCTTTTAAAGAGTGACTTATTTAATTGATATGAAGTATGAATTTGTTTGATATAGGAAACATTTGAATATAAAGAAGTAGAATTTGCACTATTCACATGCCTGAATAAGAAAGAGGGATTGATTACTATGATTTCTTCATTCCATGGTAATTTGCCCGCCTACCTTTCTATGTCTGATGTTTTATGGTTGGGTCAGTGAATCTGATTACCACTCTTGCTTTCCCCCTGATCATCATTCAGAAGTAGACCAGTCTCTGTGATCTAATGTGATCTCAAGGTCTTAGTTGATTTTTCTAACCTGCACTTGTAGGAAAGCTTGAAAAGAATATGAGGTGGTAATGTGAAGTGGAGGTTAATATGTTAAAATCAACATTAGTGATATTCATAATGATTCTTAGCCCTGTAACTTAACTACCTAAATTGAAATCTTACATAAAATCTAAAAGATATGTTCGGCTATGATTGTTGTAGATTATTGTACATTATAATCAGTTATACAACCAGTTATTACAACTCTGCAGTTCTTGCAGGGTGGCTGTCGACTGTTCTGCCTTGTGATCTTAGTCACATTTTGTTTACAGTGTCTTCTTTTAGTGTCCCTGTGTAGTGAAGCAATTCTTTATCAGCATTTATGAACTTGAGTTGCTCATTTAGAGGGTACTTTAAAAGAATT
Source organism: Tolypeutes matacus (assembly GCA_026826555.1). NCBI lineage: Eukaryota > Metazoa > Chordata > Mammalia > Cingulata > Chlamyphoridae > Tolypeutes > Tolypeutes matacus. The sequence continues at coordinate 2,326,693 of JAKSZT010037812.1, forward strand.
CTATTTAAGTGAGCCATTTAGGGCAGCAGTAGCTTCTTACACTCTTATTTCTGATTTAGACCCAAAGATTAGTGATGACAGTAAAGTTTCTTGAAAAGATACTGACATTCAGAAGGAGCTGTGACTGGCATCCTAGGTAGCTCATTAGAATAACTTAGTTTGCTGTTTCACTCTTTGGCTTCTATCTGGTTATGCTTTGACAAGATGAAAAGGAATGAGTGGGATCTGCAGGGTCCAAAAGAGGCTTTGAAGAATGGACAAAGAGAAAGACTTTCTAGGGAGGGCATATGGGACCCTGAATGGGGACCTCAGTTGGTTCTTTGGACCTGGACCACTAGGATATGGATTTTTAAACTTTCTATTGTAGTATAGAATACACATATTATAAGTATATAGCTTGAAGTAATTCCATAAACTGAATACACCCATATAAGCAGCACCCAGATCAAAAAACAGGATATTACCAACACACCCCTATGCCTCCTTGTAGACATTAACTCCTGCTCCATGGGTCACTACTCTCTTGATTTATAGAAGTGTAAATTAGTTTTGCCTGCTTTGTGATTCTTTTCATGTTATATGTGTGTGTGTGTGTGTGTAATAGAGATTATATTCTTTTGTGCTGGCTTTCCTCATTCAGCAATGTGTTAGTGAGATTCTTCTGTATTGTTGCATATAGTTACAGATTGTTCATTTTCATTGCTATAGATTATTCCGTTGTATGTGTATACTACAGTTTATTCATTCTACTAGATGCAGGTAATTTTTCAGGGGTTCATCTTCCAGAAAAGGGAATTAAAATTAAGGACCTGCTGACCTTCTGCCCTCACCGTGGTTACAGTAGAGGTAGTCCCAGGTTACCCAGCCTCTGCCCAGCTCCTGCAGTGATAGGAAGGAGGAATCCAGAGAGCAGATAGAAGACTGAGAAACTCTTGGGAGATATATGTGTCTGTGTGAGTTTTCCAGTTCTGTACGTATTCCTGGTTCTTCTCCTGGGATTCACCATGACCCTTTTCACGTTTCTCACTGCTGGTACATGTTTTCTTCATCCTCTTGTGTACCTTTATTACTCCCTCTATAGCCCCTCAGGGGAGATTGTGCAGAATATATCAAATAACATTTAGTCAATGAATATTTAAAATTTGAGAGGCATTAGATGTTGCATGAGGGGAAAAGAGTTGAAAATTATGGGCTTGCCCTTGAGGAGCCTGTGTTTTATTTATGGATTCACAGGTAGAGATATGGGCCACATCCCTGGAAACTAGTTGTACTGTAGAATTCAGGGGTGTAAATTCAAAGGCTAGCAGGGGACAGGCATGGAGTATGAGTGAAGTTAGTGATGAGCTCTATACAGAAGGAGTCTGTATGCCTTGTCCAAATTCTGGCCCAAATCCACCAGTTTTATTACCTTTAGGGAATAGGAATAGAGTATTTATTTTTAAGAAAGTGGTTCCCATGGGATTTGGATGATGGCCCACAGGCCAAATCCTGTTTTTGTAAATAAAGCTTTATTGGAACACAGTCATGCCCCCCCCCTTTAACATATTGTCTATGGCTGCTTTTGCACTATATCTGTGCGTTGAGTAATTATGAAAGAGATCAGAGGTGAGTTGTTGAGACAGAGACGGAGACTGTAAGGCCCTCAAAGCCTAAAATATTTACTATCTGACCTTTTACAAAAAAAGTTTGCCAACCCCTGCTTTGCTTTGTAAAAGCACAGGGACTCAGTAATAATAACCTCTGAAGGCCATGTAATAGTCTGAGCCCATTATATTCATCCATTCATCCAGCAGTTATTTACAGAGTGCCTACTACATGTCAGGTATAACATGATGATAATCAGATAGGATTCTTGCCCTTGTGGAATTTTTGAGAGACTCCTGTGAACTTAATTTCCATTCTAGGACTGTGCTTTCCATGAATCAACACAAGAGTATAATATGGAATTTAAGAAAACAGAATGACCAAATCCTCAATTTAAAACTAATATGCCAGCTATATTTATTGATTAGGCCTGTAGCATTCTTTCTGTGGTGGCCTTAGACTTCAGAAGGGTTTGGGGGCTATTATTTCTTTTTTGAGATCCACTTCTCTTAAAAAGCTGATCCTGGGAGTTTGAGCTTTTGCTGCTTCTTCCTTTTCCCAGTAAAAATTCCTGAAAGCAGCAGAGTCACTGAGAATCATGCTCTGGACCTCAGAACTCTACTCTTGAGAGGCATAGTAGATGATTGATATTGGTGATAATGTGTTTCTTTTCTCTTTTTTTTTCTTTCTTTCCTTTTTAAAAAATATACTTTTTATTGTTGAGTACTTTTATATTTTCAGAAAAGTTGTGAAGATAGTACAGAGAATTCTCATATATGTCCTCACCCAGTTTTCCCTATTGTTAACATCTTACATCCCACAGTTTATTTGTCAAAACTAATGGTATATTGCTACTAACTAAACTACAGACTTTATTTAGATTTCACCAGTTTTTCTACTACTGTCCTTTTTCTGTTCCAGGATGCAACCCAAGATCTGACATTGCATTTTTAATGATAAGGTTTTTTTGTTTTTTCTTAATGAAAAACATTTAAAAACCAAAATAAAAAGATCAAACCTTTGTTTCTTCCTTTTACTTTACTTTTCATTTTTTCTGAATCTACAAACATAGCTGCTTAATATCAGATCCAGAAATGAATTAGATGCTACTATTCGAATTTAGATTGGTCTGTTGCTCCCAGCTTCCCTCAGAGGGTTTTGTAACCATGTCATGGGCCTGACTTTTAGGCAGAGCTTCAGGGCTTTACTCCCAGACCAGGTGTTATCAGCTGAGCCCCTAAGTCATTTGGCTGACACTGACAGAGAGAGCCCAACCATAGAGGAGGGGAGCTTAGTGATTGACTTCAGCGGTTATCAGGCTTTGAATCAGACAGAGCTTTTGAATTCTTATGCTGGCAATTATTTAAGTACAGGTTCTTTAGTTTCTTGAGTCCTTAGTTTCCTCATCTGTAAAGTAGAAGTAATAATCAGGCCCAGGGGGAATGTATTAGAAATCAGGTGTGTAAAATTCCTGGCACAGAGTAGGCCGCCAATGAACAGGGGTTATTATTTTATATAATCAGTCCTCTTTTTAAGAGGAGTCCTCTTTTTATGAGTATTAATTAGGAGGGTTGTTAATTAGGTAACTGAAATGAGGGATGTGGGAGAATATACAACAAAAGGTGGGGGACTGCCTTGTCTGAAAAGGTAAAAATGATATATAAGAAAGTAACAACTCTAGATGTCATTAGGTAGTAAAAACAGTGTAGGCTTTGAATGAAAGAAGAAGGAATTCTGAGGATTTGTGGTGTCAGAGAAGGCTTTGCCAAAGGTGAGGGAACAAGAATGTGCTTGGAATGGGTGACTTGCCTCCACTTGGATAATGCGTTGGCATGGTAACAGGTGGACCTATGTTTGGTGAGTTGTAGCGGCTTTCCCAGGAGGACTGTCTCGGGAAGGGTGCAGCCTGTGCTGGGGAGAGACATTTTCCCGCTTAACTAACTGGTCTGGAGATATGTGCAAGAATTCTCTAATGCAATCACCTGCAGCCCTGGATTGGTGGTAGTTGGCAGCCACGCCCCCTGCCCCATATGTGTTTTCCTAAAGCTATAAACAGTATTATTGTCTGGAGAAAGGGTGTTTTTAAGCTGGGGTAGGGCCCTTTGATATCTTTAACACCAGTTTATAAAACTCTTAAACATTTGACTTAAGAGTTTCTCCATTTTTGACAGTATGGAAATTTCATTAGATATAGGAAGAACTTTGAAGGGATGTCATCATTAGGCAGGAGATTCTGATAAACACTCTACATAATCTAATGATTACTTCAGTTTTAAGAACTATGTAGTGTGACATACACACAAATTACAGTTTTAAAAGTCCCAATTGTCTAGATGTAGAAATACCAGACTGTTTGAAGGCAGCCTTGTCTGGAGAAGGGCTGCTGAACTTTTAAAGTGCTTACCAAGCAAGCCAAGCAAACTTCTAGTTTTTGTCACTTTAATAATAAATAGTGACTCTAAACAGAAAGAGCAGTAAACCAAGGTAATAAAGTTTGGAATGTAGTATAACAAATTAATCTGTCTCTGTTGTTATGCATATTTGTTTGTTTACTCAAGATTGTAAAAGTTTTTTCTTTTTAATAGGCTATAGGAGGTGTTGTAACAAACATAAAAAATATAGAAATCTTTTCATATTTCTTTAAGGAATGTGAAACTTGTTTTTAAAATCTTTTAAACTCCATTAGCACTTTCATATGTGCTAATTTATGTTTTCTGTGTGGATACTGGGACTGTGAGCATCTGCCCCTTTACCACCCCCAAGCTGCATTTAGATAAATTGAAAGGAAACAGTTGAATCATATCAATAAGCCATCATAAACCAAGATGACTGCATTGTCTTCTTTCAGCCCAAAAGTCTTTTAGAAAGTGTGATTTGCCGTTTGTTTGGATATTATAGTTGCAGTTATTTAGCTGTATGTAATAATTTGAAGATGCTAAAATTCATGAAGGCCTACCAACAATGCTGTCTTCTGAAATCTAAGTCTCTTGTAAGGATTCGCCTAAAAGAACCACAGAGAAGGAATGTTATAGTCATTCTGTCTGATAGACAAACTGTCTATCTATTTATCTATGTCTGTCTGCCTGTCTACCAGCCTACCTACCAACCAACGTATCTCTGCACCTGATGATCTGTTTTCTAAAGATTTAAGAGTAGTTTGCATGCATGCTGCTTTAATACTTAACACTTCTACATACATTTCCTGAGAACAAGGACTCTCACTTATGTAACCACCTTAAATGCTGAATGAACTTTTGACAAATTACTAAACCTCTCTGTGCCCCAGTTTCCTTGACTGTGTTGTAGGGATTAAAGTATATACCTGGTAGGGTTCTGGGGAGGATTAGATTAATGAATATTTATAGGGCACTTAGAGCAGTGCCTGATGCCTGCTAATCTTTCTATTGGTGGTGGTGGTTCTTTAAAACAGCCCTGCTGGCACAGAGCGAGTGTCATCTTCATTTTATAGTTGAGGAAACAGAAATCCAGAGTCACATGGCTTCTAAGGATGGTGCCAATGCTCAGTCAGTTCTAAGTGTCCCCACACTTGTTTCTGTGTTATGATTCTGTGGCATTTGGAATAGTAATAAATCAAAGAAGCAGAGAAAACCCATCCTACAAAGTAGATTTGTTGTTGGGAAATACCTAGATGTACAAGAAGAGCAGCACTACTGATACTCTATTTGCAAGTTGATCTTTAGCTTCATGTTGAAAGAGCACCCCCAGGTATATTTAGGGGAATGTTTACTGTCACTGTGAGGAAATTCACACTGGCATCATTCGACCTTGGTGACCACATGCTTGGGACATACTTGGGAAATGTTTGCTGATTCTTTCATCAGATTTAGTATTCTGAACTTTAAGGAAACAGTGATTTTTGTGGTTCTGAGGTGATTTGACCCTATGTATTAGAGTTCTCTAGGGACACAGAACCCACAGGAGATATTTAACTATAAAGAGATTTTATAAAATTGCCTCATGTGACCATGGGGATGCATAAAATTGCCTCATGTGATCATGGGGATGTAGGACAGGTTGCAAGCCAGGAACTCTGATGAAAGTCCTTGATGCATTCCCCAGGAAAAGCTGACTGTCTGAAGTAGAGATGGGAATTCTCTCCCTGAGTGCTGAAATCACTTCATCTTTTAAGGCCTTCAGCTGATTGGGTGAGACGTCTGTCATTGCTGAAGGCAGTCTCCTCAGTTGATTGTAGATGTAATCAGCCATAGATGCAATCAACTCACTGATGATTTAAGTCCACAAAATGTCCTCACAGTACAATTAGGCCAGTGCTTGGTTGACCAAACAATTGGGCAGCATTACCTGGCCAAGTTGAGACATGAGCCTAACCATCATACCCTGTTATTATGATGTGAGCACATAATTTCTGACTCTGAGAGGCTTGGACTGCCCCAGAATGCTGCTTGCAAGGTCTTTAGTCAGCTCTATTTAGAAATAGACACCATTTTCCTCTTTAAGAATACTTTGCCACATTTGTTGAGAATGTTTGGTGGAGAAATTATTCAAATGACTTAGAGATGTTAGCTTGCTCTTGGGACTCAGATTCTGGTATGACCCAGGCATCTTGGGAGGGTTGAACTGCTTTCTTAAGACAATGACAAAGAATTCTTTGTATTTACTGTGGTCTCATTTCCCTGTGGGTAATCTGTGATACACCCTAAAATGCAAAGCTATAAGAACATGGAAAAAAAGCTGAAAACACAATTTTGCCTGTTGCTGCAATGCTTTTGAGTAAAAATGGTGCTATTTGGTATTCACAAATATTCAAGGCTAGGCCCACCCACTTTACTGCATGGAAGACTCTGCCCTGCCGTTGCCTTTGCTTGCCTCTCTGCCGTGTACCTGGTATTTGGGAGACACACAGATATTTCTCGAATGAAGGAATCTTTCTAAACTGTTCCTTTACCTTCATTTTCAGTTTCTTTTGACAAGAAATTTATTTCCATGTAGATGTCTTCAAGAGTTTCAGCCCTTAGTCTTATGTTGGTTTTTATTTTACATCTGTCTGGACATACCACATTATGTTTTTGTTGTTTCTATAGATGGAGGTGGTGGTTTTTGAGCATTGATTCCAACATCTGGTTTTACAATGATATTTATGTTCTAAATAATATCACCTATTCAGGGAGTCAAAAGGATTAGCTCTTCTATAGAAATTGTCCCAAGTTTGCCAAATCCTTGTGGAAATCCTAATAGGTTCTTAGATTTATGACATTTATGCTGTTCTTAGCTACTAGGGAGCTATTTGCCTTGCTGAGTAGTCTGAGTTGAATATTAATAGTTTCTTCATTGCTTTTAACCTGACCCCATTTTATAGCTGGGAAAACAGGGCCAACCTCATTTCCTGTGATGTCAGTAACAAAAGTAATAACATTATTATTTGCTATATGGTAGGCACTGCCCTGAGTGTTACTGTTGATTGTCCTATTTAATCTTCTCATCAGCCCTGGGATCATTATTTTGCAGATGAGGTAACCAGGGCATGGCCAGGATGTGGCAGAGCTAAGTGACCCACACCCCTGCTCTCCTGGAAGTCACCTGCAGTACACTGTAATTTGGTGGGAGTTGGTGTCCTGGCCAGGGCTGTTAAACTGCATGCACATTAGAATCACCATGAGGGCTTTAAAAATACGAGTTTAGGTATATTTGCCCCATGCTTTACATTCTGAATTAGTTGTTCTGCAATTGGAGGTGAAGTTTCTGTGCAATCAGAATTGAGACCCTTCAAACTATAGAGCAGTGGTTCTCAAAATTTGGTCCTCTCACTATTGGCATCAGCATCACCTGGGAACGTGTGAGAAATTGAAAATTCTTGGGCCTCACCCCAGATCTACAGAATTGGAACTCTGGGGGTAAAATCTAAAAGTTGGTGGTTTAACAAGCTCTGTGGGTGATTCTTATGCACATTTAAGTTTGAGAATCATTGAGTTCCAAAACTCAATTTAGCTTACCTCCCTCTAGATTCCTTCCCACATCCTTAATGCCTATTGTAGCTGTTTGGCAGTTTGATGTAATTATGAATTCCAGAAATATATATTGGATTATGCTTGTAAATTCATCTATTAATCTGGGCATGATTAAGTTATGATTAGGGCGTTGAGCCCCACCCATTGGTGGGTGGGGTCTCCAAGATAAAAGACACGGCAAAGGACAGTGTTGGAGAAGTTTTGATGTTGGAGTCTTGAGCTGGAGCCCTGGGAAGTGAGAGAGCTTGGTCGTGAGGAAGGAGAGAAGGCCCCGGGATAGAGATGAGCCATTCGCCTGAGAGTTCACAGCTGGCCTTGTGGAGAGAAGCAAAGCCTAGAGAGCCTCATAGTCTACAGCTGACCTTGTGGAGGAAAGAGAGGAGCTAAGCCCAGAGAGAAACGCAGCCCCTGGAAGAGAGGAACCCAAGAAGTCTGAACCGTGGCAAACGTCGGCAGCTGTCTTGCTCCAACATGTGGCAGTAGACTTTGGTGAGGGAAGAAACATGCTTTATGGCCTGGTAACTGTGGACTTCTACCCCAAATAAATACCCTTTATAAAAACCAACCGATTTTTGGTATTTTGCATCAGCGCCCCTTTGGCTGACTAATACACCTACCGTGTTGTATAACTCAAGCATACCTTGGGCGTGCCATTTTCTTTTAATCCTGCCTCTGCTACCTTTTTGTTCTATGCCACTTTGGTCAAGTTACTTAACTTCCCTGAGTTGCTTCCTTCATCTGTATAAAGGGGGTAAACTAACCTGCAGAGTGGTGGTAATTAGGGAATGTGTAGACACATGGGAAAGTATTTTGTAAGTTGTCAAATGGTATACTAATGAAATATCAAGTGTATCTTTTAATCCTTTCTATTTAGTTTTTGGGTTTTTTTGGCAAGTTATTCATATCTGCTTTTTAATAGGGTTACTTAGTTCCACAAGGCCTCTTATGAAAAACTTAAGTCTCATTTATGCTAATGCTCTTCGCTCTCCCTCATTTCTTACTGCACAGAGAGATCTACTTTCAACTCTATTATCTGATTTTTTTGAGGGGAAGGCATGGATACTTTCTTTGTGGGTTAATTATTACTGCATAATAAATCACCCCAAAACTCAGTGGCGTAAAACTAACAGTCACTTGTTTTTTTTAAACTCCTTTCTGTAGTAACATGTAAGTGAGATATTCAATATCTGTCTTTTGGTATCTGGCTTATTTCACTCAACATGATGTCTTCCAGGTTAATCCACATTATAGCATGTATCAGAACTCTATTCCTTTTTATGACTGAATAATATTCCAGCTAATATTTAGCTATTGTGAATAATGCTGCTATGAACATTATATACAAATATCTTTTTGAGTCCCTGCTTTCATAATAATCACTTTTTATTGCTTACATGTCTGTAAGTTGGCTGGAGTTTGTTCTGTATGGGGCTTGGTCAGGTGCATCACTGGGACTGCACTGCCTCTCTCTGAAGGTCTGTGGGTGGCTGGGCATCTCTGCCCCATATGTCTCTCATCTTTCTTGGATCAAGGGGAAACCAGGGCATGTTCTTCTCATGGAGATGGTAGAAGCACAAGAGGTTGAGAGGAAACATGAAGTCTCTTAAGGACTAGACTCAATTTACACACTCCCATTTATGCCCACTTGCCATTGGCCCTAGTAAGTCATAGGCAAGCCCAAAGCCAAGGGTTAAGGAAGGACACTCTGCTCACAATGAGGCTATAACAAGGGCTTGATGCAGAGAGGGATGAAGAATCTACTAGACACCCCCAACACTAGATACTACTCTTATGTTGCTACTTTTAAAATTTTCTGTTTTAGGCATTGTCTAGTGAACTCTCGCTTCTGAAAGTAAAAATAAAACTCTCTTTGGGCTCTCTTCCCCTTCCTCCACTGCACACATGTTTAATTCCCTTCCTTTCATTCTCTTAATATAGGTACATCATAATTTTGGTTAGTTCACTTTTGGTATTTATATTATATAAACACAATTCATAAATGAGCCATATAGTATAGTTTGATTAATTTTGCTGCACACAAATTTTGTTTTTCCTGGATTTAATAATTGTCTTGTTTTTAAAAATTTGCTTAGTTTTCTGTGTACTTATCACTAATTTAACCACAAACAGCCTTCCATATGACTCTCTTCTCAGTATCTTAAGACACTTTGAGTGTTCTATCAGTTTCATCTTCTTGAAGACCTCTCCTGGAGCCTTATGCTTCTGTGAACCATATCTTTTTTTTTTTTTTTTTTTAAAGGAGGTACCGGGGATTGAACCTGGTACCTTATACGCGGGAAGCAAGCGTTCAACCACTTGAGCTACATCCTCTCCCATGTGAACCATATCTTGAGACTCTTCCTTCAACACTATTCTGAGGGTTTCCTTTATCTTAAATCTGTATTGGCATCACTGTTCCCTCATCCCATCTCTTTTTTTTTGGTTGACTCCTTCATTTTGGGAGAGCACATCTTCTGGAAGCTTCCTGAGAAATTGTACATGGGACATAAGATTTTTGGGTTGTTATACGTCGGAGAATGTCATGTTCCCATTGAATTTATAGTGTGGCTGGATATAGAGTTTCAGCTTGGAAATCACTGAACCTCAGAGTAGTGAAGAAATTGCTCGTTATCCTCTGGCTTCTAGTGTTAATGGCAAGGAGTCTAAAAACCTTCTGATTCCCAGTGCTTTTTAGGTGACTTATTTATTTATTTATTTATTTCTCAGTTCTCTTTGTCTTCAGTATTCTGAAATTTTATGATGATATTCCTTGGTGTGGTGCCTGGGGGTCTGTTTTCATTCATTGTGCTGAGATCTAAAAGGACACTTCTGGTCTGGAAATTCATGCCCTTTGTTTTTAGAAATTTTCTTGAGGTGTATATCATTATCGATTATTTCCTGCTTTCTCTCCTTCAGGAATTCTGCTAGATGTTGATTTAGTTGTACTATGCCTGCCTTATCTTTACTCTCCTATTTTCTACCTCTATTTTTAAACTATTTTCATTGGATATTTCTTCAAAATTACCTTTTAACTCATCTATTAATTTTTTTATGGTTATTATCATGTTTGTATTTTCTGACAGCTCTTTTTTGTTCTCTGAATACTTCTATTTTATGGAATCCTGTTATTCCATGACAAGAGTGGTTTCTTTTACTCCTCTGAGGAGACTGATAAATTTTTTATTCTGAAGTTTCCTTTTTCTACGTAATTTTTGTTTCTATCAAATTGGTTTTTTTCCCATGTTTGTTTCTTTCACATTAAATATTTTCTTTGCATGTCTGATGATCCTTGAATGTTGTTTTAGTTTGCTAAGGGCTGCCAAGGCAATATACCAGAACTGGGTTGTCTTTTACAGTGGGGATTTATTAGATTGCAAGCTTATACTTCTAAGGTTGTGAAAATGTCCAAATCAAGGCTTTATCAGGTGTTGCTTTTTTCTTCAAGGACTGGCTGCTGGTGGTCCTGAATTCCTCTCTCATATGACATGGCACAGCACATGGCGGTGTCTATTTCTCTCCCCTTTCCTCCCTCTCCTCTGGGTCTCATTGCTTTCACCTTCAGTGGCTTCTCAGCTTTTGCATTCCCTTGATTTCAGCTTCTGGCTTACAGGGCCTTTATTCTCAGCTTCTGAGGCTTTCTCTCTGTTTCTGTGGCTTTCTTACTCTTTATATTCATCCTATTTATAAAGGACTCCAGTAAGTGGATTAAGACCCACCCTGGTTTATTGCCTTACTGAAGTGATTTAATCAAATGGCCTTTAACTGAATCTAATCAAAAGGGCCTACCTACAATAGGTTTACATACACAGGAATGGATTAATTTAAGAATATAATTTTCTGAGATCCACAGAAATACCACAAATGGCTGTTCACATTTAAAAATTGGGCTTCATAAATTGCATTAGAAAATTTGGCTTCTTTGGGTCTTCTGAGTCCGTTGCTGTCATCTATCTGATTTCCAGCTTTAAAAGTTAAACATTTTTATCTCCTCTCTAGTATCTTTGTCCTTGTGAATCTATACCCTTAAAATAAAAAATTGTAAGAACCCAAATGTCTATCAGTGGATGAGTGGCTAAACAAAATATGTTATATTCATATGATGGAATATTAGTCATAAAACAGAATGAAATACTGGTACATGGTACAAAGTGAATGAATCCAGAAAACATGCTAAGTGAAAGAAGCCAGACACAAAAGGTCACATATTGTTTGATTCCCTTTATATGAACTATCCAGAATAGGTAAATCCATAGAAACAGAAAGCAACAGATGGATAATTGTCAGGATCTGAGAGGGGAGTAGAGAATGGGGAGTATCTGCTTAATGGGTATTGGTTTTATTTTAGGGTGATAAAAATATTTTGGAACTAAATAGAAGTGGCAGTTGTAAAACATTGTGAATGTACTAAATGCCACTGAATTGTTCACTTTAAAATGATTAATTTTATGTTATATGAATTTCACCTCAATAAAAAAAAAATCTGGGAAAAAACAAATAATTGTCTTACTGGGGTTTTAGAAGCAAGAAAAGCTAAAAGTATGTGTTGATCCACTGTCATTAACTGGAAGTGAATATATGTCTAAAAAAAAAAATTCAAGGCCAGACTTGTAGTGTTGGCATTTGGTCAGACGTAAACCTGTAGTGGTGAGCATTAGCTGGTGTTCTCTTATTTTTAAGGCATGCCATATATTTAGATTTTCTCAGCAAAGTTTTTTGCTAGCTTGTTAACTCTGCAGCAGCTGCCTCTTATTCTCAAAGGCCTTTATTTCAGGTGGCAAAATACTAATACATTTATAAATGATAATTGAGCTCTGTGATACAAAATAGAATCCTGAAAAATAAAAATCCTTATTGATGGTTTTAAAAGGAATTTTCCAAGGGTAAGCATTTAATCCTTAGATTAAAATGCAGCTGACACATTAAGCCTTCTTACATGAAAAGATGAATAACAAGCTTTAATGCCATTTGTCCTTGACCACCCACAAAGGGCATCCCATAGGCCAAAGGGATTGGACATAAACATAGCAAAGGCAGCAAGGCTGCATTTGTGATTTTGATCTCTAGTAAATGCTTCAGCAAAGTGTTCAAGCTCAGACTGTCAGAGAGAAGGTAAGACACTATTGTTAGCTTTAAATATGATAGCAAGTTTCTGTAAAAATTAAGCCACTTTAGGAGGGCTGTGTGGTTCTTTTGGTATCACTTAAATTACTTTGAATTATTTCATTTTGTGCTCCTTATGGTGGTAAACTCAGTTGCTTCATGTCCTCTCTGAACGTTGGATGTGTCCTCTGCAATACAGCCATATTTCCTTCCTGCTCACTGGTACACAGCTCCTCTGAGGAGTGCCTTTGTCATTGTGTTACAATCTAGGTGGTCATTCCTGGCCCTGGCCTTGACTAGATAACAGAAGTCCCTTTCAGAATACTTGCAGCTCTGCACAGTAGCAAAACTTGTCAGTGGCAATAATTTCACTATTGTGAAAGGCAAGGAAAACACTGCTTCCATGCTGATTGCTATGGAAGTTTGCCCAAGATACTTCCCCTTTTATGTGCAGTGCTGTGTGCAAAACAGAGAAATTACTTTCCACTTAAGAGTATTGGCCTGTTATTACTATATGAATCTTTAGAGAAATTAGATTCATTGGATTCCTAAGTTTAGAAAGAGCACTCATTCTTGTTATTAAAGCCACCAGCAATCTAGGGGTAATTTTTATTTTTGCCTTGAGGTTGAATTAAAATTAATAGAAAGCACAGTACTGCAGAGATGCCTGGTGGGTTGTTGAATTTTTAAAAAACAATATAAAAATAATGAATTCTTGAAGGTTAGGAAGGGATCCTTTTTGTTTAATTTGTAACTTCTCTCTGTTTTGTGCTTCTCCTATCTCTTCCCATTCCCTCCAAATCTTTCTCTGTTTCTTAATATCTATGGTAGTGAAATGATGGCAGTGAAGTGAATTGTAAGAGCTGTGTCCATTACTTAACAGACATAGACCAGAGTTTTTAGCACTAAGAGGGAACCCTGTAGGTGATGACAGGTTAGCTGGCCAATGTCCAGCTTGGGTTTCCTGAGTTCTGTCATTCCCGTTGATTATCACAGTTATTGCCTTTGCCACATTTAAAGCTCTGGCTCAAGCATAAGCAGAATATCTCCTTGGTTACCCTCAGCTTAACTGAAGCAGCCTGTATCTTCCAAAAGACTTTTTAAAATTCTTAGAGACAGCAAAGGAAAACAAACCAGAGAACAACAACTGTTTTTTTTACAGAAACTACCAGTTTCTGATCTTAATAGAAATTTAATAGTTTCTTCCAGAGCTTAAAGTCCCAAGTCTATGCAGGATTTAGAGATTACTGGATAAAAGAGCCAAGAAGAACCAACTACTTACAGTTTCCGAGTGATTTAGTTTAAATGCCCATAGGACAAGGATTAAAATTCCATTCTGTTGGAGCATGGTGTTGGCACTTAGTATGTGGTCATTATAATCTGTATTCTTTAACAAATGTCTATTGGCAGAAGTTTATGACATGTAATATTAATATCCATATATTCTAGTTTAATGGGTGATGACAGCAAAAGCACTATCAAGAATTTCGGGGTTAAATTTATGCCAAAGCTGGTTTTGTGACTCAAAAAATATGTGAACTATTATGAAACAGACAACAGCTTTGTGATTTGTCATTTGAGATTGTTATGAATAGGACCCTCATCTGGCTGAGAGTTTAGCTCCCCAGTTTCTCTATGGGAAAAATTGCTTTTTGGACAAAGTGTGAATGAAATAGTCTATCTATTGTGGGACTGTCCCTGCTCTCGGAGGAGGAAGAGAAGAAAGGGTGGCATTTATGGAATTTGGCTATTTCACTGAGAGGGATGTGCTTCTCCAGCTGCAGCTGTGGTGGCTGCTGGGAGGATTGTGGGGACAAGGTATACTCTTATGAGGCTCTGAGATCAGTGTACTTGGTGTACAGACACTGATCAGTGTACTTGATCAGTGTACAGACTTTGCAGGTTTTTTATGCAAAACCCCAATATATGAAGCCTTGTATGGAGGCCCACAGTTATAACCTTGTTCTAGAGATTTACCATTGGGCACATAATGAAGATGAACTGGGCACTTTGTGTTTAAGGAGGTCTAGCCTCACTTGCAGAGTGAGCTGCTTCAGTATATCCACCACCCACCTTTTTTGGTGGGTATTGTTTGAATTGGAAGGTGGGGCTGAGTAGAGAGTGTTAGATGGTTGGTATGGTTATGATCTCTCACTTGGCTTTGGTTGGGAAAGAGTCTGGGGTCCCACTCATTCTGACATGGAAAGTATGATGCTACTTCTCATAGGAAGGGAAAGAAGGGACCAGACCTGAGGCCTTGGAAGGCACAATACTCTAGTGGAAACAGCTCAGGATATGCAGTGGGGTTGAGGCTCTGGGAAGATGAGAAACTTGTTTTTTTTGAGATGAACAATTGTACTTCTTTGCTTTATTTTCCCTGTGATTTCCTGTAGAAATGAGAAAAATCTTTCAGAAGATATTAAAAATATTTTTGCCCCTTTTCTTGGGCCACAGCTTTCAAGGTGGAATATGTGCTCCCTCAGTGTGGTAACAGAAGTAATATGGGGGATGTGGCTCTCAGAGGAAACCTAGTCTGGCAATGGGTCCCTGTATGTTCTCTCTCAGTGGTGAAAACCTTAGTCTGTGTTCTGTTTTAAATAATGAAGACAGGTGCTATAGTTTACTTCACTACTCTAGAAAGAAGAAAGGAAAAAAGAGGGTATAGGATAAAGAAGATAGAGAAAAGAGAAAAATTAAGAGGAAAACAGAATGATTCTTTTTCTAATTGGCAGACAGTCATGGGTTATTTACATTTAGATTAAAAAATCAACAGCTAGGCACCACTATCCTTGGTAGTACTGTTTGTTTCCTATTAATTTTGGCAGTCATAGAGTTATAGTTTTAATGATGGAACCCATTCCTTAAATACATTTTTATGCAAAAACATTCAGTATTTAAAACAGATTTATGTGGAGCTGCTCTGGTAGAAGGGTCCCTCCAATCACCCCCCTTCTCTTCCGTCCTCAATCCTTCCCCTCACCCTTCCCTGACTTGTGCCTAAACTTAAATCTTTGCAGAGCACAAGGGAAACTTGTGGATTCTGTCATTTTATGGGCAAGGAATCTTGGATTTTTTTCCCCCTTTATGTGGTGGCAATGAGAGCGATGAGGGACAAGGTGCAGGTAGGGTCTCACCTCGTCACTACCATACTCCCTCCCTCCTTGCCGACATAAAAGTAGGGCTGCACAGACTCAGACTCTGACTCCTCAATTATTTGGGAAACATGATGTGGGAAGGTTATCCTGTATGCCATAGTGCTCTAGGATCCTTGATTACAAATCCATTCCCATGATTATAGTTTCAGAATTGGTCCATTTTGCCAAGAAGAAGGGATGCAGATCCTGGAGGAGGTGGCCTTCTTTGCCCATGAGCCTGGATTTACAGAACAGAGAGTAGTCAGCTGGCCAGGGATGCTCGACAGCAACTCTTTCTAAATTTAAAGAGATGGAGGACCGCCCTGTGGCAAAACTTTTACCAGATGCTTGGTGGTAGAGTCTCTCTTATTTTCCTGAGTGGCTGTTTAGTTGTTATACCATTTAACCAAAGAAGGTTCTAAGAACCCAAGTTTTGAATTAGACAAGACAGATCTGGGTATAAATCCTAGCTTCTTGGTTATTATTACCTTCTAAGCCCTAGTTGTCTTATCTGTAAAATGGGGATGTCATTTACCTCAGTTTTTTTTTTTTTTTTTAAGGATTAAATGAGATTTTTAAGATATATATACACACACACACATTATATATATAGGGCTTAGTACAGTGTCTGGCACATACTAAGTGCTAAATACACAGTAACATATTATGCTATTATTATATGACAAGTATTGTGTTCTGCTGGGCACTATATGGGTATGCGTCTCTCCATGTGCTACCCTGCCAGATGCAGCAGCATTCATGGTAGAGAATGGCAAAGATGCCAGGCTGTGCATGAATTGCGTCCAGATTCCAAACTGCTTTTCATAGTTCCATGCTTTCAGACTCGTGAGCCTTTGTCTTTTATTAATTGTCCACCATGTTCTCTTAAAGTCTTCACTATTATAATTGACATTTAGGGGACTGGATGTGGCTCAAGCTGTTGCGCTCCCGCCTCCCACATGGGATGTCCTGGGTTCGGTTCCCGGTGCCTCCTGAAAAAAATAAAAGCAAACAATAAGCAAAACAAATGAATAAAACCAACTTGGGGAGCTGATATGGATCAGTGGTTGAGTGCCAGCTTCTTGTATACAAGGTACTGGGTTCAATTCCCAGCTCTTGGTACCTCAAAAAAAAAAAATTTTTTTTTTTTTTGACATTTGCCTGCTTATGACATTCTTCTGGAGCAGGGATTGTGGGCTACCTGGGCCTTAAAAAGTGACTTTATAAAAAAAAATGTGTTTCTTAATCTTTTTGCCTTTTTTTAGGTTTGCTTTCCCTCCATGGGCACTAACTGAGAAAGATTTTTTAAAAAACATTTTTCCAATAATTTTTATTCTTATTTAAGTCATGATTCAAAATTCCAGGGTGGGATCACCATGTACCCAGGTTCCCCTTTACCTCTCTGGGAGGATGATGGACAGGGAAGAAGTTCATCTTCCGAGGAAATGTGCCTCCTGCCCTGCAGCGGTCCCAGGCTGACACCCAGGATGTGGGGTAGAGTGACTTATACACATGCCGATACCATTCTCACAGAGAGTCATCACCTCCTTTAGCAGTCATTGCCCTCTTGTAGCAGTGGAAGTCCAGGTAGTTCTGCCAGCAGTTCCTGGTCTGGTTCTGGTTGGGGAAGTGACTGTCAAAAGGGGCAGTTCGGTAATTCTTGATTTTTGGTCTTGAGGTCTTCTGCCATGGTTTTGACTTCTAAAGGCGCCCCTAAAGTCACCCGTAGCTCAGTGTGACCCTCAGCCCAGATGTCTTGAGAAAGGATTTGTTTATAAAACAAACAGAATTTTTCAGACAGTCATTAGTTTTTCCATTTTTTTTTTTTTTGTCAGTGATTTGATCAGAGCCTTGGCCAGCAAGAACTAATCTGTATTTGTAGTTGAACTTGGTAAAATTCTTGCTGTGAGCAAAGACTATCTTGGTGATTAGCTTGATTAGAAGGATCATGGGTAAAAGCAATTGGTTGTTTTTTGTTCACACTTTTTTGAAATAGCAAAGTCATCTTAACCCTCAATACTGTTATTGGAAACCTAATTGGGAGCTATGGATACAGACCATTAGCACATAGACCTGGAGTGTAGCTCTCATTTCACTTGTTGGTTTTCTCTTCTTACTTTTTAGAAGAATTTCATATGTAATGCAGAGGCACTTGTTATGCTGATAAAGGCCCAAATTGTGTTTTCATTGGGATTAATAAAAAAACACGGCCAGAAGAGTTGACGTATTCAAGTAATCCGCCTTTCCTTTGAATCATTATCATTGTAAAGATTGACCTGAGGTTTAATAATGGATTTACTGGAAGTAGGTTTCTGTTATATTCAGGGATTTTACATAATCAAGCTCTAATCCTTCACTACTTTTGGTATTGAGGGACCAAGAGTATGAGATGTTTGTTATGTGGCTTTTTCTGCAAGTGAGGAAGGATAATTCAAATACTAAAGACTGTAAAAATAATACCTATAATTTTCCTAGAGCTTTCTTCTGGAAATAAGAAGCTAAGAAGCCAAGAAAAGTTTTCCATTGTTTTGTTTTTTAAACAAATCAATTTTATTGATATGTATTCATAAAGCATAAATCCATCCAATGTGTTAAATCAGTGGTATTTGGTATAATCACATAGCTGTGCATTCATCATTTCGATCATTTTTAGATCATTTTCATTATACCAGTACTACTACTAATAAAAAAAAAAACAAAAGCCAACCAACCAAACAAAACTCATCACCTCTGTCTCTCTATGCTTCTCCTGCAGTACATAGTTGTTATTTTGTTTCTTTCTCTATATTATATTTGTTTTTATATTTTGTAAAAAGTCTTATGTATACAATATCACCCATATTTGTATTTTACATGAGGTTTCACTGTTATACCATCTCATATTACATTTTTTAGCTTTCCTTCTAGTAACACACATCCTTAGACATTCCCTTTCAACCACTGTCATACCCATATAATAGCTCTACTAGTTACAAACACAATGATGTGCTCTCACCATTTCCATTCATTTCCAAAGATTTACAGACAACTTTTTTCTGCACAGATTAACCCTCAGCTTTCCATTGTCTACCCACATTCTATTTTCTGGTGACTTATGTTCTAATTATTAATTCCCAAGAGTATATATAATATATTTAGTTCATAATAGCGCAGTCATACCATGTTTGTTCTTTTGTGTCTGGCTTGCTTCACTCAACATAATGTCCTCCAGGTTCATCCATGTTGTCATATGCTTCATGACTTCATTTCTTCTTACTGCTGCATATTATTCCATCATGTGTATACACCACAATTTGTTTATCCATTCATCAGTTGATCAACACCTGGGTTGTTTCTAACTTTTGGCAATAATGAATAACACTGCTATGAACATTGGTGTTCAGATGTCTCTTCGTGTCACTGCTCTCAGTTCTTCTGGGTATATACCTAATAAATGTGTTGCCAGGTACCATGGCAAGTCTATGTTCAACTTCCTTAGGAACTGCCAAACAGTCCTCCACAGTGGCTTTACCATTCTACATTCCTACCAACAGGGAATAAGTGTTCCTATCTCTCCACATCCTCTCCAACATTTATAGTTCTGTCTTTTTTTATATTTTTAACAAATCAATTTTATTGATACATATTAGTTAACATACAATTCATTCAAAGTGTACAATCAGTAGTATTTGCTATAATCACATAGTTGTGTGTTCATCACTTCAATCATTATTGGAGCATTTTTATTATTTCAATAATACTACTAATAAACACAAAACAGACAAACAAGAAAATTCCACATCTCTCAATCTCTCTATGCTTCCCCCACTGTACATAGCTGCTATTTCTGGCTATTCTATCCAAAGTGAATAATCAATGGCTTTTAGTACAATGTTGTACATTCATCATTTCAAAAATTTTAGAGTGATTTCATTACTCTAAAAAGAAAGACTCCACACTCCTTCCTCAGACCTGCATAATCACTAATCTCCTTTCATCTTTATAAATTGACTTATATTTACATTTTATATAAATGGAATCATATATAGTACTCTGTGTCTGGTCTCCTTCACTTAGTATAATGTTTGGTTTTTTTTTTTTTTTTTTTGTCTGTTACTAACATTTTGTACTATTAACTTACATTTATTCAGCTTCAAATAAAAAGGTCTTATATATGCAATTCTACCCATATTCGTATTTCACGTAATGTATTTAGTTCATAAAAGGGTAACCATACAGTATTTGTCCTTTTGTGTCTGGCTTGCTTCATTCAGCATAATGTCCTCCAAGTTCATCCATGTTGTCATATGTTTCACAACTTTATATCTTCTTATTGCTGTATAATAGTCCATTGTGTGTGTACTCCACAATTTGCTTATCCATTCATCAGTTGGTGGATACCTGGATTGTTTCCAACTTTTGACTATCATGAATAACACTGCTATGAACGTTGGTGTGCAGATATCTATTGGTGTCACTGCACTCAGTTCTTCTGGGTATATGCCTAGCAATGGTATTGCTGGGTCCCATGGCAAGTCTATATTCAACTTCCTTAGGAACTGCCAAAAAGTCCTCACCAACAGTGAATAAGCATTCCTATCACTCCACATCCTCTCTAACACTTGTAGTTTTTTAATAGTGGCTATTCTAATAGGTGTGAAATGATATCTCATTATAGTTTTGATTTGTATTTCCTTAATCGCTACTGATGTTGAACATTTTTTCATGTGTTTCTTCACCATTTGTGTTTCTTCTTTGGACAGGTTGTCTTTTCAAGTCTTTTGCCCATTTTTTAATCAGGTAGTTTGTCTTTTTATTGTTTATATATCATGGACATTAAACCCATATTGGATGTATGATTGCCAAATATTTTCTCCTGTTGAGTCGGCTGCCTTTTCATTCTTTTTACAAAGTCCTTTTAGGTGCAAAAGTGTTGAATTTTGAGGAAGTCCCACTTATCTATTTTTTTCTTTTGTTGTTCATGCTTCAGTTATATGGTTTAAGAAACTACCACCGGGAGGCAGCTGTGGCTCAATCAGTGGGGCTCCCGTTTACCATATGGGAGGCCCCCGGGTTTGGTTCCCGGGGCCTCCTGGTGGGGGCAGGCCCGCCCGCACAGCGTGGTTGGCTGACCCAGTGAGCACAAGCAGCAGGGGGGTGATAAATGAATAAATGAATAAAATCTTAAAAAAAAAAAGAAACTACCACCTACCACAAGATCTTGAACATGTTTTCCTACATTTTCATCTAGGAGTTTTATGTTTGTTGCTTTTATATTTAGGTCTTTGATCCATTTTGAATTTATTTTTGTATAAGGTGTGAGGGGCCCTCTTTCTTTCTTTTGTATATGGATATCCAGTTCTCCCAGCACCATTTGTTGAATAGACTGTTCTGGCCTAGATGGGTGTGCTTGACTATACATGTGAGGGTCTGAGTTCTCGATTCTGTTCTGTTGGTCAATCTGTTTGTCTTTATGCCAGTACCATTCTGTTTTTAATCTCTGTAGCTAAGTAGTATGCTTTAAAGTCAGGAAGTGAGAGTCTTCCAAATTCAGTCTTTTTAAAAGACATTTTTGACTATTCAGAGCGCCTTACCCTTCCCGATAAATTTTATAATGGGCTATCCATTTCTGCAAAAAAGGTTATTGGATTTTTATTGGGACTGCATTGAGTCTGTAAATCAGTTAGGGTAGAATTGACATATTAATGATACTTGGTCTTCCAATTCATGAACAGGGAATGTCCTTCCATTTATTAAAGTCTTCTTCCGTTTCTTTTAGCAACGGTTTTTAGTTTTCTGAATATAGGTCCTTTATGTCCTTGGTAAGTTTATTCCTAAATATTTGATTTTTTTAGTCACTATTTTAAATGGAATTTTATTTTCTGATTTCCTCCTCAGGTTGCACATTAGTAGTCTATAAAAAACTACAGATTTTTGTGTATTAATCTTGTATCCCACCACTTTTCTGAACTCGTCTATTAGTTCTGGTAGCTTTGTTGTGGATTTTTCAGGATTTTCCGGATATAGGATCATCTCATCAGCAAATAGTGCAAGTTTTACTTCTTCTTTTCTTCTTTTCTTTATCTAGTCTAATTGCTCTATCTAGAACTTCTAGCACAATATTGGATAACAGTGGTGACAGTGGGCATCCTTGTCTTGTTCCTGATCTCAGCATGAAAGCTTTCAGTCTTTTACCATTGAGTACAAAGCTAGCTGTAGGTTTTTCAAATATGCACTTTATCATATAGAAAAGCTTCCTTCTATTCCTATCTTTTGGAGTGTGTTTTCTTTTCTTTTTTTTAAATCAAGAAAGGGTGCTATATTTTGTCAAATACCTTTTCTACATCAATTGAGAGGATCATGTGATTTTTCTTATTCAGTTTATCAAAGTGCTTTATTGCACTAATTGATTTTCTTGTGTTGAACCATCCTTGCATACCTGGAATAAAATCCACTTGATCATGGTGTATGGTTCTTTTACTGTGCTTTTGGATTTAGTGTGCAAGTATTTTGTTCAGGATTTTTGCATCTATGTTCATTAGAAATATTGGTCTGTAATTTTCTTTTTTCATAGTATCTATCTGGTTTTGGTATTAGGGTGATGTTGGCTTCATAGGATGAGTTTGGTAGCATTCTTTCTTGTTCAATTTTTTGGAAGAGCTTGAGCAAGATTGGTATTAGAATTCTTTAAATGATTGGTAGAATTCACCTATGAAGCCATCTGGTCCCTTTGGGAGGTTTTTGATGACTGTTTCAATTTCTTCACTTGTGATTGATTTTCTGAGTTCTTCTATTTCTTTTAGGGTCAGTGTAAGTGGTTCTTGTGTTTCAAGGACTTTGTCCATCTCACCTGCTGTCTAGTGTTTTAGCATACAGTTGTTCATAGTATCCTTTTATGATCTCTCATTTCTACAGAGTCAGTGGTAATTTCCCCACTCATATTTCTGATTTTGTTTATTTGTGTCTTCTCTCCTTTTTTGTCAGTCTAGCTAATAGTTTGTTGATTTGGTTGATCTTCTCAAAGAACCAACTTTTGGTTTAGTTGATTCTATATTGTTTTTTGGGTCCCGATTTCATTTATTTTGGCTCTGATCTTTACTATTTGTTTTGTTCGGCTTGGTTTGGCATTAGTTTGCTGTTCTTTTTTCTAGTTCCTCCAGGTGTGCATTTAGATCTTCAATTTAGGCTCTTTCTTCTTCTTTTTTTTTTTTTTAATTGAGGTACTGGGGCCAGTGGTTGAACCTGGGGTCTCGTATGTGGGAAGCTGGCATTTAACCACTGAGCCACATCGGCTCCCCATCTTTCTTCTTTTTTGATGTAAGCCTTAAGGGCTATAAGTTTCCCTCTCAGTACTCCCTTTGCGGTGTCCCATAAGTTTTGTTATGTTGTATTCTCATTTTTCATTTGTCTTAAGATATTTACTGAATTCTCTTGCAATTTTTTCTTTGACCCACTGATTATTTGAGTGTGTTGTTTAATCTCCATATATTTATGAAGTTTCCTTTTTTTCCCATCCATTATTTATTTCCAGCTTCATTCTGTTATGATCAGAGGAAGTGTTTTGTATAATTTCAGTCTTTTAAAATTTATTGAGATTTGTCTTGTGACCCAATATATGGTCTGTTTGGAGAAGGATCCATGAGTACTTGAAAAGAATATAAATCCTGCTATTTTGGGGTGCAATGCTCTATAGATGTCTGTTAGGTCTAGTTCATTTATCATATTATTCAAGCTCTCTTGTTTATTTATCCTCTGTCCAAATGTTCTTTCCAATTCTGAGAGTGGTATAGTGAAGTTTCCAACTATTATTGTAGAGATATTTTTCCCTTCAGCTTTGCCAGTGTGTGCCTCATATATCTTAGGGCACTCAGGTTAGGTGCATAAATATTTAATATAGTTATTTCTTCTTGGTGAATTGCCCCTTTTAGTAGTATATAATGACCTTCCTCAATCCCATTTAAAATGCATTTAAAATGTATTTTGTCTGATATTAGTACCGCTAATTCAGTTCTTTTTTGGTTACTATTTGCATGGAATATCTTTTTCCAACCTTTCACTTTTAACCTGGTTGTGTCCTTATGTCTGAGGTGAGTCTCTTGTAGACAGCATATAGATGGCTCATATTTTTTTAAATCCATTCTTTCAGTCTATGCCTTTTGATTAGGGAGTTTAAGCCATTAACACTCATTGTTATTAAGTGTTCTCCAAATCTCTCACTCTTATTTTTTTCCTTTTAGGCTGCAGCACTCTCTTTAGTATCTCTGGTAATTCTGGTATTTTGGTAAAATAGTTTATCAGTTTTTGTTTGTCTGTGAAGACTTTGAAACTCACCCTCATTTTTGAAGGACAGTTTTTCCAGATACAGAATTCTTGGCTGGCAGTTTTTCTTTTTCAATACCTTAAATACATCATACCACTTTCCTCTCGCCTCCATGGTTTCTGATTAGGAGTTGGCATTTAATCTTACTGAACTTCTTTGTATATGATGCTTTGTTTTTCTCTTGCTGCTTTTAGAATCTTCTCTTTATTGCTTATATTTGTCATTCTGAATAATAGATGTCTTGAGGTAGGTCTATTCAGATTTATTCTGTCTGGAGTGCGTTGTCCTTCTTGGATATTGATATTTATGTCTTTCATAAAGGCTGGAAGTTTTCGGTCATTATTTCCTCAAATGTTCTTCTCTCCTTCTGGGACACTGGTGATACGAATGTTTATGCGTTTTTTTGGTGTGTTGTGATTCAGTTTCCTGAGACCCTGTTCCATTTTTTTCCATTCTCTTCTCTTTGTTTTCCTATCTTTTCCAGTTCAGATGTTCTGTCTTTGAAATCACTAATTCTGC
The DNA here is from genome assembly GCA_026826555.1 of Tolypeutes matacus. Taxonomy (NCBI): domain Eukaryota; kingdom Metazoa; phylum Chordata; class Mammalia; order Cingulata; family Chlamyphoridae; genus Tolypeutes; species Tolypeutes matacus. Next base: position 2,351,316 of record JAKSZT010037812.1, read on the forward strand.
CTTCGAGCAATTCCAATCTGCTCTTATGTGCTTCTAATGTATTTTTAATTTCATCCATCTTGTCTTTCATTCCCAAAAGGTCTGTTACTTTTCTTTGCAGGCTTTCAAATTGTTCTTTATGCTCACCTAATGTCTTCTTAATATCCTTTATCTCTTTAGTCATATTTTCTTTAAATTCTTTGACTTGAGTTAGGAGAATTGTGTGATTATCTTTGATTAATTGTCTTAAATCTTCTATCTCTTCAGGATATTTGTTTTTTTTCCCTTTGGCTGGGCCATCTCTACCTGTTTCCTAGCATGGCTTGTAATTTTTTGCTGATGTCTAGGCATCTGAATATGTTGGTGAATTTATTCTTACGGCCAATTTCTCTCTCTTGCCTTTTTCCCCCCCCTACCACTCTTCTTGATATTTGGTTCAACTTTTTCTAAGTCTTTAAAATAGCCCAGCTTTAAATTATCAAAATTGAGGCAGGGATTCATTAATGGGGCACAGATTTTCTCCCAGGAGTTATGATACAGAGAGAACCAAAAGCAGTTTTTCTCCATGCAATTTCCAGACCCGCAAGCAGATGGCGCTTTTCCATGTACCTTTCCATGGAGAGGAAATCTCCTTTTTCCTGGCCTGAGCCAAGATTCAAAGCGGGCTCTGTTGGCCAGATTCACTGAAGAAAAGTCCCTGACTCTCCTTCCCCTCCATTTCCCCTTGAAACAGCTGACAGGTAGGAGATGTCTGTTCCTCTCTCAGTCAGCCTCAGTGAGCCAGCTTGATATTTTGGGATTGGAGGAGGGGATCCCTTCCTGGCCCTTGTGGGATTTAGTAAGTCATGTTTTTTGTTTTAGCTTCTTCATCTCTCTGTTCCTCACCCTCCTTGGAGTTGTGTAGCACTGTCCTGGTCTCCTGATGCCCAAAGCAGGTCTTTTGGACAGCTTTTGGCTCTTCATTGTTTTTGTGAGAGAGTTGAGCCCTGCCTGCGTAGTCTGACTCCATTTTCCCATAGTTCCATCCATTAGTTTTCATGGCATCTATCCTCTTGATGGCCCACAGTTAGCTGTGCTTTGTCAGTATAAGGAAATTGGTGTAAGAAAAGTAACCAAAAATTCCTAGAAGGTCAGGACAAGGCTTTGAAAAAGAGCCAGGGAGATTAACCACTGTTGTCTCTGTGGTGGCACACTAGGTGCTGGATGCCGTCTTGGGGGCTTGTCACAGCCTCTCTCGCCAGCCTCATATGATGGGGGAATTCCCAGCTTCTTAGGAGAGAACATGAAGATTCTGAGAGGTGAAGCCACCCTTCCAGATTCTGTAATAGTGCCTGAGTCAACACTGACCGAATCCTGTTTGACTCCAAATTCCATGCTTTTAACCACCACATTCCTTTGCCTCCCATGCAGAAAAACATCTGTCTGCTGACACCAAAATCTGTGCTCTTTCTGTGAGGTCACAGTGTCTCCATTCCCTGGCATCCTTATTATAACTCCTTTCCAGACATCCAATTTACATCTTTTAGGTGCCCAGGCAGCTCTTGTGGACAAAGAAATAACACCTCAGTTCATTGTAGAATGTTGTCCCTTATTTATGTAGGGGAAAATGTTCACAGGAATGTCAACATAAGTTTGTGCTGTTTTTATAAGACCAACATTTACTTTTTTTAATAGGAAGATGAGGCCAGGAATTATGAATTGGATGGAATTGATGGTTGTTCTGATGGTTTAGGCTTAGACATAGAAAAGGAAATTCAGACAGCTGGAGGAACTGGGTAGATTGTAAGGGATCCTGATGGCACCCTCTGGCTCAGATGTAATGTTATTCTGTTCTTTCATGCCTGCCTGCATTCACCAAGTGTTATTGAGTGGCTACAATTTTTAAGCCCTGATGGTGCTACGTAAGTACAAAAAGTGTGAGGAATTCTATCTGCTTCCTTTTAATGAGAGGAAAAGGTAATTTGGAAGAAATAAGAATATGTATTTGTAGCTGTTTTTACTCATAAAATTAGGATGTTTGATATATTTTAGAAATGTGATGATCAAGGTGTGGCAGTTTGATGTAATTATGAATTCCAAAAATATAATTGAATCATGCTTGTAAACTGATCTGTTAATCTGGGCATGATTAGGTTAGGATTAGGGCGTTGAGCCCCACCCCTTGGTGGGTGGGAATTGAATATAAAAGGCAAGGCAAAGGGAAGTTGAAGCAGTCTTTTGAGAAGCAGTTTTGATGTTGGAAAGAAGGCCCCAGGAGAAGAGAAGCGAGCAGTTCGCTTGATCCTCTACAGCTGACCTTGTGGAGGAAACAGGAGCTAAGCCCGGAGAGAAACACAGCCCCGGGAAGAGAGGAACCCCAGAAGCCTGAACCCTGGCAAACGCCGGCAGCTGTCTTGCTCTAACATGTGGCAATGGACTGTGGTGAGAGAAGAAACTTAACGCTTTATGGCCTGGTATCTGTGGACTTCTACCCCAAATAAATACCCTTTATAGAGACCAACCCATTTTTGGTATTTCACATTAGCACCCCTTTGGCTGACTAATACACAAGGCAAAAGTGTTTAAAAGTTGTGCTTTACCTGCTTTTTTCCTAGTGAACTAGTCAAACGTGCCCAAATCCCTCCCAACCCCTGCAAGGCAGTAATGTGACTAAAATGGGGATGCATAACATCTGGTCATATCCTGAAAATAAACTTTTAAATGAGATATACATTGGTTTTAAAATTCAATATTTCTGGAAAGTCTGAAATCCAGGGAATATATGATTTAAGTGGGAAAAGATGTTTTTTATCTTTTGAAGCATTTGAAATATGTCTGTGTGTGTGTGTGTAAGTGTTTACAGCCCACTTTACGATGTATTTAAAACAAGAATCCCAAACTCTAATACCTCTTGGGGCTGCGTAGGTAACATGCATTGGTGAAGTGGGTCAGGGGTTAGATAATAGTGGGCCCTGGGCACTGTGACACAGCAGAGAGCTGCATGCTCCTGGTAAGAGGAGCAGCTGCTATTTGGAGCCTGCTCCTTCTTACCAGGTGGCAGGCCAAGTGGGTGGGCAGATCTTCCAATTTTGGTGGAAATCCAGATTTTTAGGTACCTGATTGAAAACCTTAAATAACAACAACCCACATGGGTTAAACAAAACCTATTCATGGTTTGCATTTGGCTTGTGGGTCACGGCTTTGGAACCTTCTGGTTTTGTATCACTGGAATTTATTGTATAGGATCTTGAATACTCTCAGAATGATTACTTTGTTGTTTTACATTTAAAAGTAAATGTTATTCAAGTATTAATGATAGTTAATTTTGATTTGAAATGTTTCCATTTGTTGTGAGTTTAGGTATAAAGGTATATACTGCCTTGGATACAGTAGGCATTTAGTAAAGATTTGTTAAATGGAATGGAATGCTAGGGAATTTAATAATCCATAGCCTTCCAGTTTTCAAGAATCAGAAATTTGAGAACAGAAGAAGCTGTCAACAGAGTAAAACAAAGAAAATCAATATGTTTTTTGGTCTTAGTGTCCTCCACTCTGTCAAGCAAATAGAGAAAGCATCTGTCTTCAAAAACAAAGGAGCTAACATAAAGGTTACAGTAAGAAGGCAGGGAACAAACTCATTGAATACCACTTTTGCAGTGTGAATCTTTGCTCAGTCTTATTTTCTAAGCTATTGCTTCTCTAATTTGACTTCTTGTGATGTTTTATTTTTATCATATTCATGAACTTCCGAAAGTCAAAGGTTGTCAACATTTTCCTGCCTCTGTCTGTCCGTGTGTTCCTGCTTATACATAAGCACTTAAGCAAGAAAGGCACTTAATGAAAGAATTTGCAGCAGTTACCAGAGGAGGCTAGGTGGCCAGAACCACAGCAAAAACCATACCACCGGAACAATGAGGTGTCACCCCAGCACAGGGGACCCCTGTGAGAACGCCCTTGCTGACACCATCTAGACACTGGATCTGCAGTTATCTCCACACTTCTCAACGGCATTTTCCTGGGCCTCTGTTTCTTTGTGTTGCTTGTGTCCTGGCTGGAAACATCTGCTTGTCCAACCCTTGGTGACACGTGTACATGCTAGGTACCAGAGATAGAGGAGTCTATGAAAGTTGGACTCCCCTTCCACCAGTACTCATCTGTTGAGGAGAATACCTCCAACACAGGAGACTCAGACGCACCATTGTGTGTTGACTTTTAATCACAGAGGAATAAGAGGTATTTAAAAGAGATTGGAGGCAAAAGAAGCAACTGTCTTGTCATTCCTGGGACTCAGGAATGGAGAGTTCAGAGATGGTTCAGAGTGGTTAAGTAACTTGCCTGGGATATGTAATGGTAGAGTTGAGATTTTAACCTATTTGTATCTGACTCCCAAACCCATGCCCTTGACAACTACTTACCTAGATGTATCTTTCATGGAGCATAAGTGGCAGCATATAAGAATACTCTCCCAAGCTCCATCTCTAAGGGTGCTGCTTGCTTTCTTTCCAGGCAGATGTAGTGGAAGCTGGTACTGCACTGACTTAAATTGCATTGTAATATGCTTTGCAGCAGCAGGAAATTCTTCAGTGTCAGTATAGATGGTTTATATAAGCATCTTATAGTTTTTATTATTATTATTATTTTTTTTAATTTTTATTTTTTAATATTTTTGTTTATTTATTTTTCTTACTGGGAGGTCCTGGGGATCGAACCCAGGTCCCTCCATATGGGAGACGGACGCCCAACCATTTGAGCCACATCCGCCCCCATTATAGTTTTTAGAAAACTGTTTTTTTGTGATTATGACTCAATATCTATTGTATATATGCTGGGTGATAGGCACTGTGTACTAAACCCAGGGATACAAGTTGAGTAAGATAGTTTCTGTCCCTTGCAATGTTTACTTTAGAGAGAAGAAAAGGGTAGGCAACAATATATAACACCTTCTTTGTTTTTAATAAATTGACAAGAGGGAAAACTGGAAGATAAAACAAAACCTTCTCAAGACTGTCTAGGACTTATGCTAACCCTTCTCCCCATCCTCATTAGTTATAATATGGGGTGGGGAAAGTGGCTGCCAGGAAATAGGCAAACTGTGGCCAGCCAAGGATGTGGGAGAGGCACAAAGACCGTGTCGCTATTCAGAAAGGCCGCTACAGGTGAGTCCCTCATTTTTAAATAATTATCTGTCCCTGTCACTTTCTCTGCTGCTTTATGACATTTTTTGCAGTGGATAAAACATTAATTTATTGTAATCCATTAACTGTGGGTAATTCTCATTCTTGTGTGATCTCTCTTGCTCATAAAGTGCCACATTGACTACCACTACATTTGAGTTGTAGAATTTTGAGAGCTCTGTAAACAAATGACTTTGCTATAGGGTGTGTGACTGCCCATTGGTAACATTGCTGAGCTCTGATTGTCGAGTGTGCTTGTGGTCTGAGGGGCCTAGTTTCCCTTAGGGGTGTGTGATCCCAAGAGAAAAGGCTAGAGCACTGGTCTTGCAGTAAAGTTGTATTGTAAGTGCCCTATAAAAACATTGTGCACTTTCATTAAGGTGCATGAAAAAGTTTATGATCACAAAGTGAACACGTTACCACTACCCAGGCCAAAAAATAGACTTTTCCTGGCTCTATTGAAGACCCCCTGTGCCCTTCCCAATCATGACCCTCTCGCTTCCCCCTAAGGTAACCATCACCCTGACTTATACTGGTCACCTTCTTGTAGCATGTATTTTGTACTTCCCAAGTACTTTCTACCTGTTAAGGTATTTAACTGTGTCCTGCTCAGTGGATTCAGGGGCCCTCTAACACCTGGTTTCCCAAGTGGATGTGAGGGTTTAGAGTTCACTCTTGCATGACTGGAACCGGAACACGTTTGGGTGCAAAGGTGCTGCGTTCTGCATCTTAACATCAGGTTGGGTGATAGGTTACTGTGTTTGGCCCAAGGCCTGGTGTCGCACAAGGCCCCCTGCATGGCTGCCTGTGTCTCTCAGCAGGCTGAGCCTCTTGGAAGCCTCTTGAGATCCTGTAGCAGTTACAGTTCTGGTATAGGGTGAGGCCCGTGAATCCTGGGAATTGTCAGTTATTCTGCCCCTGGCACTTGGAGGTAGATTGTCAGTACCTTCTTTCCGAAGTGTAATCAGAAACCCTGTGCCTGTGGATCCTTGTAACTGAAACCCCAGTCACTGTGGGACTGATAGCATAGGAAGGCGTTTCATAAAAAGAGTTTCTTATGTAAGAGGAGTTAATGTAGTTTTTGGTTTCACACTGTTTTATTCTTTTTCTTTTTCTTTTTTTTATTTTTTATTTTTTTTAAGATTTTATTTATTTATTCATTTATCCCCCCCTTGCTGCTTGTGCTCGCTGGGTCAGCTAACCACGCCGTGCGGGCAGGCTTGCCTTCACCAGGAGGCCCCGGGAACCGAACCCGGGGCCTCCTATATGGTAAACGGGAGCCCTACTGATTGAGCCACAGCCGCTTCCCCACACTGTTTTAGAGTTCATTTTAACAATGGTGAAATATGTTCCTTTAATTAGCAAACCATTGGCAGTGTTTTATTGCAGTATCCACAAGACTGCCCGGTGTGTACAGGGTGCCCTTCCTGTAGTCATGGTCTCCTCTACCCTCTGATCTGGCCAGACTGATGGGTTAAAAAGCAGTGATAATCCGGGGTGGACCACGAGGCCCATGTACTCACCCTGCACTGCTATACTCTCTCAATACCCTAGACTGCCTGTTAAGGACTTGGGGCAGTTTGAAGCTTTTGTTGACTCCCCCACAATCATGTCCTTAGGGTTATCCATTCCTGTGCATATAAACATATTGTAGATGGGAACTTTTGATTAAAATACTTCAGCTAAGGGCCTTTGATTAGATTGTATGACCCAGGGTGGGTCTTGATCCTCTTACTGGAGTCCTTTATAAACAAAGGAATAAAAAGCCATAGATACAGGAAAAAGCTGTAGAGATGGAGAGGAACCCAGAAGCTGAGAGTGAAGGCCTTGGGAGCCAGAAGCTGAAAGCAGTGAGGCCTGAGGAGAGGGGAGAGACAAGTACATGTCGCCATGTGCTTGATAGCCCACAGCTGCAGCTCGGGGAGAAAGAATCTCTGATGATGTCTCCATTTGGACACTTTCACAGCCTCAGAACTGTAAGCTCATAAGTTAATAAATCCCCATTGCAAAAACTGACTTATTTTTGGTGTATCACTTTGGCAGCATTTAGCAAACTAAAACAGGACTATATACGACAGGCCTAATAGAAAGTCAGCAACTTACTAGTTCATGGAGCAAAGTTATTGTTCTCTCAATGTAGATGTTCACTGTCAGAAATGAGTTGCTGAAGCTGCCAATAACTTTACTGTTGAGGTTGTTGTCTTACAGGAAGATCTAGAGCTTACTTAGTAAGGGCCAAAATGGTGAACCAATCAGAGCAGGAAAGTCTGTTAAGAAGGTGATGCATGGGAAGACATGGGCAGATGCACAGGGAAAGAGAGAGAGAAGAGAAAACCTTCCCATTCCTCAAGAGGATAGAGACAATATTTAGGCTGTGATTTAAAAAAGACATAACTTTGCTCTTAGAGCTTTTGAAATAGTGGTTCTCTAAGCATGTCTACCAGCCATCCGTGTCAGTAATGGGGAGTGCAGGGGGTGTTTGCCAGAAATGCAGATTCCTGAGCCCCAGGCCAGACACATGGATGCGTAATTTATGGATGTAGAGCCCAGGAATTTGTAGTTTTATCATACAATTCAGTTTTTGTGCATAGCAGTGTCCAGAATCTTTGACCTGGAGAATGGTAATTTCATTCATCATTTGGATAAGGATTGAGTCAGACTGAGGAAAGACCAGGACTTTGAAAGAAGAAAGAAAAGAAAGGGTGGGTGTTAGCCTTCCTTGTTTTTTTCGGGGGGGGGGGGGAAGATGGACGTGAACTAGGATGGGTTTTTTCATATTTGCCTTTTTGGTGAAATGTTCTGAACCTAGATGAAGGTGTGTCCTCTGGTGGCTTGGAGATGTCATTGCAATTTCTTCTTTTCCTTGCCTGCTGGGGGTGGCTGGGAGTGGCTGGGGGTAGACCTCTGCAGTCCTCAATGTGGAGAGGCCCATCCTGAAATATTAGTGAGCAGCGACCAGCTAGTGAGCCTTGAAACTCTGGATGTGGTTATATTTCCAATCTCAGTTATGCCAGTAGCAAAATGTTGCTTGTTTTTTTGCATCCTTCCACCTTTCAATTCTGTTAACTTCTTCCATCAACTAAGAGTTGCATAGTTAAGAAGCATTTGAAGCACCACGTAGATTTCTAGTTCATGTTAGGTTAACCTTTCATTAAAGCCAGTGTCTAAAGCCAGTGTCTTTGGTAACTGCTTTAAAGCTTTCAGTATTTGAAGATTAAAGATTTGTTACTTGTGAAAAGCATTGAGAAACTACGAAAAATTGACATAACTGTGACTATGTACAGCTCATTCCTAGAATGTCAAACTCATGGAAAGTTAGACGAGAAGGAACTCCAGAAATTCTGTAATCCAGCATTGCAGTGGTTAAGAGTGTGCGTTAGACCCAGACAGCATGTGTTCCACTCACACTCTGCCAGTTAATACTAGCTGATTACTTTGTGCCTCAGTTTTCTCAGCTGTCATATGAGGTTGGGAAGACCTACCTCATTGTGTTGTTAAGTAGTTGTAATGACGTAATATTGCAAAGTGCTTAGACTAGTGCCCAATACATAGTAAATAGTAAATGCCAACTGACAGGTGAAAAAACAGACCCAGAGAAATTTTGATTTGCTTGAGATCATACAACTAGTTTATGATTCAGAAACCAGGCCTTTTAACTCCTACTCTTATTTAGTTCCTATCAATGTTACCAGTTAACTGTTTCTTAACTGGAATTAAGTTTATGTCTGCCCTATAGATACACAAAAATTTATAAAGCTTTGTATAGCCTCAGTGCTCAGAAGACTATTCGCAAATAACAAGGTGTGATGATAATATAAAGAGATGAACAGACACAGCAGGACTCCTCAGTGATTGGCATCCCTTTACAACCTTTAAAAATGACTGTTAGGAAAACTGTGTAGCAGGATCCAGAAACTGTACGTGGGCCATGATCATAACTGCATGAAAACAGGTTGTGGAGACCGGAAGGAAATTCACCAAAATGATCTCTATGTGTTAGGGAATGGCATTACTGGATCACAGGGCATGGTGTTTTTATGATTGTTGCTGTCGATTTCTTACCAAAAGGTTTGGGCCAATTTATAACACCACCAGTGTTGGCTGCAGAGGGTCTCTCGGGCCCCAGTGATGTGCTCTGCACTTGTCATTGGTAATATTCTTTCCTTGCTTTGTTCAGTGCCTGGCATTAAGACCTGGCAGTTGTACCGCTGGAATCAGCAAAAGAGAAAAAGCAAAATATAAAATGATACACACACATCTGTACATATGTGTGTGCATGTGTCTGTGTATGTAACAAACTGAAGGAAAAATAGTGAAAGTTACCACTAAGAAACCACATTCTTTTTTTTTTTTTTTAAAGACTCTATTTATTTATTCATTCATCCCCCCCCCCTGCTGCTTGTGCTCGCTGGGTCAGCCAACCACGCCGTGCGGGCAGGCCTGCCCCCACTAGGAGGCCCGGGGAACCGAACCGGGGCCTCCCATATGATAAACGGGAGCCCCACTGATTGAGCCACAGCCGCCTCCCCACATTCTTTATATAGCAAATTGTGTGACTAGGGTAAGAGAACAACTTTTTTTCTGAGATTTATGTTTATCTAAAAGAGAGTTTTTAAAGACTCCAACTAACTCTTGTAGAAATGATAGTTTTAGTTTGGGGTCAAGTTTCCTAAAGTGTTTGAAAAGCTAGCCATGCAGGCAGGCTTTGGCCTCCATGGAGTTTATATCTTTAGATGGAGAGATTTTTCTGTATCTGGGATCTAAACTGGAGTTCCTGAAGGTCTGAATACTTAATTAGATTTTCAGTACCTTGAGTCATTGACAGAATTGATATTTTAAATATGAAGTTTCTTTCTTCATAAATGTTTCCTTATATAAGGATGGTCTTTGAAGCTGAGGGCCTTATCCTCATCCTTTATTCTGCTTGTATAGCTCTGATTTACTCACAAGACCTAGTAAGTGTATCTTCTGGCTGGCTGGGATAAGCATCTTATTTGTTGGCCAGGCCCTGCTCTGTTTCTTTAAGGCCTTAAAGCTGGAAGCTAGAAGCTGTTGAACTTCATGAAAATCTAAGTTGACGCCACTTCAAATATGTTTTGAAAATAGGTAGTATATGATTACTGAATGAATGAAATCTAATTTAGTAACTTGGATGAATTTAGAATGATTCTAAGTAATTGCTAATTAAAAAAAAAAGTTAATGTATGTGCAGTTCTTCATTAATTACAATCCATTACTTTGCTCTAAGATAATTTTATCTCCCTACTTGCTTCTTACCTGCCATGTGAGAAGCCATTGCCTGTTTTCTTTCTGAGGCTCAGGACCTTTGGAAAGCAAAGATGATAACAAGATGATGGTGATATCTGCTGGTGTGATCCCAAGTTAAGAGGTCCTGCCTTCTTCCCTGTGTGGTTAGAGGCATCCAGGACCTCTGGGGGTCCCATCTGTTAGGTGGAATGGGTTGATCTAGAGGCTGTCAGGGCTCATCTCCTAGCATTGAAATTTTGTATTCTAACTCTGCATTTGGTAAAACGAATGCAGTAGATCTGAATGTACTGATGTGAAAGGATATCTATAACATATTGTTGAGTGAAAAAAGCAACTTGTAGAACATTTTGTGTGTCTAGAAAAAGATCCTGAAGAATACATAGTGATCTAATCTGTTAACAATTGGGGGAGTAGAAGAGAAGGGCTTTTACTTTTAATTTATGTCCCTTGGAACTAAATTTCAATCACTTTTAGGACTTTTATAACTTTAAAAGGAAAGCAACCAAATAGTCAATGGTTCTATGGTTCTCTAAATGGGCTGGGCCCCACCATTTCAGGTTCCTGCCTGGAGGCTGCTGTAGCCTGTTCCTGCATCCCATGCTTCCCCTGGACCAGGCATGCATCTTCCAATTTTTCATACCCACTGTCTTAGTTTCCTGGCTGCTAAGACAAATGCCATACAATTGATTGGCTTAACAACAGGAATTTATTGGCTCATAGTTTTGAGGCTAAGAGAAATCCAACATCAAGGCCTTAATAAGACGATGCTTTCTTCCCAAAGGCTGTGGCATTCTGAGGTAGGCTGGCTGCAGGCTGACTGCTGGCTGGGGATCCTTGGTCCTTGGCTTTTCTGTCATATGGCAATGCATATGGCAGTGTCCTCTCCTCTGTCTAATTGGTTTCTCTTCTTTTCTCTATTTTTTTCCTCCCCTCCCCTCCCCTCCTTTTCTTTTCTTTCTTTTTTTTTTTTCAGGAGGTACTGGGGATTGAACCCAGGACCTTGTAAATGGGAAGCCACTGAGCTACATCCACTCCCCAATGAGAGTTTGGTCTTTGTGTTCATTTGTTTTTTTTAAAGATTTTATTTATTCATTCATTTATCCCCCCCTTGCTGCTTGTGCTCGCTGGGTCAGCCAACCACGCTGTGCAGGCGGGCCCTCCTTCACCAGGAGGCCCCGGGAACCGAACCCGGGGCCTCCCATATGGTAAACGGGAGCCCTACTGATTGAGCCACAGCCGCTTCCCATGTTCATTTGTTTTTGTTTTTAGGAGGTACCAGGGATTGAACCCAAGACCTCGTATATGGGAAGCAGGTGCTCAACCACTTGAGCTACATCGTCTCCCCACTTCCAGGTTCTCTTGACTTCCAGCTTCTGGTCTTCCATGTGGCTTTTTCTTCATCAGGTTTCCAGTAATAGGATTAAGACCCAACCTCACTCAGTTGGGCCATACCTCAACTAAAAATAACATCTTCAAAAGATCCTATATACAATCAGTTCACTTCCACAGGAATGGAATAAGATTAAGAACATGGTTTTTTTCTGGGATATATAATTCAAGTGTACCATACCCACAAGCTGCAACCATTTGACCTCCATGTCTGACCCCTTTGGCATTTGAGTTTACAGCTTCTATTTTAAATAGAAAATAAAAGAGCTGCTTCTTAAAGATTGCTAACATTTAAACTTTATTTTAGTTTTGGCTTGCTGTTTTTGAATTTGCAGGCCTTAGGAGGGCTTTCATGTGTCCTGTGTCGCCTTTCTCTCCTGACAGATCAGGACAGCTCAGCTGTGGACATTTTACTGACACTTAACTAAGCTGTATGGTTGTGCATATGTTTGTCACTGCCAAGTGAGTGCTCATCTCCTGTTTCTTGAATGTGGCCAGAGGTGTGTCTTATTTTCCATTTCTTCTACAGCCCTTTAATTATGCTTGTTTCTACTATAAACCAAACCCTCATTTCTGTGCCTTGTGCCTCCACTGCAGGAGGACAGTGGATGATGTGATAATCAACATAAAGAATTGAATCCCCATGAGCTTGCCCTCTGGGTTCCTTACCTTAACTCTGTGCTTTCTGCCAAGACCCTGCTTTTTCCTGCAGGATCCAGGGATGTCTCAAGACCTTTCACTTTCTTTTTTAAGTTTTCAGTCCTTAGAGCTGATCTTCCAGCTGTTGCTTCTTTGCCATTCCTGATAGCACACACTGACTTCGACCGGCATTTGGGGGTGGGATAGGGTGAGAAATTTGTTGGTTGCATTGATATCATTCCTTTTTCATCCTCACCTATTATGACCTAGCAACTCTTCAGGCTATGATTACCACTCTTGCTGAAGTAAGGGAGATCTCTAGCCTGTCTCATGCTCTATTAGTGGGTGCCCTGTCTTCTTGGGAGAGCCCCAGAAAGTGGGCAGTCTTTGTTAACCTTTGTTGAAGGTTCTCAGTTCCAGTGTACTAAGTAGGTCTTGACTATTTTTCTCATGGTATCTATTGGTATCTCATGCAGCTTCAAGTCTTCTTGCCCATCCTGCTTCACCAGGATTCTAGAGAAGAATATATAGATTAGGCCACTTAGCCACCCAGGGAGCCTTTCACCATTTTCTTAAGAATTCTTGATTGTGGCACCCAAAAGAATTGTGAAACTGATATGATTTTTACCATATCCTTTTTCAGAATCTTTGTAACTTCTTAGGTCAACCCTACCTTTGGTCTTTAAATTGAGTACTGAAGTATTTAATGAAGAATTAAATTACTAAACTACCTAGGGATGCTTCCATTTTAAGATGAGGCTCTTAAAGGCTTTGCGAATCAACATTCTGAGTCTCAGCGCCTCTTGACCAGTGGTGATCCAGTAGTTTTTTATTAGGCTGTATGGTAGCTTCCAAGTCCCCCATGGTGTCTGGAGATTCTGTAGCATCTGGCAGCAGGTGACTCTTAGTTCACCTATGGAAAATGGTGGTAGTTGGGGAGAGAGACCAAGAAATAGAAGACATGCTGGAAAGACTTTTGTACATTTTACCAAGACCTTTTGTATCCTTTGCTGGTTTCAGGTGCTACTTTGGGGCTTGTCCTACTTTGGGGCTTACCAGAATTTCATCTGTTGCTCTGGTTATGATTAAATATTAAGATAAAGACTACCTGGTGAAGCATCAGCAGCTTAAAAATTAAGAAAATAGGTCTTTGTTGACACTTTGACCTAAATAATATAGCTGTCTTATACAAGATGAGTAGCTTTAGGTTTTTTTAATGAGAGAAATGGATTTAATGCATGACATTAGACATATATCTTGAAACTATTAACCATCATAATTTATCAAATTAGATACTCAAAAGCAGGAGTTCAGAGAAGCAAGCCTGCACATTCCCACCTATTTTACCTTGCTGAGATCATTTTAAATGTCCTAAGTATTGGATAAAAATCTGCAGCGTGTCAAACTGAGAATAGAAGAATATGGTGAGATTTAGCTTGGGGTGAAAGTTGTAATTTTGCCTAAATAATAGCAATATTATAATGTAGTAGTAGTAGTTTTCATTGTATATCAGGAACTATACCAAGTACTTTTGGGGCATGAGCTCTTATAATTCACAAAGCAACTCCATGAATCTTGTCCTGTTTTACAGATGAAGTAACAGAGTTGCAAAGAGGAGAAACACCTTGACCCAGGTCGTATAATTAATTAGTAAATAAATAGAACTGGGATTTGAACCTAGGCAGAGGGATGGCAGAGTCCTAACCATTGAGTCATACTGTTTTCCTTAAGTGGGTGATGAAACCTCACCAACCAAGGCTCTTTTAAAGTTTGCTTAAAGTTGCTTAGAGCAATATACCAGAAATGGGTTGGCTTTTACAATGGGGATTTATTAGGTTAAAAGCTTACAGTTCTGAGGTCGTGAAAGTGTCCAAATCAAGACATCATCAGAGATGCTTTCTCCCTGAGCTGCAGCTGTGGGCGATCAGGCACATGGCCACTCGTTTTTCCCTTCACTTCAGGGCCTCAGGGTTTCATTGCTTTGAGCTTCAGCCTGCTCCATCTGTAGCCTTTCTCTCTGATTCAGTTGGCCATACCTAAATAGGATCTTTGAAGAACCTATTCACAAATGAGTCCTATCCTGACTTATCTTAACATGGTCAAACACCCACAGGAACTTGGATTAAGACTTGCTATGTCTTTTGTGGGGTACATGATTCATTTCCCAACAGTGGTCCTTGCTGCTTCCAGATTTTGGTGGTTTCTGGCATTCCTTGGCTTGTGGCTGCATTACTCTAATCTGTGGTTACATTGCCTTCTCTTCTGTCTAGTGTCAAACCTCTCTCTGTCTCCATCTTATAAACATATATATGATTGCATCTAGGGCTCTTCTGGATAATCTCCATATCTTGAGATCCTTAACTTAATCACACCTACAAAGTCCTCTGTGTGCTATATTAGTTAACATTCATAGGATTCCAGGGATTAGGCTACGGATATATTTGGTGGAGGCAGGCATTATTCAGCCTTCCACAGTGGCAAATAGAAAGAATTAGAACTTTTAGTCCACCTTCTAGGAGTATTCTTACTTTCAACATTTCTCTCTCTGTTCTGCAGGACACAGATGTGAAAATTGAAAAAAATTCCATGGTCAAACAGATTGGAGAATCATTGTGTAATATACCCTCTTTAGGGAGATTCATAATGCACATTGAAGGCTCTGAGAAGTCCTGTGATAAAGAAGGCTGCTTAACTTTGTCAAGCACAAAATTTCTCAGACTTATTGATTACAAAACACTTCTCTTTAAATGGTACACCTGTTAACATCTCATGGCATATTTAGAACACACTTTCAGAAGCACTAATTGAGTTACCTGTTAGCCTTATGAAGGCAGGGAGTGTGTCTTAACTGACTTTGTGTTGCTTAATATGTTAAGCATACTTGGCTTAATGCCTAAATATCAGACCAATGTACAAAATTTAAATGATAATATATGATGTTTTCTAAGAGCTGATGTTATGTATGAAATACTATGAGTTATTATCAGAGAGAACTTGTTCTGGCATGGAATGATCTGAGGATATATCACAGAGGGGGTCCTAAATCATTTAAGTGGAGGGGAAGCAGGGAGAACATCTAGATGGGACAAATGACTTAGCCAAAGGAAGGAGTGTTCATCTAGAGAGAGAAGGTTAAGGGGTACTGTTGATCATGCCTTGAATGTCAGCCTAAGGAGTTTGGACTTGATTCTAGGCCAGGGATGGCCCACAGGCCAAATCTAGCCCTTTGTTTTTGTGCATATATTTTATTGAAACAGCCACACCCATTTGTTTACATTACACAGTAGCATCTCTGCCTTCTCCAAGTTTACTTTCTCCTTGAACTCAGCTGTGGGTGATGAGGCATATGGCTGACTCTTGGCCTCTTCTCTTTCCACCTCTTGGAGGCCTCTTTCCATGCCTCTGTGCTCTGCTGATTCTAGCCTCTGGCCTCTGGGACTTCTCCCTCAGCATGTCAGGGTTTCTCTTTCTCTGCTGCTTTTTCTGTTTGTCTGTGACTTTTTTTCCTCCCTTTATAAAGGACTCCAGTGAGAGGAGTAAGACCCATACTGGGTCCCACACCTAATCAACGGCCCTTCACTAAAGTGATCTAATCAAAAGGTCTCATCCACAATGGGTTTACCAGCATAGGAATGGTGGGTTCAATTTAAGAACAGCGTTTTTTGGGCTCCACAGAAGACTCAAACCAGTGTAATCCCACACCCACTTTTGCCTATCACTATGATTTTACATTAATATTATACATTTGTCACAACCAATGAATCAATATTGATACATTATTATTAGTTGAATCATATTTTATTCAGATTCCCTTAGCTCTTACCTAATGTTCCTTTTTTGTTGTTTCAGTATCTCTTCGAGGATACTATATTACATTTCATTGTCATGCCTCCTTAGGCCCGTCTAGCCTGTGACAATTTCTCAGACATTGATGACCTTGAGAGTTTTTAGAAGTACTAGCCAGGTATTTTGTAGACGCCCCCCAATTGGGATTTTTCTCATGGTTATACTGAGGTTATGGGTTTTGAGGAATAAAACCATAGAAGTGAGTGCCATTTTCATTACATTTATGTCAAGGGTACATAGTATGAACATGACTTATCACTGTTGACATAGATGTTGATCACTTGGCTGAGGTAGTGTTTGGCAGCTTTCTTCTCTGTAAGGTTACCTTTTTTTTTTTTTGAGGTACAGGGATGGGGATTGAACCCAGGACCTCATATGTGGGAAGCTGGTACTCAACCACTGAGCCACATAGGTATCCCTGAGTTGGAGTTTTTGTTTGTTTTGCTTGTTGTTTGTTATTGTATTTTCAGGAGGCACTGGAAACTGAACCCAGGACCTCCCATTTGGGAGGCAGGCACTTAATTGCTTGAGCCACATCCACTCCCTTTAAAGTTACCTTTTAACCCCCTTTCTGTTCTGTCCTCTTTGAAAGGAAGTCACTATGTGTGGTCCACACTTAACGAGTGGTGGGTTATACTCTACCTCCTTGAAGGTAGAGTGTCTACATAAATTATTTTGAATCCTTCTGCACAGAATTGTCTGTTCATCCTCATTTGTTCATTTGTTCAATCATTTATTAATATCAGTATGGACTCATGAGTAATTAATTTATGCTTGGTTTATAAATCAATACTGTGTTATTTGGTTACCCAAATTGTTCCAGCTTTGGTCACTGGGAGCTCTTTCAGTTCGCTTCTGTGCCCCTTCAGCATACCTCCATCATGTGTGTGTGTATGTTTGTATGTGTTTTAGTACTTCCTTACTATCCGGCACTACAAGATGCTCCAGGCTCATTTTGTATATTTCTTGCTCCAACCCTAGAATTGGTCAATTTTCCAAGGAGCACTTGCCAAAGATAATTTTGAGATTTCCGACTTAGGCTGTGCTGTCCTTAGCCACTTTCTTTGCCTGGCAGACTCCTACTACTTTGATGGATAAAAGCAAAGGGGCAAGTTCCTGAAAAATGGGTCTCCATTTAAGGGTTGGGTAGAGATAAAAGTTGGTTGTGGAGAAAGGGTCAGAGAAGCAGGTAGTAATTGGAGTGGGGCAGTATCATGGCATCCCAGGTTGATGAGTGTTTCAGGGCAGGAAAATGGTCAGTGTGCTTTTGTTAAGTCAAGAGAACAATGTTTAGGGGTAGATAGTATAGGAATGTGGCTGGAATGGAGACCGGGGAAGGAAGCACAGTAAGAGATAAGGTTGGGGCTAGATGTGTTGGTCTTGAAAACCAGGCGAAGAAAATTTTAACTGTAGGAGGGGTTTACTGTAGGGATATTAAAAGCAGTGCTTTAGGATGATTAGTTTGGCAGCCACATGCAGATTAGAATCAGGGATACTTAACAAGGGGTCCATCCGTGAGCTTGAATTGAAATTCAAAAAACCATTATTCTTGTGGGGCTGTGTTGATGTGGATATGATATATTTATTAAATAATACATGGTATAGTGTGGGCTTAGTAAGGGGTCTGTGTTTTTCACCTGGTTGGCAAAGGGGTCCATGGAACAAAAAAGGTTAAGGACCCCTGGATTAGATGGATTAGATAGAGGGGTCAGAACTTGCTATTCATTTGGTGGGCAACTGTTAGAGGTAGGTGCCTGGAGGAATGGTGAAGAAAGGCAGCCCACCAAAGATTTCTGCATATATTAGGTTCTTTCATAATTGGGGCGGGGGTGGGGGGGAGAGGAAAATTAGTGATTAAGCAGTTTCTTTGCTTATAAACATAAAACATAAATTTCCTAAAAAAAAAAAAAATAGGTTCACTTAAAATGTCTATGCTGCTTTATTGTGGTTACTATTTTGTGTAGTCTTCTTTTCTTGGAGAAGGTTCAAAGGTGAATTTGAGCTCTGTGCAGCTTGAAATGTCACACAATCCAAGTTAATGGAGTCTAAATTAAAAAAAATTTTTTTTTCCAGCATGTCCCCAATCAATTTCACAATTATTTCCTGTTAAATTTCCTGCGTTTTCATCTTCATAGTGGTTTTATATAACTTTTAATAGCTGTGGTACTTCTGAATTAATGGATGGCAGAGAGGATTCTCACTCAGCCTCTGTTGCTGTACCAAGTGAATAACCCCGGGTATACTTATTTTTGATTGGTTGTTGGCATCTTTTTGAACTTGTCCTTTCTTTTGCACATAACTGGGAGGATAAATGCTCATACATGTTTTATAAAAAGAGAAGCATTTTCACCAAATTGGTGATGTGACCTGAACTTTTAAATGCCCTTCTACTCCTGAAACTTTTTCACATGTGGAACCACTAATTCTGGAGTAGTGTCATGTTTTACTGTTTATTTCTGCCAGCCTTAAATGTTGTGATTGTGCATTTGTTTTAGTAGGGGCTTAGAAATAGTGAATAACTCTCCTGTGCCTTGTTCCTACATCAGTCTTCTTTAAGTGAGAGCAAACTAATTTAATAAAATGGGATATCCTCATTTGTGTATCCACTGGCATGTTTCCTGTATACTAGTTGCCTCTGTTGTGCTCATTTCTGAGCAGCAATACCCATTTTGGGAGTGGAAACAACTTTCATTAAAGAGAAATTCCAGTTATTTTTTTATCTGTAAAATGAGGATAAAAACATCTACCCTGTGAGATTCTTAGGTGTAAGGGATGAAAAGCAAGTGCCAACTGTTCCAAAGAGTGTCTCTTATTACAATCTGCTTTAAAAAAATTACTGCCTCCATGAATTTCATTGCAGTGTCTGTACCTTATGTTTGTTGCTGCAAAGCGCCATTTAGTAGGAAAAGTTTCTAAAGCAGAACCAATAGAAAGGATATCATTTGGGCTCCTCTCACATTGCATGTAACACTAAAAAGACTCAACCAACAGAATCACCAACCAGGGGACACATCAACACCTTTTTGAATTTATTGCTCATAGAAACCTGGAAAGGGAAGACATTTTTTGAAGCACTCCTTGGATGGTCACTCACTCTGGGCTCCTCTAGCACTGTGAATTCAAATGTTGTCAGGGTAGAGGGGCCTTTTAGTATCAAAAAGCTTCTCCTATTGAGGTAGGCTAGCCATGTTCTATATGTGCTTCAGCGAAAATAGCTACCTCTTCACCATCACAGCTAGTTGTGTTCTCTTCCCTTTCTTTTATTGATATTACACACATACTTCCATTTTCCCTTTGGAGCAGCAACAACCAACAGCACTGCCTTCATCTGGCTACTCTTGTTCCTCTCTTTCAGACAAAAACTATGAATAATTTAACCAGATTATTTACCAACTACAAATTAAAGGTGAAGTTATGTTCAATAGATTTCGATTTTAATATGTAGACTTCCTTGGGTCTTTGGCTTTTGGTAGTCTCTAGTTCATAACTATTATTTTCTGCCTGTTCTTGTCCTTTGCTCATTTTCTATTGAATAATTCATGCATATTCTTTGTAAATTAGGCAAGTTAGCTCTTGGTCATGTGGTTAGAAATATTTTCCCCTGTTGTCATTTGTGACAGTCTTTTTGCTGAACAGATGTTAACTGCATTATCATAGCCAACACTTTTTGAACACTTACTACATACCAGGCACTGTTTTAATCACTTGACTCATATTAACTCATTTGTCCTCATAACAAGCCCGGGTCAAGTTAGAGATGAGAAAGCTGAGGATCAGAGAGCTTTAAGTCACCCATCGAAGGGGCCAAGCTGAGCTTTGAATGCAGGCATCTGGTTCCAGGACCCAAAAAGCTGTACCTTCTCTCCATTTCAATTTTCACATGATCAAATTTGTCAGGCTTTTCCTTTATGGTTTTTGCAGCTTCATCTTATTTTATCACAATAAGTGCCTCACTTGCAGATTTGTTTTTCACCCCAAACCACTTTGTTCTAATTCTAGGAATTCTTTACACACAATGAACCCTGATATTTAAACCGTGGACTATGGTTAATAGTACAGTTATAATATTCTTTCCTCAACTCTAATACTAACCAAGTGTTAATACTCGGGGTGGGAGGGGCCGGGTACATGGGAACTCTATATTTTCTGCATGATTTTTCTGTAAACCTAAAACTTCTCTTAAAAAAAAAAAACAAATTTTTAAAAGTTAATTTTTTTATAACTTGCTATATAACATATATATCCATTCACCTTGGCTTTTAAAAATAACTTGGCTGAGGGTCTGCCTTTAAGACTGCTGTGTGAACATGTGAAAGCATACTGCCTCACATTCTTGCCATCCACCTCCCTTCCACAATTACAAATGATGTGTAAATCAGCTGCATTACTCTGGAGTTAAAGGAAAGTCAGGTTGTCCCTTGCTGCAGTCTCATTTTTATAGTTGAGAGTATTGTAATGGAAAATCTTAGTTTGTCTTGAAACATTCACTGCTCTGCAGAAAGTCAACACTTGATCTCCAAGATAGTTTGTGTGTTACCTTTATTCCCTTGTACTGTCTGGATTATGGAAGACCAGATGTGGATGCCTAAAGTCACTTGTTAAAATTGGCCCAACAGTGTTCATTTAGAACTGTGTGTGGGAGAAGTAGGTCCAAGTCTAAACAGTGATGGCAGTAGGTTTTGCATGTTATAAACAAACAAATAAACAAACAAAAAAAGCCTGGAGATTAGAGAAAACTTTCCCTTTTCTTCTTTTCTTTTTCTTTGCACTTGGCGGCACATTAGAATAACTAAAAAGGCTACACGAATGGGTTGCTGAAAAACAGAAACAACCATACAAGCAAATTTGGGCTTTGTGAATAATATTCCTATAGCTTCTCTGTTTTTCTAGACTTTCCTTTGAGTCTTTACTTTTTGTTTTTAACCATTTTACTTTGACTTATGTTACTCATAAATGCTCTCTTGACCTCTTTTTTTTTAAATAGGAAATTATGCATTTTTTCTGCTCTTAAGCCTAGATTGGTGTCATCATAAAAATGCTAATTTTTCTTCTATCTCATAATCTATCCTTAAACAGATATCTAAGAACTAAATGAGTGGCAGCACTTCAAAACAGTGATTGTAAATACATACGTGCGTCAGATATTTTGAATTTTTAAAAAATTCTTTTAAGAGAATAATAAATGTACTTCTGTCCATTTTTAGACATAAAGAACCTGGAAAATTTTGTTTACCTACCTCTCTTCTATGTCATGCAAGTCTTTGAATAATGAAAAGTGGAAGGAATAGGGTGTGGTTATCTTTAGTTTTCTTTCCCACAAGAATATCTAATTTGGTAGCTAGAACTTCAAAGCTAATCCTTAAGAGTCTGATGTTAGTAGTAGTGGTGGTGGTGATGAGAGAATTCTAAGATAAGGGTTCTTGTCAAGATGATTTTAGGCAAAGGTAAAAGACATACCACCCAACCTCTTCAACCTGTTGGCAGGAAAGTGCCAGAAACTCACTTTCATTGAAGTGGAAATAAATGCTAGGAGATTTAGTGCATTCTTTCTAGGAGATTTGTATTTTATCAGAAAAGGAAACTTTAGCTCCAGGATTGGAATTCTTTTTTTTTTTTAGGTGGATCAGCCCTAAGGTTAGGCTCTAGTCATGACTTCCTTAGGTTCCACCTTGGTCCTCTTGATTGAGTTTGAGACAAGCCCTTCTCTTTCTCCAAACATATCCCAGACTGGGTGTCTTATCCAAGGGCCAACATCATCATTCTGGTTTCCAGGATCTTAGCCCATCTCCTGGTCTTGTCTCTAAGTGTGGCAACTTACAACAGCTTCTCTGTGCATTGGGTATGACACCGATGAGACAGTGAGCCAAGCTAGTTATTCACCATTCACACGTTGAAGGAATGAACAGGGAAAAGGCTTGAGGTCATTACAGTAGGCAGAACTGTGGATGGTAAAACTGATGCTCCTACAACACCCAATCTTTCTATGGCTTCCCATGTTCTTAAGTCGAAGTCATAATTTCACAACTCCAAAGTCTCACATGACCTGACCATTGCCCACTCATACTGGTCCTCCCCATTTCCCATCGCCTTCTCCCTGATCCAGCCATGGTGGCTGTTTTGTTTCCTCAGTTAATAGCATTCACTCCCATGTTCCTCCCTCCTTTTTTCAGATTTTGTTGACCTAGATAATGCCTTTTCTTTCTTTAGTTCTCCTCTCAAATACCTATTTTGTAAGGTAAAACCTTAGGTTAGAGATTTACTGAATCATGTCTATCTTTTTGGTAGCACTTATCACTTGTGATTAATTATATCCCTAATACCTAGTATAGTACCTGGCATGTAGTAGATACTTAATAATATTTTTTGACTGAAGGAATGGAAGTAGTGATGCTTATGAATATTTTAAGTGCTTCTAAACTGCTCTGAGTTGAGCAGTGGCATATCTCGTATTTGTGTGGCACAGATGCCACTATTTTTCTTACCTCTGCTCCTGGCAGACATTGCTAACTTATAGCCACACTGTTGCCCTGCACTGGCTTTCTTAATGTTGCACTCTAGGCAGCTGTTTCTGGTTCACTGGCCTATGTGAATTTGCATGTGACATATAACCTTTTAGTCATTTCCCGTTTAGAGGCACATGTTTTGAACTCCCAGATCTTCTGGAGTTAATTTGACCATGGACCACAACTAACTATTGTGGGGAGAAAACAAAATCTGAACTAAGGACCAAACAAGGTCAGTACAGGGTTCTGGAATATTTGTTGATTCATATCAGTCATTTAGTCAGAACTATAAAGATTGATCAAGATTTAGGAACAAGAAAGAACTAACTGATCTTACCTTAGAGGACTAAGAGATTACGTTAAGTAAGATAGCTTTGTGAATTAAGGCTGTCTGTCCAGTGGACTATAAGAATTGAATATCTTGGAAGCCAGCTAATAATTAGAATAGCAATAAAGGCCACAGAAAGAGAGAGAGAGTGGGAAAATTCAGCCAAAGGAGGTCAAGAGAATTGCAAAGTGAAGTAACTAGAGGGCTCTTTTCCCTAGAAGGTCTTCTGTGACCAAATGTGAAACAACACATAGGCCTTTTAACTAACTGAGCCTACTTCTAGGAGTAATTTATAAGGGAATGACTAAAGATGTGTCCAGAGATTTAGCTCTGAGGATGCTTAGTGAGTATTGTTTGAAACTGAACATTGGATTCAATCCAGTGGGCCCCCAAAAGGGGATTGGATAAATACTTTCTAATTCATCTATATGATGGAATATTGTATAACCATGATAATGATGTAGAAGAAAAATGTTGACATGGGGCAAAATATTTGAAAGGTAAACTCTAGTAAAACATGTATGTACAATAAGATTAACCTTTTGGTAAAGAAGCTCTGTAAATATGGAAGGGAAAGGGGAACGACCTAGAAAGACATTAATCACAATGCTTACTTGTATTATCATTGAGTGGTAGAATTTTAGGTAGTGTTTTCCTCCTCAGGACTTTGGTACTTAGAAGGTTTTCTGTGAGCTTGTCTATTTTTGTTATTAAAACAGTTTAATGCAGTAAATAGAAATACAAGCTAATGTATTAAAAAGCTCTTGGTCAACCTTTTAATCCAAATATTCCTGGTAGTTCTAATCCGTTGATACCCAATTATTTGACTATTTAATAATTTTTAAATCCAGATATTGCTGATAGTTCTAAGGCGCTTTTAGTCCCTCATGCCTCATTTTGAATTAGTTGCTTTATTGTGCTTTCTATTGCTGGCAGAGATCATTAGCACAGAAGAAATGAGGGCTCTGATTATAAGGAATGAATGAAGATGGGGGACGAGTTGGGTCAAGCAAAGGGTTAGAATGAAAAAGGGATATTAGTAATTAGGAGGAAAGTGTGAAACTAAAGTCAAATACATTGATATTTTCTGCATTTTCCTAGGTTGAAACTCTGCCTAGGAAATTCCCGATTGAGACATCATATACTTGTGTCTCTGTACATGGCCGGGGGACACCCATATGTCTAGGCTTGGCTCCCTTGACCAAAGCGTGGCTGAATCAGAGGTGTGAGAGCATCTCAAACTCCTGGCAAAAGATGTCACTTCTTGGTATCAGAGTTGACTTCCAAAAGACTCAAGTTTCCAGCCTAAATTCTAATCCTTTGTAGAGCTTCTAATTCTCAAAGGTGAGGAAACAGAGCTGTAACAACAAATCACTCTGTTAAGAATTTATGTCTTGCTCTAAAGAAATACCTTGTAGCAGCATTTCTCAGAATACCCTCTGAGGGATACTTTTCTTATTTGAAGGCTCCAAGGGGAAAAAGAAAAAAAAGGTGGGGTGGGGCAAATAGGTTTGTTAAAGGAGACAGGCCAGCATGTCCACTAGCCTCCATTCCCGTAGTCACATTCTACATTTTGTGTACTAAGACTCCAGAAGTCTAGCTTTAAAGACATCTTTTAAGTTTGGGTTATTCCTGTTTGGTAAATTTAGTTAACCCTGGAATTTCTTTTTTTCATGAATAGGATTTTTACTCTTTAGGGGAAGATAGTTACTCTCATATGTGTATAGGGTACCGATTTCTACAGAGGATCCTCGTTCTAGTGGAGTTTAGAGGTTGGAGACTAGAGTGTACTCTGTGTGGGACACACTCAGGGCATGAAATATGGGATCTTCATCACCCAGGTGGAACATTTAGGTGCACTTTGGCATGGGGTCTGACTTCAAACAGTCATAAAAGGCATCTGCCTAGATTGGTGGTCAGCAACCTATGAAAACTGGAATGGTCTATGATTCTGTTTTTGATACCAAAAAAAAAAAAAAAAAAAAAAAAAAAAGAAAGAAAAACTCAAATTAAAATTGGCAGGAAATACATAAAAATGTTAGTTTCCAACCCACTATCCTTCTACTTTTCCTTTAATGAATATGTTGCTTATAGAAAGCCCTCCTTTCCTCCACATTTTATTGATAAAACAGTGGGTATACAGGATTTCCCACCCATTTCCCATTTCCTCTTGCAAAGAACAAGGTAATATGGAGCTGGTGTAGCTCAGTGGTTGAGCGCTTGCTTAGCATGTTATGAGGTCCCGGATTCAATCCCTACTTCCTTAAAAAAACAAAACAAAACATAAAACAGGGCGAGGCCACCTCTGCAGGGATGGTTGCTATCAGCCTTACACACTGTTGGTGGGAGAAATTTTGGAGAGCAGAGTGGGCTTGTGAACCAGTGATAATTCACTGCCATCTCCCTTGGGCCTGGAGATACTGAGTTATCCTGTGCCTGGGCCTGCTGGGAAAGTCAAAGCAAGGTGGGCTCAGATCTGGGACTGATGTCTGTGGGTTACTGCCGCCTTCTCTGGCCACCCTGATTCTGTTGTGGCTGTGATATGGAAACCACTCTTTTAGGTCTGGGGTGATGAGTTAAGACTTTTGATTTCTTAAGCTCCTTTGTTAGGGCCCTAAACTTGAGAGAGCAGGAATTGTGTAGAAAGATAATGATAGAAAAGGTAATATAGAAAAGAGATTTTTCAGTAAAAATTGTTTAAGCACCTGATAAAAAAAGACTTTTTTAGTATAAGATTGCTAATCTTGTAAAGATGTGGCCAGTCAGTGATAAATGTGGAAAATCCATACAAGTGTGGCATACTGATAACTCTGAGGATAACCTGTCTTCTGCAATGCTATTAGTGATGCACCTTAAACACAACTGGACTCCAAGACGTTGCCATGAGCCCAGTCCCCTCTGAGGTTCATTATGTAATGGCGTGTTCCCTTCCTCCTGCTCTGCGCCCCTCTGACCTCACACCCATTCCTAAAAGTCAACTGTGTCAAGTCCTCCTCAGATACCTCGTAAAAAAAAGTGGACATCAGAAACAGAGTGGGCATCACCAATCTAAAATCCTTAAGATTGAGAAATGAACTAACATTACAGGGGCATGCAACTATGGACTAAAGTAGACTTATTATTATTTTGGCAATGAAAGTCTTGTAACATTGATATAAGGGCAGTGGTCACTGGAGGTCCTGAGGGGAGGGAGAGGGAAGAGCAGGTGTGACATGGGGCATTTTTGGGACATTGGAATTGTTCTGAATGACATTGCAATGATGGATACAGGGCATTATACATTTTGTCAAAACCTATAAAAATGTGCAGTGCAAAATGTAAACCCTAATGTAAACTATTGACCATGGTTTGTAGCAATGCTTCAGTGTGTGTTCATCAATTGTAACAAATGTACTACACTAATGAAAGATGATGTTAATGGGGAAAAGTGTGGGAGGGGGAGGGTGTCATTATGGTCATTATATTAATGTCCATAATTTTATGGTCATTAGCAGTGACTTTTTTTAAAGTGCTAATTTAGTGAGAAAAATACTGCATTGGTCCATTTATATATTTTTTCAATACCAAGTGACATTGAATCCATGTCCATTTGTTAGGCTGTTTTTAAATGTGCCAAGTACTTTAACTTCTTTTTATTATGCAAATGATACATGAGTACATCTCAAAAGATTCATACACTACAGATAAAGTCTCCTTTGACACCCTTGCCCACAATCCTCCTCCCATCCTTATAAGCAACCACTTTTATTAGTTGTGTTGCTGGATTTTCTCTAGGTTCTTGGCTAAACTACAAAAAATGAATTTCAAGAGCAAGCCAGGTTAGTTAGGCCAGTAATTTATTAAGGAATGGAGAGAAGAGAAATGGGAGAAAATATCAGATTAAGTTCCCAGGTAGAGAAGGGGGCCTGAAAATTGATAAAGAGGGCTGATTTATAGACTACAATTCCCCATTACAGATTACAAATGCCCAGGTTTTACTTGCATGCTGTTCCAGGCAGGGGGAAGAAGGCAAGAGCTGGGGGGGGCAGTTTGCTTTGGCGCTTGCCTTTTAAACCATTAATTATTCTGCGCCTTTATTAATGACAGGGGAGCTGTTTGCTGTTTTGATTGATTAACCCACCCATCAATCCCCTGGGAGGGCCCAATGATTACACCCCTGGATAATATCCCGAGCTTCTCCTGGCTTCCAGAGGAAATCTTGTTCTGAATGGATTTTCTCGCAAGGTTCTTCTAGCAGCCATTTTGTGGATACCAATGGTCACGTGTTTAATGGCGGTGGTTTTTCTGCCAGGTTCCAGATTCATCTATTAATTCCTAATCTACTAGCCTGCCTCAGTTAGATGTGTCTTTGTAGACCTTTGACTATACATAAATATGTATGTGTCTGTGTGTAGGTAAACTGATAGTTTTGTGGGGTGTTTTAAACTTATATTTTTGTATTTTGGGAAGCATTGGAGGTTTTTTGTTAAAAATTAATTTATCATGGAAGCCTTTCTATTGTAATATACGTAACCCTCCTTTTGTTTTCACTGGTGCTTAAGATATTATATATGTGCCATGGTTTAGTTAGCCAAGTTTTTATTAACTATTTGTATTTTTCCTTTTCCCTTATTTATATGTACATATATATTTTATATACATCTGTTTTTACTCTAAGATTGTGTTTTTTTCTTGTAGATTTATATATATTCTATTTTATTGCAATATTGAATTACTATTTATTTCCTGTATCAATAACTAAGAAATTGTGTAAATATATATGCCTGTGTGAGTATGTATCCCTTTACAAATAAACTTTCAAAAGGTTCTAAAGAGATAAAGCAAAATATGTATGTAAACAATTGGTGATTCAAATAAGGTTGGAAAAAGTCTGAAGCCTCTTTTTTCTCTTTTAAAAATATTCATAAGTTAAAACTGATGCAATGATATAATTGTCAAACATTTGTTCACTGACCTTTCAGGAAGTCTCTACTTGTACTTTTCCTAAACTTATCAATATTCATGAATACTTTTTATTTATTCTGAAAATCAGAGAAAAAGGAGGACTGTTACATAACGTAAAAAAAATAAAGGAATTCATCTTAACAATGTTGAATTAATGTACATTTGAAAGTGGTCTTTACCTCCAGGCAAGCCAATCCATCTTTTTCTAGCACTACAATTTGTCAGGTTTGCATTTCCCTGACCTGCTGTGATCATGGTATAGACTAATAATTCATTTCTTTAATGGGTGAGTCACTGATCATTTCAATTTATTAAACCAATCCCCTGAGTACAATTACTAGGTATATTGAAAGTGGTAAAAATAAATTCTATGTTGTATTTATGTTACCAGAATAAAAATTTTATTATTTTATTATTTTTTAGAATGTACCGGGGATTGAACCCGGGACCTCGTACATAGGAAGTAGGTGCTCAACCACTGAACTATACCTGCTTCTCAGAATAAAATTTTAAAAGAAACCCAAATCCATAGAACTGTACAACATATGCACACAAGTAAAGCTAAAGTAAAATAAAGTAAGAATTTCTTCCAGGAAATTTTGTCCCTACTTATTTTTTTTACTTTGCCAAAGATTCCAGTGAGATTTCAATACATGTATAATATTTCTGTCCTTAGTTCCTTCATAATAGAAGAGTATTTAAAAAGACTCCATTTTCATAATATTCAAGTGCAGTATCTTTTTTCACAAATGGGTTAATGTTTCAACCTTTAGATTTATATGGTATTTATCTCATTTAGTTTGTGGGCATATTGTATATTTCCCACCAGACTTGGAGCTTCTCAATGTTTGCGACTCACTCACTGTGACTCTTCCTAGCACCTAACTCAGTTCTTAGTACCTGGTAATATACCTAGTAATTGTACTCAGGGGATTGGTTTAATAAATTGAAATGATCAGTGACTCACCCATTAAAGAAATGAATTATTACTCTATACCATGATCACAGCAGGTCAGGGAAATGCAAACCTGACAAATTGTAGTGCTAGAAAAAGATGGATTGGCTTGCCTGGAGGTAAAGATATAAACTCCACCTTCCAAGCCATGAATTTTGAGGAAGATTTTGGAAGTAACTACTCCATTGGAAACCAGAGCATTTTAGTTTTTCTAGAGCTTTATAAAATACTTTGAAGTTGGTGCAGGATTTAACTTACACATGAATGTAAATAATTCAATCTCAGTATTCTTGCGGAGTCTAAATTTGGTCTCAGAATCTGGATTGGGATCCTGGCTCCACTACTTGCAAGCTGCTTATTTAACCTTCTTCTGTGAACTTCAGTATCTTTATCTTTAAGATGAGCACAGTAGTTCCTACCGTATCATGCTGTTGCTAAGATTAAGCTTGTGTCTGGCATATTCCAAGTGTTCAAGGAAAGCAGCAACAGACAGGAGAAAGAAGTCTGATTACTGGATAAGATGAGTGGATCTCACTAACTAACCCCCTTTGTGAGGTAGTGTTGGAGTAGGAAGATCAAGAGCCTTGAAGTTAGATAGACCCTAATTTGAAATGACGTTGTGGAGATTTGAGATAACTCTTGTGTGTATAGGGCAATGGCTAGCTTTTACTCCTGGTTTAGTATTAATTCATGCTAATAGATCTTTGGAGCAGTAACTTGGGATGTCTGCCTACCAAATGCACCATTTTTTTTAGTTCCCCATACTAAGTGCTTAGGGATGACCAAAACAATAGCTCTTGCTCTCAAGCAGTATACTTCTAAATCTTTTAAAAATGAATAGGATGGGGAATGGGAGCAAGAGGGTGTCAGAGTAAGGAGAGTCAGCTCATCCTGCAGTGCAGTTATCAGCCAGAAGCCATCTAAGTCACCTGTTGAGGGTGCGGGGGGGGGGGGGGGGGCCAGACTCGAGAGACCAGAAGAGCATCCTGCACTATCCTTAAAAGAATGGAAGGAGTAGATTCATGAATAGAGCACTCCATGCTGCGAAAGCCAGTGCCCATCCCCTGCTGGTGGAGCAGGGTGCCTCAGGAGCTATTCCCTGGCTGGAGTTTGAAGCTCCATTTCCCAAAAACAGGAGAGGAAAAGATAGCTGGGCACTGACTTCTGCTACTGATTGGTAAATTCGGCTGGCTAAAGTCCAATCCTAAGTACAGTTAAAGTTTGAACCTGTCCAGTCAGAAAGAGGCTGCTAGCCTGCATTTTAACTCTGTCCCTGGCATGAAGGGACGTGGGGCTGATTGAAAATCACAGTGACTGTAGGGACTGGCTTCTTTCCACCCAGGTCAGATTGCTGCCCTAGCCTGGGCTTTGGCCCCACCCCCAGCAGGGAGGAAGCCGGGGGGACCTGCACCAGCCTCTCTGGGCAACTGCAGTCACTTTCACCCCACACAGACTATAGTTTGTTGCACCATGGTGGCTCCATCCCCGCTGCTGGAAGGGCAGGAGCGGGGGCAGTGCTTCGGCAACCTCTTCAGACAATTGCAGTCTCTTTCAGCCTGTATTGACTAGATTGTTGTGCACACCTGTGGCTTCATACCTGTTCCTGACATGGAAGAAAGGTGGTTGGTGCTTCGTCGGCCTCTCTGAGCAACTGCAGTTGCTTTTGGCCTACATGGACTAGATTGATGAACACACCTATGACTCTATCCCTGCCCCCGACAAAGTAGGAGTGGGGTCGGTGTTTTGGCAGCCTCTCTGGACGACTGAAGTT
Organism: Tolypeutes matacus; assembly: GCA_026826555.1. Classification (NCBI taxonomy): domain Eukaryota; kingdom Metazoa; phylum Chordata; class Mammalia; order Cingulata; family Chlamyphoridae; genus Tolypeutes; species Tolypeutes matacus. Next base: position 2,382,091 of record JAKSZT010037812.1, read on the forward strand.
ATCTTCAGCCCACACTGCTTAGACTGTTACCCACACATGTGGCTCTATGCCAGCTGCTGATAGGAAAGGAAGGTGGGTAGTGCTTCCCCAGCCTTTCCAGACAACTGCAGTCACTTTTGGCCCACATGACTTAGTTTACTGCCCACACCTGTAGCTCCATTCTAGCCACAGGCAGGGGAGGAAGCTGTGTGGAGCTTCATCAGTCTCTCTGGGAAACTACATAGGGTCTTGCCCTATATGGCATATTCATCATGATCAAGTGGGTGTTATCCCAGGCATGCAAGGGTTGTTCAACACAAGAAAATTAATCAGTGTAATTCATCACATTAATAAATTGAAATCACATGATCATCTTGATTGATACAGAAAAAGTATTTGACAAAATACAGCATCCTTTCTAAAAAAAAGGAAATTTTCTCAACATGATAAAGGAAATATATGAAAAACCCACAGCTAACATTGCACTCAATGGTGAAAGACTGAAAGGTTTCTCTCTAATATCAGGAGAAAGACCAGGATGCCCACTGTCACCACTGTTGTTCAATATAGTGCTTAGATGTTATAGCTAGAGCATCAGGCAAGGAAAAGAAAGAAATGGCGTCCAAATTGGAAGTAAAACTCTATTCCCAGATGATACCCTATACCTAGAAAGTCCCAAAAAATCTGCAACAGAGCTGTTAGAGCTAATAAACTAGTTTAGCAGAATGGTGGGATATAAGATTACTATGCAAAAATCGGTAGTATTTCTCTACACTAGTAATGAACAATCTGAGGAGGGAATCAGGAAAAAATTCCATTTACAGTGACTAAAATAAAATATTTAATAATAAACTTAATCGAGGATGTAAAGCACCTGTATTCAGAATACAACAATGCATTGCTAAAAGAAATGAAAGAGGACTTAACTAAACGAAAGGACATTTCTAAGTTCATGGGTTGGAAGAGTAAATAGCATTACAATGTCATTTCTGCCTGTGATGGTTAGGCTAATGTGTCAACTCGGCCAGGTAATTGTGTCCAGGTGTTTGGTCAAGCAAGCACTGGGCTAATTGTAATACAAGAACATTTATGGACTTTGGTCACCAGTGAGTTTACTGCGTGGATGGCTGATTACATCTGCATCAATTAGGGAGACTGCAGTCAGCAATGGGTGACACTTTTATCCAATCAGTTGAATGCCTTAAAAGGGGAAGTGATTTCAACATTCAGAGAGAATTTCTCAGCTCGTCGTTGGGCAGCCAACATCTCCCGGAAACTCATCAAGGATCTTCATTGGACTTTCATCGAAGCCCCTGGTTTGCAACCTGCCTGCAGAACCTGGACTTGTGCATCCCCATGGTCACGTGAAAGACTCTAATAAAATCTCCTATTATTGACAGATATCTCCTGTTGATTCTGTTTCCCCAGAGGACCCTGACTGATACTCTACCCAAACTGACTTACAGATTCAATGCAATCCCTATAAAAATTCCAACAGCCTTTGTTTTTTTTGCTGAAATGGAAAAGCTAGTTATCAAATTTATTTTGAAGTGTAAGTGGCCCCGAATAGGAAGAACAAAGTTGAAGGACTCTCACTTCCTGACTTTAAATCATATTACCTAGCTGCAGTGGTAAAAACAGTATGGTACTGACATATGTTAGACATATAGACCAATGGAATTGAATCCGTTGTTCAGAAACAGACCCTATATCTATGGTTAAGTGATTTTGACAAGCCTGTCAAGCCCATCCAGCTAGGCCAAAACAGTCTGTTCAACAAATGGTGCTGGGAGAACTAGATATTCATATCCAAAAGAAAGAGGACCCCTATCTCACACCTTAAACAAAATTCAACTCAAAATGGATCAAAAACCTAAATATAAAAGCTAGAACTGTCAAACTCCTAGACAAAAATGTAGGGAAACACATTCAAGACCTGGAAGTAGATGTTGGTTTCTTAAACCTTATACCCAAGGCATGAACAATGAAATAAAACCTGAATAAATGGGATCTCCTGAAACTTAAACACTTTTGTGCTTCAAAGGGCTTTGTCAACAAGGTGAAAAGGCAGCTGACTCCTCAGGAAAAAATATTTGGAAGCCATATATTTGATAAGGATTTGATTTCCATGATATATAAAGAGATCATACATTTCAATGATAAAGGGACAAGCAATCCAATAAAAAAATAGGCAAAAGTCATTTTTCCAAAGAAGAAATAGAAATGGTGAAAAAGCATATGAAAAAATGTCCAATATCACTAGCTATTAGGGAAATGCAAATCAAAAGTACAATGAGATGTCATTTCACACTTCAAAGAATGGCCATTATTCAAAAAACAGAAAACAAGTGCTAGAGAGGATGTGGAGAAATAAGAACATTCCTTCACTGTTGGTGGGAATGTAGAATGGTTCAGCCACTATGGAAAACAGTTTAGTGGTTCCTTAGGAAGCTAAATATAGAACTGCTGTATGATCCAGCAATCCCTCTATTAGGACTATTTCCAGTACTGAAAACAAGGATACCAATAGACATTTGCTCATCAGTGTTCATAGCATTATTCAGAATTGCCAAAAGATGGAAACAACCCAAGTGCCCACCAGCTGATGAATGGATAAAGAAAATGTGGTACATCCATATGATGGAATATGCTGCTATAAGAAATGAAATTGGGACACATATTACAACATGGATGAACCTTGAGGACATTATGCTGAATGAAATAAGCCAGATAGAAAAGAACAAATATGTATGGTCTAATATTAACTAAATACAAAGAATAAACACATGGATTTAAAATCTAGAGTATAGGTTACTAGGAGATAGAATGAGGGCTGAGAAGGGGTACTGATGTAGAATTTTTAATTAGCTGGATTGTAAAGGTGTGGATTGGACACGGTTGATCTAACATAGGGAGTATAACTAACACTGCTGATTTGTAAATATGATTGTGGCAGAAGGGGGTTGTTTAGAGATGTTAATGTCAATTAAAAGAAAGCTAGAGAATAACCACGGACTGTAAAACATAGTGAACTAGGTGGTAGATGAGGATTGTGGTTAATAGTACAAATATAAGAATGCTCTTCTATAAACTAGAACAAATACATATCACTATTACAAGGTGGTAAGAATATGGAGGTAAATGGGAAAACACAATTAATGTAACTTATGGACTATAGTTAACAGCAATATTGTAATATTCTTGTGTCAGTGTCAAAGAAGATATTATATCACTCCTAAGTGTCAGTTAATAGGGGGATAGAGAATTTTTTTCTATTGGATCTAAGGAGTAAATGGTCTAAAATTTACTGAGACGATGACAGCACAAGTATGTGGTAAGACTGAGAGCCACCGAGTATACACTTTGGATGAATTGTACAAGGCATGAGACCGTATAACACAGTGAACCACGTGGTGGATGATGGACTGTGGTTAACAGTACAAATTTGAGAGCATTCTCTCATGAACACAAATGTACAGTACTAATACATGGTGTTACTATTGGGGGTTTCTAAAAAATATATATATACCAAATGTAAAATATGGACCATAGTAGCAGTAATATTTTGGTGTTCTTTTATAATCTGTAACAAATATTTGACCTTGTAAGGTGTTGGTGGAGGGGTGTTGTATGGGAATTCTGCACGTTATTCATGATTATTTTTTAAGCTCATGGCTTCTTTAATAACAAAATAAAAATAAAAAATAAAAAGTAAAAATAAAAAAAAGAATGGAGAATATGATGACCCCCCCCCCCATGTATCCATCACCAAGCATTTAACAATTGCTGACCAATTTTGTTTCACTTGGGAAGCTTGTAATCTTTGGTTTACCAGTGAAAATTGTCATCAGTATTTATTTATCTAGGTCAAACAAACCCTTTTTATTTTTAAGTCATTTTATGAATAATTAACAGAAGAATAAAGAAAATGAAATAAACTTTCTTAGAGATTTTAAGACGTAAACACAGAAAGTGTTTTTTCCCTGTTTTCCTAGTTTTGAAGATATAATGCATCCAACATGGGCATGTCCTCTGAGTGCAAGTAAGTGTTAACTTCATGGATTAATCTGGAACATTTTCATCTTTTAAATACTGGTTCCAGATTCAGCTCTAATTGGTACTTGTTTATCATTCTGATTTTTCTTTTTTGCATCATCAAAGCACAATACTCGAAGGAATTTTTTTTAACCTTTTGTGGCTCATCATTTTGGTGCAGAGAAGATAGCCATCTTCTTTGCTCGATAATTTGCAAAACATTTTCATTTATAGATGTATAAACAGCAATTTGAAAGCTCAAACCAATGAATTTTTTTTTCATTTCTTTCCAGTCAGCTTTGTATGCATACCTGCCTTCAGAAGATTTGTCCGTTTATAAAGAGTATCAAATAAATTAGGGTGCACAGACATCATGAAAGATGAAAGAATACTGTCAAACATCCTTTTTAGCAAAAGGGGATTGTTCCTGTTCTTGCAAAATATTGGCTGAAATTATTTCTGTTGAATGATTAACTGGATGAGAAAACTTTATTTTCTTTTTACCCTTAGAAATATATTGTTCAAGCATTGATTTCTTGAGTTTGAGAAAATTATTCTATCATCTGAAGTCTAGTATTGAGATTACACTTATATATAATCAATCTCATCACCATCATAAGAATCTAGTATGCTGTCTCTTTGTGTTTATCTTTTGATTCATTTAATTGTGAAACACTTGTCAATTTGCTCCTCTTTGCCATTTTGGGTAGAAAATTAAAAATTTTGATTTCTCAATTGCGTTGAATTAAAATTAAAAGCATATAGAAGTACACTGTATCCAGTATTCTTATTTGTTAAAGATGATGTAATACTCTAGGCAATAAAATATGAAAAAAATTTAAAAAATGAATAAGATGCTCTAGGAATACAAGAATAAGAGACTTTATAATGAAAAATAGATATATAAAGGCTGGCAATTTCCCCCAAATAGAATAGCTTGCTACTATTGAAAAAAAAAAAAAAAAAAAGAAGTTGGGAAGAGAATAAAGTAACAGGTAACCCGTGTGTGTACCTTTTAAAATATGAAGTTAAACTGTGAGCACACTTGAGGATTGCTCTACCCTTCTGGTCACGTGGATGATAACAAGAAATTCACTGATAAGTTTGAGATCAGTCTGCAAGCGATGTGCTGGCATACAAACAGTGCCTCCCCAGCAAAATGAGATGAAAGCTTTCTGAATAGTAAAATAGTTGTTGAAATTTCTGAAAACCTTTTACTTAAATTGTTTCTAGGATTCTCCTATATAGAAGACCACATCCAAATGGCTTTTCCTCCAAGGGTCTGTTTTAGGGACCAGCCTCTCTGTGACTGCCCCTCCCCAGATTGTTTTCAGTAATCATATTGATTACTTTTTAAATTTAAGTAAGTAAAATGTGTTCATTTCTACATTATCTGTGGCCCATTCTTTGACTTTCAGCATCGCCTTCCCTGAGGTTCACTTTATTTTGTTCATAGCTTTTTATTTTGCAAAGGCACAAGAAACCACATGACAACTCTTTCTGCATGTATTTTACAAACCAGTGTTTAAAAGGATGATTCTGTTTCTCAGTATTTAGGGGGAAAAGCCCTGTCTTAGTTTGCCAAGGGCTGCCCATGCAAAGTACCAGAAATGAGTTGGCTTCTATAATTGTAATTTTATTAGTTCTGAGGCTGTGAAATGTCTAAATCAAGGCACTATCACAGATACTTTCTCACCAAAGTCAGCTACTGGTGATCCTGGTGTATGGCCATGTGGTGAAGCAAGATGGTGGCCAGTCTCTGCTGAGGTCCCTGCCTTCCCCTCCAGAATCTACCATCTCCCAGACTTGGCTGTGGGCATCCAGGTATAGGGCTTATCTCTTTCTGGGCCTCCCCTCTGTCTCTTGGAGCTTCTCTGCCTTTCTGCAGCTGTAGGCAAACCTGGAGTCCTTTCCCTCTACTTTTTCCTTTCCCTCATGTGGCAGGATAAAAAATGGCAGCTTCCTTTCTCTCTGTGTCTCTCTCTGTGTCTCTGTTTATATCACACCCAGCTAAGGGGATAGAGACTCAAGCTGGCTCACGCCTTGCTGTGTACTCCAATCAAAAGGCCCCATACCCACAGGAATGGATTAATTAAAAAACATAATCTTTTTCTTCTTGAGATTCACCAAATTCAAATTATTACAAGCCCTTTTATAGTTTTCCTTTGATCAGAATTATGTAGCCTGCCAACTTTCCCTTTTTGTTCTGACTATGATAAATTTAGAAACCATTTTAATGTTTAATCACACCAGCAGCATTATCTTGTGGTTGGAAAATTATCTTCTTTATTTCATGACTTTATATTTGTGAGTGTTTCTTTTCCTTTCAAGTACTTATGTGTCTTTTATTGTTTGTTGCCTTAAATCTTTTTTGGAGATGGGTAGCGTCTAAATAATGAAATGAAATGCTTATGATGGTGTCATGATTTTAGATAAACCATCTGTTTGGTTTGTGTCTTTAAGGATTATGGACTGAAAATACTGTAGGTACAGTCTTAATTGCCTATAAGTACACACCAGTGGATTTTGGAAGAAAACACCTGGGCTAAAAAATTCTACTAATGTTCAGTTAAATACTCAAGCTGTTTGTGTTTTAGCAGCCAGCATTACGTTGTGGTTGATCATTAATTTAAAAACTTCTTAACTTGTGTACTTTAAGGCAGTGCACAGCTTTTCATGGGGATGGGGATAATGGTGTCTATTTAGGAGTATTTAATATCTATATGGACTGTGCTTTTTTTCTCATTGTAAAGAAAATGATTGGATAAGGAAATTGCAAAGTACCCTGTGGGAAAGAAAGATTCTTTTTCACACTGTGGAATTGAAATGTGCAGCTGGGTTAGTCATGCCCTCCTCTGTGTCCCCTGGCACTTGGTTCTACATTGCCGAAAGCACTAATTGTATGGTGGTGTAATTGTTTGTTTACAGTCTGTCTCTCCCTTAGACCATAGTTGGCCCAGCCTTGTTCTTCTTTGTGCTTGCATTATCTAGCACAATGCTAGCAGTAAAATTTTCACATATATGATTCGTATTTCTAAAATAGCAGATTACACAGCATATTTTACACCATTAAGTATTTAAAAATATTGGCAAATATTTTGAATCCCCAAACATTGTTAGAAGGCATTTTTTGCCCCCAAAGTATAATATCTGCTCATTCCAAAAAATCTTTAGAAAACTGAATTGCCTATAAACCTACATTTCTTTGCCTTTTACATTCCAAAGAATAGTTTGGTGCTGAGGCCTACCTGAATGGAATGAGTAATCCTTATTTGGGCAGCCTTTCACTCCTTTTCCCCTCTGTATTTCTATATTATGGAAATTCAGTATTCTGTATTCTGGATATTTTCCCATCCATCCACATTATTGAAGGCCTATGATATACCTGAGCCTGTACTCTCCCAGGTGTTAAGGACACAGTGGTGACCAAGACACGACCTCTACCCTCAGGGTTGGAGCTGATATTCTGGAAGTATTAGAAGCAGACTCAAGTCTTACAATTTGCCCTGCAAACTGTCTTGCTGCCTTCTTTTTGCTTGGGGCAGGGTGACATAGAAAACGATTGAAGAAAACTTTGGGAGTCATTGATTTGGCCGTTTGTGATAAAGATGCTTTGCTACAAACAAAATTAGCAAAGGACATTTTGTTTTACCTTTTGTCTTCTCTGTTCCTCCCTACCCCAAATACACACCATGTATTATGCCATTGTTACCTTGTTTTCAAGGTTCTATAAATCCTTTTACAGAACTTGTCCTGGTTCTAGAAATCATTTTGTTCCTGCAGAAATCTAGTCACTTTCAGATACCCATAGTAATTTGTAAATTACCTATATCTGATAGAGTACCTTGTTCCCAAAGGCATTAAGAGTAAACCAGACAGTAGAATGAGATCTGTAGTAGAATGTTGCTTCATATTTAATGTTGCCCAATGAAATTTTGATTGGTGGCAAGGAAATGCTTTGGAGAGTGCCTGTATCTGCTCCCTTGATTATGTCCTTGTTTGCCTCACTGGTGAGTCTTTTCAGTTTTAAGCAGCAGTCTATCCTGCTTCTTGGTTGTAAGTAATCAACAGTTTCTGCTGTTTATTGATGGTGTTATTTGGGGCCCATCATTTAACCCCTGAGAGGCTCAGCATCCTCAGCTGTAAAATCGTGATCATTTGACAAACCACTGAGTGGTTTTAAAGATTGAGTAACACCTGTGAAGTATCTGTTATATGACTGAGGCTCTCAGTACATGACAGCTGCTCTTATTCCTTAACATGAAAGACTCTATTCCCTAGCTTTTTTTGTTTTTATTTCAGAAGTTGTGGGTTTACAGAAAGATCATGCATAAAATAAAGTGTTCCCATATACCACCCTGTTATTAACACCTTGCATTGTTGTGGTATATTTGTCACAGTTGATGAAATCACATTTTTATAATTGTACTATTAATTATAGTTCATGGTTTTATTAAGGGTTCACTGTGTTGTTGCAGTTCCATGGGTTTTAAAAAGAATTTTTATTCTAATAACATAAATACAACCTAACATTTCCCCTTTTAACCACATTCAAATATATAATTTTGTGTTGATGATTATGTTCCTAATGTGCTACCATCACCACCATCCATTACCAAAACTTTTCCATCATCCCAAATAGAAACTCATACATTTTAAGCCTTAACCTCCTATACTCTACTCCTACCTTACCCCCAGGTAACCTGTATTCTAGATTCTGACTCTATGAATTTTTTTATTTTAATTATTTCATATCAGTGAGATCATGCGGTATTTGTCCTTGTGCTTATTTCACTCAAGATGATGTCCTCGAGGCTCATCCATGTTTTTGCATGTATCAAAACTTCATTCCTTTTTACTGCTGAATAATATTCCATTGTGTGTATATACCATGTTTTTTTTTATCCACTCATCAGTTGATGGATACTTGGGTTGCTTCCATCTTTTGGCAATTGTGAATAATTCCACAGTAAACATTGGTGTGCAAATATCTGTCTAAGCCCCTGCTTTCAGTTCTTTTGGGTATATACCTAGAAGTGGGATTGCTGGGTAATAAGGTAATTCTATACTTAACTTTCTGAAGAATTCCAGACTTATTTCCACATTGGCTGCACCATTTTGCATTGCCACCCACTAGCCAGCCACTAGCAATGAATGAGTGTTCAATTTTCCACATTCTCTCTGACACATGTAATTTTCTGTTTTTTTTTTTTAATAGTGGCCATTATAGTGGGTATAAAATGGCATCTCATTATAGTTTTGATTTGCATCTTCCCAATGGCTAATGATGTTGATAATCTTTTCATGTGCTTGTTGGCCATTTGTATGTCTTCTTTGGATTAAAACAATCCAGATAAAATTTCTTGCATCCTTGGGAGTGAATGTAGCTCAAGTGGTTGAGTACCTCCTTCCCACATATGAGGTTCTGGGTTCAATCCCTGGCCCTGGTACCTCAAAAAAAAATTTTTTTTTTTTTGCATCTACTTCTCAGCATCTTCTTTGCACTATGGGAAGGTGGGGAGCTACAGCTTCCTGTCCTTCTGTGGTCCTGTCCTGCCATCAGCCAGTGGGGTAGGAGGGCAAGTTATCCAGCCAGCTGGCCCTTGGGGCTGACAGTGGTGGTGCAATGGAGAGCCAGTGGACCGGAGGACTGGCACAAGCAGTGGGTTTACAACTAACACCCACAAACTGAAGGACCCTGGTGGCAGCGACAGCGGGGAAGAGGAGGGTTGCGCGGCTTATACTTGGCCACCATGCTCCTGCCATCTCCCTTCCCCATTGTCTCCCACCTTCTGGCTGCCCAGACTCAAGCACAGACATGGACCCTACAACCATCTCCACTCCTTCCTCCTGCTCCACCCAATCTCAGACCAGGCTTTGAAGAGACTATTCTTTCCAGATTGCATGGTCTTTGCCTCCTTGTGAAAAATCAGTTCACCATAAAGGTGAGGGTTGATTTCTGAGCTGAATCTGTATAATGGAATATACAGATTCCATTGGTCTGTATATTTGTCCTTGTGGCCAGTATCATGCTGATTTGATTATTGTGGCTTTGTAATATGAATTTTTTTTGAGATTGTGTTGAATTTGTAAGTTGAGGTGGGTAAAACTGCCATCTTAACAATATTTAATCTTAAATGAAGCCTAAAGCTTACATTACAGTAGATAGAGAAGGGTTATGTGAGCAGTGCAATGCAACTTCCTTCCTTCTAAAAATGTAATGTCATTTCTGTATTTTAATAAAACTGGTAAGTATTTTGCTTTTATAACACTAGGTAGGAATGCTGCAGCATTACCTAGCAGCTTTATTAAGAGAACAAAATTGACCATTACTCTTCTCCATATATTGGGAGCAAAAAATTAAGACAGAGGGGAGAGGGAAACCAATAACCTTTCAAAACTGATGATTTTTTATCAGTTATTAGAAAGACTGCATTTCATTACATTCTATATTTGAACAGCTCTTAACAAATTATCAAGATGTTTAAAGGAGAAAGATTCGCAGTATGACATCTGAATAATGACAGTATTGCAAAAACGAGTCAAGATTGCTGACAAAGCATCCAAAAATATTTTTGTGGTTCTACCTTGAACACAACCGTGGTCTGTTACAAAAATAGATCGATACATACAAAAGTATAAATAAACTTAAGTTTTTAGCTGAAGCCAGCAGTCATTTTAAAGGGACATCCCCAGCAATCCAATGAGTAGTAGAATATAAGTATATTAAGCCTATAACAATGCTGAGGAATGTGATGCCTTTTTCAGTAGAGGCTTCCCAGACTGTGATTTCCTTATGCTCCCCAACCACAGTCACCTCTGCTTCTCCTGAAGGCTCCTCTCATAATTAAAGTTGTCCAAATTGCTGCTAGCAGGATTATAATTTTGCCTGGCCTCCCTTTTGGTCCTGCTGCAGATTTCTTGGATGTTGAGCCTGAAGTTTTATCTTCATTGGCTCTCTTTTGCCCAATCTTAACCTTCTGCACAGATTTCCAGGTTAATGTCATTGTGCACTTGTAAGAAGAAGGAATGTGGAAGAAATCCTTGATTAAAACATTGATATTGTTTATTATTTTCAATGCAACAACTTCAATTTTGTTCTCTTCTGTTTTTAAGGCCTTACCTGTTTTCCCATGAAGAGCCAAGCGTAGTTGTCTGATAAAAACTTATAGGCCCCTTGCAAAGTATTGCAGGCTAATTTTGAAATCCTTGAGTTTTTCTGCATTCAGTTTGGCTGTTAAGAAATCTGGAAGATTTTGGCCAACTGGTGAAAGCTATACAATAAACATTCCAGGTATTTGAACTGCAGTTTGGGTTCTTTAGTACCAGCATTCTCTCCATTTTCTGCTGCTTCTGGAGAGAGATGCATGTACTCCAAGAATTTATCAAATGGTTTCCTTAAATTTGTTTCTAGCTTTTCCATGTCACCACAGAATGAACTGATCTCTGCCAACAACTTCAATACCTCCAACTGAATATCGAGATCTTCCACTGAGGTCATCAAGGAACTGAGGTCACAGAAATAAGTTACAAATCTTGTGGAATGAACATTTTTAGAGAAGTGGGGTACCACCTGGCAAGTGCACTGTAAGAGCCTGTCCATGCAGTCAGGATCTGAGGAATTGAAGGTCTGTGCTGGGTCTTTTTGTTCAGCTATCAACCCTTCTAGTTGCTGTCTTCCACTCACTGTCTGTAAGCTTTTTTTTGAGGTTCTGGGGCCGGGGATTTAACCCGGGACCTCATATGTGGGAAGCCGGCACTCAACCACTGAGCCACATCAGCTTCCCTGTCTGTAACCTTTTTAACCCAGATAGTACCTTCATGAACAGACAAATTCTTCACCAGTCACGTCTTCTGGGACCTTTTTGGATTCAGGTAGTATAAGCTCTACTTCCTTTGTTAAGACTTCATCTGGTAAAGTCTTAAGTTTAATGAAAGGAATTTGATTGCTCATTCTCTAACAATGTCCTCTCCTTAAAGTATTTGGCTAAACAAGCTAAAGTCTCTTGCATCCATCTTAAATATACTTAACAAGGCAATGTTCACTAGTTAAATTCTGCAGTCATCTGTCTGCAAAAGTTGGGTTAGTATGTCAGAGAAGGTTTTCTCCAGTGGCAAACTGAGGCAGCTCTTTAATTGCTTGATGTTGAAACTATACATCTTCATCCTCACAGCGGTCTAATTATGCATTGATAGCAGAATCAGCCAGTTCAGGAAAATGGTTAAAGAATTTCGGAATAAACTGAGCTGCTAATCTTTTTTCCTTGATACCACCTTTCACACCACCCAGTATCACTTGATAGGAAATTATATGCTGGCTTACTTGCTCAGTGGCATCGGTCAGAATGCCATAGTTGTGGTAAAACTCCTCCACAGTTGGCACGATGAGTGACAAGTCTAGGGCCTGTTCCTGCTGTCTTTGTCATCGTCGGTGCCACCACTGCCTTGGAAGTTCTCCAAGCCAGTGACCTGCACTATTACGCTTCCAGCTGCTGCCTGTCCTTACTTGTTTCTTATACTTCTTTCATTTCCTAAGCTACTTTTGCCTGGAGGTCAAATTCAGAGAGGGGCATATGCTGGAGAGGAGTTTCCCAAGTCAGTCTTTTTCAGTGTTAAAAGGCCAGGGATCCACAAGGAGAGTACTGGCTGGCTCCAAACTTCCCTGGGGAGAGTATAAAGGAGGGGCCAGGAAGGGGGCCAAAAGCTTCTTCCATGCCTCCCCAAAGCTGTGCTTTCTTGACTTGGCCCCTGCCCGCCCAATGCAGCCTTTCAACTCTCCTCCACACTCTGAGGAAGCATACAGTCTTTAATTCTCCCTTGCTGTGTTTTTCTGGGGCAAGTTGGAACAGTTGTAGTTCTCAGAGCTGGGTCTCCAGAGGTCTGCAGTAGCTATTCAAAAGCTTTGATCAGGGATCAGCCCCGTGCTCCTGCCTGCTGGGAGAGTGTAGGATGGGTGCTGGTAATCTCTTCATCGAGAGAGAAATTTACTGTTCTTTACTGTAATTTACCAACCTCTTCCTCCTGCTCTTCCCTGGTTGCTGTACAATGTTCTGCTGGACTCTGGAGTTTTGATTCAGATTGTTCCTGCCTGTTTTAATAGTTGTTTTGTTGGAGAGATCGATTCCTAGAGTTTCCTCGTCTGCCATCTTCCCACAGTTCCTCTATTCCCTAGCATTTTGAAACAGATGCATAGTATTTTTTGAGTTCAGGCTTACCAATATGTTAGTGGATCCATGATACATTTCGGATTCTACAGATTGCATCCTTCTTGGTTCATAGAGTTATATTGTCTACTTGTTGATGTTTTCCATATGGCTTACAATTGAGTCTTGAAGCAAAATAACATCAATCATTTTTATCTCTATCCTTTATTTTTCTTATTACTTTATTTAATACTTATTAGGTAGTAGAACTAAGATATTTACATAAATTATCTTGTTTAGTCCTTACAGCAAGAACACTGAATCACAGAGAGAGGTCAAGTAATTTGTTCAAGGTCACAGAGTTAGTCATTGGAGGACCTGTGATTGATACCTGAGCAAATCTGACCTGTAAGCCCATGCTCTTAACCCTCCTCTTTCCCTTCAGTATGTGTCAGTTAGTTGAAATGATGGCTCTTCAGAGTGGCAGGCACAAGTTTCGCTGTTAAACTTTTTTTCAATTAAATATGTTAAGTGCTGTTTGTCATAGATGAGAATATAAGTCCTTTGGCTCCAGCACATACTAGCAGTATGACATTGGGGAAGCTGCTGAACCTCTCTGCCTGTTTACTCAGCTGCAAAATGATATCATAGTAGCACCTACTTTACAGAGTTAGTGTGAACACTAAATGTGAAAATGCATGTTGTATCCATCAGTTCTTAGCACGTTTTAAGTCCTCAGTATAGTTGGTTATTTAGTACAGAGTTGAACATAGGTGCTGTGAGGATACTAATGAGAGGCACCTAACACATCTTGAAGTGGTGATCATGAAATATTTCCCAAGTGTTGTCAAGCCTCCATGAGTTAGTAAGAGACAAAAGGGAGGAAGGGGTGTTTCACAAAGGGGAAATAGCTTTATAATACTTTATGGGGCATAAAGTATTAGTAGATGAAATAAGGTGGGCAGAGAGCAAATCATGATATTATTGTTCTTGCAGGCCCAGGGGCTTTTGACTGTATCCCTGGGAACTGGGATGCCAAAGAAGAATTGCTTTGTTCACTGACTGACTTGTGGAAAATAAATTCAACAAGGTCCAGGACTCACTGAGACCTGTGAGAAGACTAATTTTAGAGTCCATATAATATGGGGAGTGCCTGGATAGTGAGAAGGGCAAAAAACAAACAAGCACTCTATTTATATCAGAGGCTCACTCTTAAGATTTAAGTTCTAGGGGAGCTGAAGCAAAACTGAAGAAAACTGCAACTTGCCTTGTGCTTATTCCTTTTGAGAAAATGAATTAGAATGGCAACAGTGTTGATTTATAATATGGAGAAAATCTGGTCAAGAAGTATAAAGAGCCTGCCCCACATTTCTGCCTGGCATACTGCTTGGAATGCCTCAAATGTGTGTATATATGAGTGTGTGTGTTATGTGCACAGATCTCCTGCTTGTGCAGAAGAAAGTCTGTTCTCCATTTTCTAGTGATTGCAAAAGCCTCTCCTCATAGTATGTGATGAAAACACCGTTAATATTTGCAAATTTTCTCTTGATTACTGTTTCTGACTATTTTTTTCTATTATCTCACCAGTGGGTTTAAGTAGAAATGGAAATAAATCAGAAAGTGATTTATATGGGGGGGGGGGGAGTTTTCTCCCCATCATTAAGTACATGAACACACAAGGAAAATGAAAAGTAATAGCTAACTTTCCTTTCTTTGGATACACTCTAGTGTTTTGTTTTGCCATTTGGAGGAAGAGTTATGGAGATAAATATAAATGTATGTCAGGTTGATAGCCAGTTGGTTGTCTGAAGAGGGTATCAGCTTTCTGGAAGGAGTAGAGTCATTTCTTTGTCATAGCATCTGGAATAGCATTTGTTCGGAAATGCTAAAGAGTATTTCTCTTCCCACAGTGCTGCAGTAAAAGTAAACACATGCATTTCTATAAAACATTGTTAGAGAGTTCTTTGAAATGTTTAAATAAAGGGTATTTAACATATGCTGAAAGTGTTTGATTTTTAACCCTTCCCAATAGAGCAGCCCAGTGTTCCTCAAGCATTACTTAATGATGAATGCATAAGAGAAGAAACTGGTGCTGGCTGGACTGCCCATCTTCTGTAAACAACTAGAATACTGGACCATATATGAGGCATTTATTTTCAGACATTGGGCAGCAGGCAGCCAGGATTGTGAACCTTGAGAGAAGAGAATCATGAGACCCACATTTTCCCTGGTGCTGTACAGCGGGTGGTACAGGAGGCACTCGCAGAGCATGGTGGGCTCACAGAGTTGAGAAGGCATAGATCAGAGTTCAAGGCTGCTGAAGAGGCTGGAATTTTCAGGACAAGGTGCCAAAGGGGAAAGCTACACAGAAGGGAACCTAGAAGCTGGAATTTGCATATGCAGGATGAGACCTAGCAGAGAGCAGCTGCTACCAGGCTAAGAGCAGAATGGAGAGACCAGAGGACATGCAGTGCTGAGAGAAATCGGAGTTCTGGCCCAGCCAGGCCAGGGAGATTTTGCTGAGCATTCTGTTGAAACACCAGAATGGCCAAGTCGTAAGAGTCAGGGTCATGTCCTAGGCTAAAGGCCATTCGTTAGGACTAAGGACACACAAATAGATGCATCTTAACCAAGAATAAAACCACGCCTGACAGGATCAGAAGGATCTGCCAGTAATTTAGCTGCCACCAGAACCAAACTCAACACCTTATAATTGCCCTCCACTAATAAAAAAGAAGCCAGAAATTATGACCTATATTCAAAGAGAAAACAATCAATAGAAATAGATAATGACAGTGATTCTAAAAGACTGTTATACCAGGTAGTAGGATACAGATGGGAAGAGAGATGGCCATATGATGGAGGTGGAGATTGAGTTATGGACTGCCTGCAAGCCACCACCAGTATGCTACAGACTTTTGAGAAAACAGGATTCTGCCAACTCCTTGATTTTGGACTTTTAGTCTCCACAACTGTAACCAATGGTTAAGAATTAACAAATAATTATGATTATAAAATCAATATATAGATGCTTTTATATTATAAAATAGCAAAAGATTAATATCTGAAATTGCTGAAACTGGTTGGATTTAGCCTAGATCTGCTACTGTGATGGTCATTCAACAGGTCTTGTTTATGTTTACTCTAGACTTAGGCTTACCCTGTGTATCGTTACCATTGTGATGGTAACCACTCCATCCTCATATTTAACATCCATATGTCAAACCTTGTGACTAACCTCTACTCTGTACTTTCCTATCCCAGAACCTTAATCTCTGATGATTGTAACTTTGTTACTTACAATGGTTTGGTGCCCACCCCCCATCCTGTTCAGCCCCTTAATGTTTATTAATGAAGGAACCTATGTCCAGTTCCACCTGAATTATTCATTAGCACACTGATGTTATTAGAATTTCTATGGATCTGAGAGGCAGTTTTAGGCCATTAGGCTACTGTGTTCCTCTGCTTATACAACCAAATTAACTTTTTCTTTGAAAACCTGGTCTCTCAGGAATTGGCATTGGGAGAAAAGAATCTGCTTGTGCTCATATCAAGCTGTGAGACAGTAAATTCCTGTTGTTTAAGCCAAAACAAACAATGAACAGTATTATACCATGTCTTGATTTCTAATTCTTGCTTTGACACCTGATGGCTGAGTGGTCATGGGAAGAAGTTCCCTAGTCTTTGAGAACTTAAGTTACTGTATTTTAAAATAATACTTGCCTATTCTCAAGATCCTAAGACTCAAATGAGAAAATGCATGTGAAAGCTCTTTGTAAATGATAGTGATTTCTTCTACAAACATTACTATTAATAGTAATAGTTTGGTTAAAAATGAATAATGGTTTAGACTAAGGTAGAAATTTTCCTTAATTTGGGTGACCTTTTTCCCCTCTTAAATTCAAGGTATAAGATTCATTATACAAGAGAGTTGCTTTCCCCAGTGGACCCTTTGGTTCCTTCTGCTTGCCTCCTTTTTCATTTCCTGCACTTATTATTCCAGGCAAAGCTTCAAGGACTGAAGGAGTTGTTGATTTCCTGAATTTCAAGAACAGCGAGGTTGGAGCACAGCGTGTAAGTCAAAATCAGCGTGTTATCCATTTTCAAAGACCTCATGGGGTCCAAAGTTCCTCATAATCTCTAAAGGTTTGTTCTGAGATTGTGCATGAGGCTCTGGTGGGGTGGAGGGAACTTCAGGTCTTTACAGCACCTTGGGGCTGGAATTGGAGGCAAAAACAACTAAGGAAAGACCTTAATTGATTTTGGAGGAGGCCGGCACCATGGGCCAGTTGGGTAGAAGTGCACAGAACAAAGGACACAGGAAATAGTGTCAGCCTGAGTCTCTGGAGGTGGCAGAAAAGGGTACTGCTGGATCTGATGTCGGATAACCCGAGTAGGAAACATTCCAGAGAGGCATGAGAGAATAATTTGGAGCCAGAGCTTTCCTTTTAATCTGGAATTGACTTTTGATTGAAGTTCTTTATTCTGAAGGTTTGCAGTTACCAGGTCTGCCCTCTTCTCCAGAGTTGAGCTGTCAAAGTCAGTGAGTGTTCATAGTGCCGATCGGAGATGAGATTAGGAACTTGCCCTAGAACACAAACCAACAAGCTGCATTAGAAAGTTTCACTACCCAAAATAAAAGTTGCTGAACCAAACAGTGTTCTTAGTGCTGTAGTTGATTTACATTCTGTTACAAGCTCCTTACTCTTTCACTAACCGGTAATAAACAGTGGGTACTGTATGAAAAGGTAACCAGTATTTCAAATTTTATGTTAACCATTCTTTTGATTTTAAAAATTATTACTTTGTTGTATATTTAAACAGTATATTGCTTATTTTTGCTTATTTTTATGCTTGATAAGAAATGGTATATTGTATGTAGTAGTCTCTAATTTGCATTTTTCACTCAGGTTGTTAAAATTCATTTGTTGCATGTAATTGTACAAATTATTTTCTACTGTTAAATAAAATTCTATTTGAGAATATATTACAGTTTGTCTGCTGCTTCACATCTCTCCAACATTTGGTATTGTTGGGACTTGGTTATTTTGTTGCCATTCTAGTGGGTGTAAAATATAGCATTGAGGTCTTAATTTGCATTTTCTGGAATAATAGTGAGATTGAATATCTTTTTATATGTTGCTTTGTCATTTATGTTTTGTCTTTTGTGAAATTCCAGTCTTTCCCCTCCCCCTTATTTTCCCTTTAGGTTGTTTTGTTACAAATATCTTATCCTAGTTTATGGCTTTTCTTTCATGTGTGTGTGTGTGTGTGTGTGTATGTGTGTATAGTAAAGGTTTACAGAAAAATCATGCAGAAAGTACAAAGTTCCCATATAACCTCCCTATTATTAACACCTTGATTAGTGAGGTAACTTTGATACAATTGACAAAAGAATATTATTATAATTACACTATTAACTAGAGTCCATGGTTTACATTAGGGTTCACTGTGTTGTACAGTCCTATGTTGCTTTTTTTTTTTTTTTAATTTTTATTTTAGTAACATATATTCAACCTAAAATGTTCGATTTTTACCCGATTCAAATGTATGATTCAGTGGTGTTAATTACATTCACACTGTTGTGCTACCAATACCACCATCCATTACCAAAACTTTTCCATTGCCTCAAAAAGAAACTCTGTACCAATTCTTTATCCCCACGCTGGGCCCTGGTAACATGTATTTTAGTTTCTGACTCTCTGAATTTCTTATTCTAATTATTTCGTATCAGTGAGATAATACAATATTGTCCTTTTGTGTCTGGCTTATTTCACTCATTATGATGTCTTCAGGTTTTATCCATGTTGTCACATGTATCAGAACTTCATTCCTTTTTATGGCTGAATAATACTCCATTGGATGCATATACCACATTTTAATTATCCATTCATCGGTTGATAGACATTTAAGTTACTTCCATCTTTTGACTATTGTGAATAATACTACTATGAACATTGGTGTGCAAAATTCTCTTCAAGTCTCTGCTTTCAGTTCTTTAGGGGTATATACCTAGTAGCAGGATTGCCAGATCATGTGGCAGTGCTATGCTATGTTTAACTTTCTGAGGAACCACCAAACTGTCTTCCACAGTGGTTGCACCATTTTACATTCCCATCAACAATGAACAAGTGTTCCTATTTTCTACATCCTCTTCAACACTTGTTATATTTCATTTTTTTAGCAGTAGCCATTCTAATGGGTGTGAAATGGTATCTCATTGTGGTTTTGATTTGCATTTTCCTGATGGCTAATGATATTAAGCATTTTTTCATGTGCTTATTAGCCATTTGAATATCTTTGGAGAAATGTCTATTCTCGTCTTTTGCCCATTTTTTAATTGGGTTGTGTGTCTTTTTGTTGTTGAGTTGTAGGATTTCTTTATATGTTCTGAATATTAAATCCTTATTGGATATATGGTTTCTAAATATTTTCTCCCATTCTGTACCTTGTCTTCTTTCATGATGAAGTCCTTTGATGACAAAATTTTAAAATTTTGTTGAGGTCTCATTTATCTACCTTTTTTTTTAGTTTCTTGTGCTTTTGGTGTAAAGTCTAGGAAACCAGTGCTTAACACAAGGTCCTAAATATGTTTCCCTAATTTTTCTTCTAGGAGTTCTATAGTCTTGGTTCTTATATTTAGGTCATTGATCCATTTTGAATTGATTTTTGTTTAAGGTATGAAGTATACATATACTTTCACTCTTTTGCATATGGATATCCAGTTTTCCCATCACCATCTGTTGAAAAGACTATTCTTTCTTAATTGCGTGAACTTGGCAGCCTTGTCAAAAAATCCGTTGGATGTAGAAGTGAGATACTCATTTGCTCTTTTATTATTTAAAATTTTTTTTTACCCTTTATATATATATCTATATATAGATATAGATATATATATATTTTTAAATCCCCTTTATTTATTTATTTATTTATTTTTAAAGATTTTATTCATTTATTCATTCATCCCCCCCTTGCTGCTCGTGCTCGCTGGGTCAGCTAACCACACCGTGCGGGCGGGCTTGCCTTCACCAGGAGGCCCCGGGAACCGAACCCGGGGCCTCCCATATGGCAAACGGGAGCCCCACCGATCGAGCCACAGCTGCTTCCCTTGCCCTTTATTTTTAAAGAAGCTTTAGATTACATAGATGTTACATAAAAAATATAGGGGAGTCCCATATATCCCCTCCCCTCCCCCTCCCCCACTTTCCCCCATTAACAACAACTTTCATTAGTGTGGTACATTTGTTACAATTGATGAACACATATTGAAACATTGCTACTAACCATGGTCTGTAGTTTATAGTTTACACTTTGTACCACACAAAATGTATAATGTACAAAATGTATAATGGCTTGTATAGCTTGTATCCATCATTGCAATATCATGCAGAACAATTCCAGTGTCCCCAAATTGCCCCATGTTACACCTGTTCTTCCCCCTCCCTCCTTATGGCTTGTCTTTTAACTTTCTTTCTAGTGTACTTTGGAGAACAGAAGTTCTCCATTTTAAATTTATCAGTCTTTTCTTTGGTGGTGGGTTTTTCATGTCTTTTAAGATAAAGTGTTCTCTATTTCAAGATCATAAATTTTATTCTAAAATTTTAAAGTTTTGCCTTTCACACTTTTAAGTCTTGTGTCCATTTGGAATTGACTTTTTTAATGTGGTATGAAGTAGGGATTTAACTTAATTTCCTCCATATAGATAACCGGTTTACTCCATACTAGTTATTGTTTATTCTTTCTGTAGGATCATCCCTGTCATTTGTCGAATTTCCATGTGTGGATCTGTGTTTGAGCTACATTGTTTCATTGGCCAATGTTTCTATCTCTAAACCTCTATCACACTCTCATTTTTACTGTAGCTTTTAATCAGTCTGTATATAGTAGAGAAATCCTTTTCTGTCCAACCTCTTCCTCCTGAAGAGGGACTGGGTGGTCCTTAACTGGGTTCTTTTTATTGGCATGACAGAATAGACAGACACACCGAACTAGGCTAGGAAGGAAAAGAGGGTTTATTTGCTGGTGGGAGATCAGAGATTATTATCTCAAATCAGCCTCGCCCACCTGCAGAAATTCTAATATTTTATATTACAGGGTGCAAATGAATAATTGAGGCAAAGCTGGACACAGGTTCCTTCATTAATCAACAGTAAGGGGCTGAACATGATGGAGTTGGTACCAAACCAGGGTGATTACAAAATTACAATCATTATCAGAGATTAGGGTTCTGGGATAGGAAAGTACAGAGTAGAGGGCAGTCATAAGGTTTGCCATATGGATATTAAACAGGAGTGTGGAGTGGTTACTATCATAATGGGAAGTATACACAAGGGTGAGTCTAGTTCTAAAATAACCATAAACAAAGGTAAGTTCGCTTTAGAATTAACATCACAGTAGTAAGTATACACAAGGGAGAGGCTAAGTTTTGCATAACCATAAATGTGGGTGAGACCTGTTTAGGATGACCATCATAATAGCAGGTCTAGGCTAAATCCAGCCAGTTTCAGCAATTTCAGATATTAACCTGTTGCTATTTTTTTAATACTATAAAGCCATGTATATAATGATTTTGTAACCATAATTATTTGTTAATTCTTAACTTCCAGTTTCAGTCTTCATTTTCACTTCAGAACTGGGCACTTTTGTTTTTTAACTAAGTAACTAAAGCTGTTAGTGGAATGCTCTGGGTTCTGGGCTTCTAGGTTTTTGGCTTATGTAGCATAAAAGAATTTAAGTACATACCATAGGGTAGTCAAGCGAGTAAAGAGTTTATTAAGGAAAAAAAAGAGTTCACAGGTCTAGATGTGGACTGTGGGCGTGCTACAGGATGTGTGGGGCCCCAGGTTGGGCCTTTTAAAGACTTTTACTCCTCTCTCCTCATATTGTTGGGGAGGGGCCCCAGCTATTTGCTGTTCTGATTGGTTGCTCCACCTGTTAGCTTTCAGGGGGCTGATGATGAGGCATTTTGTTTGAAGGTGTCCGGGGTTTCCCTTTGACCCCAGAAGGAGTTCCAAATGGGATTTCTTGGCCAGGGTCTTGTGGGATTTTTCTGGTAGCCTTCCCCTTAGATGGTTTCCAGGCAGGGTCTCACGGCCATGTGGTTTGCCAACCATGTTGTCTTCTGGGCTTGAGCTACCTTCCTTCTTTTACTATACTAACCTGCCTCAAATCTATTTTAATGTTAGGTTATGGAGGACAGGGCTGCCTCATTCAAGACCCTGGCATTTGCAGAAACCCAAGTGGGGCTGAATTTAAATTGCTGTGTTTCACTCTCTCCTTTTTATTTTATATTAAAAATATATTTTCTTAAATTTGGATTTTTATCCCTTTGTTTGCAGGGGTAGAAAAATACTGTTAATTTATATATGTTGATATGATTCCCAGCTACCTTGCTACACTTGGATTTTCATTATAGAAAATCTGATCAACCTCAAGTAAATCAAAATTTTGTTCCTTTATTTCAATATACTAATTTCTTATTCTGTTTGTTTCTTTCATCTTATTTCACTAACTATGATTTACAGTAAAATGGATAAACTTACCATGTAACTGATATAATACTAATTTTTTAAAGATTTATTTATCCCCTCCTTGCTGCTTGTGCTTGCTGTGTCCATTTTGCTTTTGCATTTTTCTTTGTCTGCTTGTTGCCCTTTGTTGGGTTGTCTTGATGCGCCAGCTGGGCCGTTAGCTCACCATTGCACCTGGGCTGGCTTCCCTTCACCAGGAGGCCCTGGGAATCGAACCCGGGGCCTCCCATATGGTAAACGGGACCCCAACCAATTGAGCCACAGCCGCTTCCCCTGATATAATACTATTGATGGTGTTTACTTAGGCTTTCTGTTGATAACCTGTGTCAAGTTTTAAAGACACCTCTTTTTGATCTTATTCTTATAAGAGTAAGTTGCTTTTTAACCATGAATGTCTATAATTTTATCAGGAACTTTTAAAACATCCATTGAAGTTTCTTAGCAATTTTTTATGTATAATTGATAAGTATCATACATATATTAGCATGCTTATATATGTATATGAATCAATTGCATAGATAGGTAAGCTAATTTTAAACTACCCTAGCAATTCTGAGATAAACCCACCTTTCTTATGATGTAATTTTGTCAATATTTTGCTTAGATTTTTGCATCATTATTTGTAAATGAAATTTTGTATGTTATTTTGTTACTTTCCTTTTTCTAGTATGACCTTGGTCAGATATTATTTATTTGTTTGTCTGTTTTGTTATTAAGATTGTTAAGATTATGTTGACCTCATAGAGATAATATGGAGTGTTCCTTTTTTTTCAATTCCTGGGACAAATTTGTCATATATAAAATTGAGATGATCTGTTCCTTGGCAGTTTGGTAGAACTTGCCTTTAAAACTGTCTGAGCTAGGTGATTTCTATTTGGGAAGATTTGAAAACTGCTGATCCAGTTTCATTATTGGTTTTAGGACTATTCAGACTTTCAGTTATTCATTGAATTAATTTTAGCAGAGTTTCATATCTTTTTCTAGGAATTTCCCAATTTGCTTTTGGTTCTCAAATTTATTCTCATAAATTTGTAGGATTCTTTTTAGCATTTTAATAACCATTGTATCAGTAGTTGTGCTCCCTCTTTTCTGATTATTTTAGACTTTTTTTTTTTTATTGGTTGCTCTTGTTAGAGATTTATCCTGATTTGATAAGACTTTTTAATAGAACAAATGTTTGTCCTTGTTCATCTTCTCTATATGTATTAGTCAGCCAAAGGGGTGCTGATGTAAAATACTAGAAATCTGTTGGCTTTTTTTTTTTTTTTTAAGATTTTATTTATTTATTCATTTATCCCCCCCTTGCTGCTTGTGCTCGCTGGGTCAGCTAACTGTGCCGTGTGGGCAGGCTTGCCTTCACCAGGAGGCCCCGGGAACCGAACCCAGGGCCTCCCATATGGTAAACAGGAGCCCTACTGATTGAGCCACAGCCGCTTCCCATCTGTTAGCTTTTATAAAGGGTATTTATTTGGGGTAGAAGCTTACAGTTACTAGGCCATAAAGCATAAGGTACTTCCCTCTATTGCCATGTGTTGGAGCAAAATAGCTGCTGGTGTCTGTGAGGGTTCAGGCTTCCTGGGTTCCTCTCTTCCTAGGGCTTGCTTCTCTCCAGGCTCAGCTCCTCTGCTAGCTCCACAAGGCCAGCTGTAGACTATTAGGTGAACAGTTTGTTTCTCTTCCCAAGGCCTTTTCTCTTTCATCATGACCAAGCTCTTCTATGTGCTTACTTCCCAGGGCTCCAGCTCAAAAACTCCAAGCTTCCTTTCCTGCGGTGCTTATTCTCTGTGAGTCCCCACCCACCAAGGCAGCAGATACTCAACATCCTACTGATGTGGTCCAATCAAAGCTTTAATCATTATTTAATCAAATAAAAGTAAAACCTCTGAATCCAATACACTCTAATATGTCCAGAGGAAAAGACCAGTTTACAAACACAATCCAGTACATCTTTTTGGAATTCATCAATAATGCCAAACTGCTACACTATGTATCTTTGTTTTCTATTTCAGTAACTTCTGTTGTTACTTTTATTATTCCCCTCCTTGAACATTTTTATGCTTATTTGGTTTTCTGTTTTTCACTTCTTAGTTTGGAAGCACAGATCATGAATTATTGGTTTTTAACAATTTCCTTAAAAATACTACTTTCACTATATCCTTTAAATTTTCATAAGTAGGAATTTCATTATCATTAAATTCTACATATTTAAAAGTTTCTATTATGATTCTTCTTGTTTATTTACTCCCAACTTTTCCATGCCCTAATGTTTTGGCTCTATCTCCTATAAGCTGTTTAGTTGCTTTTTGTTTGTTTGTTTCTTTTTGAAATATAGTCAAACAATCTCTCTTTAATTTTATGTGTTTGGTCCATTTTCATTACTGATGTTCATTCTTTTGAATTAAAATTTTTGTTGGGCTTATAGTTTCAGTCAATGTTTTCTCCCTGTTGGTTTGGAAATTGTGAATTCTATTTCTGTTTTCTAATTATCCTTTAAAGTGCACTGCACACATAAGAGTTCTAAAGTCAATCAGAATTTAAGGTATTCTTATCTACTTTCAGAATAATACAAAGCTCATGGAACACAAATGAAGACTGTCTCCTTCTATACTTAGTGCCTTTTTTTTTTTTTTTTTTTTTTTTTTTAGTATTTTAGTTCTGTCCTTTGTTTCACCATACAAATTACAATTAATTTTTATTTTGTAGAGATGGTATTTAATTTTATCTGTGTGTTTACCGTTTCTTGCTCCTCTTCCCTTCTTGCATCCTATACCTTTTCTCTGGTGAGATTTGCCTTCTTCAGAATTTTCTTTCCTAAGAATCTCTTCATCGTAACATCTCTCAATTTTAGTTTATCTGAAAATGTCTTTATTTCACTCTCCCAGTTCTTTGTTGACAGTTATTTTTTCCCAGCATTGTGAACATACTGTTCCATTATCTTAAGTCTTTCATTTTTGCTGTTAAGAAATCCACTGTTTGTCTTCTTGTTGCCATTCTTTAATAGATGAATTAGCTTATTTTAAGATTGTTTCTTGGTCATTGCTGTTCTTCAGTTTCACTGCAATGTGTATGTGTAATTTTCTGTTTTTTTTTTTTTTTTTTTAAAGATTATCTTGTTTATTACTATCTTGTTATTTTGTTTACTGTTAAATTGTTTATTTGTTGTATTTCATGTATTTGGATTCATGTTATTCATCACCTCTGAAAATTCCTCAGCTATTATTGCTTTGCATACTGTCTCTATTCCATTCTCTCTATATAGTCTCCTAGTTTTAATTAGATGAATCTTAGGACTTCTCTTTTTCTCCTTTATGTCTTTTAATTTCTATTTGTTATTTTCCTCCTTGACTTTGTCTGCTTCATTCTGGGTAACTTCTGTAGATTTAACTTCCAGTTTAAAAGTTCTCTCTTTAGCTGTGCTGAAGCTTCTATTTAATTCAGCCATTGAGTTTTAAATTTCAATAGTTATATATATATATATATATATATATATATAATTTCTAAAACCTCTATTTCTGTTTCAAGTCTGCCTGAATATAATTGATGATCTCTCTCTTTTTTTTAAGATTTATTTTATTTGTTTATTTACCCCCCCTGCCCCCATTGTTTGCAGTCGCTGTCTGCTCTCTGTGCCCATTTGCTGTGTGCTCTCCTTGTCTGCTCGTCTTTTCTTTGGAGGCACTGGGAACTGAACCTGGGACTTCCTGTGTGGGAGAGAGGCGCTCAATCGCTTGAGCCACCTTCGCTCCCTGCTTTGTTGTGTCTCTCATTGTCTTTCCTCTTGTGTCTTCTTGTGATATCAGCTTGCTGTGCCTGCCCATTGCGCCAGCTCACTGTCTTGCTCATCTACTCCAGGAGGCACTGGGAATCAAACCCCGGACCTACCATGTGGTAGGTGGGAACTCAATTGCTTGAGCCACATCTACTTCCCTGATTATATCTTTTTGCTTGCTAATTTTTTTACTCCATCTTGAATATTTTTGAACAACGTCAAACAGAAATATTTCATCTTCTGTATTTGATAATGCCAGTATCTGAAATGTCTTGTTGTCTAAATTTGTGTTTGTGGCTTGTTTGCTATTGTACACGGCAATTTTTGATTAGGAGCTAATATTTGCTTGATGATTATCTCTTGGAATCTGGAGGTCTTATATCTTGAAATTTATGTTTGTTTTTGATATGAACCTGGAAGATGCTACAGACCCAAACCCTTTGGTTCCCTTTGGGAATCCTGGTTTCAGGTTGGGCTCTTCCTACTTTGCTGAGAGCTAAAGGTCTGTACATCCCATTGGTAGCCAGGCTACTTGGGCTGAAGTTGAAGTTCTTCTTACAGTCTGTATGACTTTGGTTGATTGCTTAGGCTTTCTGAGTTTTAGTTTTCCCATCTAATAACTACCTTAATCTGTTAATCTTAGTGCTCCTTCCTCAGGTGTCAGTGCATTGTTCCTGCCACAAGCTCCTGGAGATTTGTTCCTTTTATTGGAGCTAAACAATTCATTAACAATTTTTAAAAAAATGATCTGTATAAGGGCCCTGCAAATATCTAATTCACCACAATTCCTGAATCAAAAATACATAATTGATTTCTTACAGTTTTCTGTCTATGCCCTTTATCAATTTTCTTAATCCCTTTAAATTATTTGTGGTAAATTACTTTCCTTTATTTAATTTAGGGATAAGAGAATATTGAATTACTGCTTTCTTTGGAAACTAGCAAAAACACATCTCTACTGATATCACATACTGCAGCCTTACTTGTTTGTCTGGGTTCTTTTTCTAGTTAACCTAATGAATATTTACTCTCTAGGATATTGGAATAACTACTCTTGGAAAAACTCATTAGGATGCAATTTTTATTCAACACCCTTTTGTTTTGCCGCCCAGTCTATTTTCTGTTAAAGTGTCATTTTCCTTTCTGCCCAGAATACTAGTTATACAAGATTTAGTTGTGGTTGTCTGCCTGCAGATGACTTTCTTCCTCACATGGAGTGCAGTAAAGAAAATAGATATTTACTGTTGTGAATTGGAGGCATCATCTCTGTAATTGCCCCATATCCCTACATTCTGCATTCCTTTAATAGGCATAGAAAACAAAATGACATGTTTGGTCTATAAAATGTTAAATTGCCTTGGACTTTGGCACATGAGAAAAAAATTTTAAATTTGAAAATGAATGTCACCCTAACTTGCTGATTTAATGTTTTTATTCATTCTTAAGCAGAATAATCTCCTGTAGGTGACCATACTTTTTCAGAAGATACACATATTCAATAGGTATGTGAATTAGGACTTTGTGATGAAACTGATACATTAGACATGTCTCTGGTTTGTAAAGTCTCTATCCTTTGTAGTTACAGGTAGAATTTTTGTAATGTTGGTGTAATCATAGAAAAGACAGGCACTTAAAACATTCTGAGGACATGCTGAGATCCATAGCATAGAGGTTCTCTGAGGACTTCCTTGGTATTGGTCCCATACTTTGACTTCGAAAGCCTGATGGCTTTTCCTCCCTCGAATAGCAAGTTCTAATGAGTAGTTACTTTTATCTGTGTTCTCATATTCCTGTTATTGTTGGCTGTCAGTTCAGGCATGACTGTTTTTGTAAATGATTTGAAATTTGGGGCAGTCCGGAAACTTCGACTGGGGAGCTGGGAAAGAGATGAAGTAGAACTGGAGCAGCTTGCCAGAAATGTTGAGTGCTCACTGAGGAAGTCCTGCCCAGCCTTCTGTGCTGAGGGAGCCATTGTTCACAAGGGCACACTGCTTGGGTTTGGGGGAAAGAATCTAATTGTCACTGCTCCCAGTTCTGCTGCCCTGGGCCAGGAAGTTTATTTGGTAGAGCCCTTTGAGCTGCTTAATTCTCCCCTTTTATTCTAAATATGTGTCCTTTTGAAGGTTTTGATTTGTATCATTAACATTATTTTAACACAGTGAGCATGGTTTATTTCTTGCTGCAAAATTGTGACTCTGGTCATAACAGTACAATTCAGGGATAGCTCAAGAATGAGGTCTTTCAGATGTCCATTTCAGTTAGGCAGTGACCATAAATCTGACTGTGGTCACCAAGCCCTGTCATGTAACTCAGGGAAGTGTGCTTTGCTGCACGTGCTTTCTGCTTCTCATGTACTTGTATAACACTCCTTTCTCCCTGACTTGGCGTGGAAACACTTAAATTTTAAACATTTTCTTCCTAAGTAATGAATTTGAATTTGTATATTTCTAAACAAGGTTTTGAAAAGTGAGAATTATTTTATTCACTTTCTTGTTCAACTTGTCCATCCTTCTGCTCTCCAAATTTCCCTCTGTATGATTGTTGTTGTTGTACCCTTTATTTGAAGCCTGCAAAAATGCCCACGGAGTAATTTTTATTTGCCTTTGCTATAGTCAGCATGTTCAAGGGTTGGCAGCTTGGCACAGTGTGAATCATACTAGATTCATTGGTAGCCAGGCTACCTGGGTTGAAGTTGGAAGTTCTACTTACAATCTGTTTGACTTTGGTTGATCACTTAAGCTTTCTGAGTTTTGGTTTTCCCATCTAATAACTACCTTAATCTGTTAGCATTAGGTTTAGTTGCCTGTGTCCAAAACTCAAAAGAACAATGGCTTAAAGAAGATAGAAGTGTATTTTTTCTACCATAAACAATATCTAGAGGATGGCAATAACAGATGAACAGTGCTAGACAATGTCAGGAGCCCAGAACCCAGGCTCCTTCTGTCTTGTTGCTCCAACATCCTCAGCCTGTGGCTTCCACCTCATTGTCCATGAGGGCTGCTCAGTCATTTGTCAGATTTGAGCCAACAGAAAGGAGAAAAAGGGTAAAGAAGAGTTCATTCCCTCCCCTTCAAGAAACTCCTGGGAACTGATGAATCTTTAGCTTCAATTTCATATATTAGAGCAGTGGATCTCAAACATTTTGGTCTTAGGAGTTCGTTATACTCATAAAAATTATTGAGGGCTCCAAAATACTTTTACTTGTGTAGTTTATATCTAACAATATTGGGTAGGCAGAATAATGGCCCCCAAAGATAACAATGTCCTAATCCCCAGAATCATGAATATGTTATCTCACATGACAAAAGGGACTTTGCAGTTGTGTGATTGTGTTAAGGATTTTGGGATGGAGAGATGGTGGTGGTCAGTTTTATGTGTTAACTTGGCTAGGTTATGGTCCAGTTGTTTGGTCAAACACTGGCACAGATGTGTTGCTATGGAGTTATTTGTAGATGAGATTAGCATCTATAATTATTTGATTTTAAGTAAAGATTACCCTTGATAACTGTGAGTAGGCTTCATCCAATCATTTGGAGACCTTATAAGCAAAAGAACTGAGGGTTCCAGAGAAAAGGAATTCATCCTCAAGATGACTACTTCTATTTCTCTCCAGCCTTCTTGGCCTCTGTAGCTGTTTGGCAGTTTGATGTAATTATGAATTCCAAAAATCTATATTAGATTATGCTTATAAACTGATGTGTTCATCTGGGCATAATTAAGTTATAATTGGGGCTTTGACTGGGCCTTGATTTTAGCCCTTTAAGACCAGTTTTTGAGAAGAAAGAAAGAAAAAAAAAAAAAAAACAGTTTTTGGATTTCTAAACTCTCAAATTATAAGATAATAAATTTGTGTTGTTTAAGCCATTAAATTTTTAGTAATTTTTTACAGCAGCAATAGGAAACTAATGCAAATATTTTCTTGATTAGCAATTTGAAACTGAGAAATAAAAAATATTAATTCATTTAAAAATAACAATAATAAACCCATTTCAGTTAGCATGAATTATTTTTGTGAAAAATTACTTTCCAGAGAAAAATATTAATGAGAAGATTGCCACTGTTTTACATTTTTGCAAATCTCTTTAATGTATGGCTTAATAGAAGTCTACTAGATTTTCATATTTGTTTCTACATTGTCAGTCTATTGTGATATGTCCCATTTTGCCTCTGGAAAACTCCATTGTACATGAGAGGTTAAATAATATCTTAATATTATTATGAAAATAGTTTTGGGTTTATGGACAACCTAAAAGGGTGTCAGGGACTCACAGGAGCCCTCAGATCACACTGGGCTTGAGCATACTACATAGCCACACCTAACTGCAAAAGAATCTGGAAACTGTGTCTCTTATTCTGGGGGGCCAGTTGAAAAATTAGGGATTCTTTTTATAAAGACAGAAAGAGATATTAAGGGACATTTAGCAATTGCAAAGACTTCTTATATCAAGTGTATTAGTCAGCCAAAGGGGTGCTAATGTGAAATACCAAAAAAAAAATGGGTTGGTCTTTATAAAGGGTATTTATCTGGGGTAGAAGTCCACAGATACCAGACCATAAAGCGTTAAGTTTTTTCTCTCACCAAAGTCCATTGCCATGTGTTGGAGCAAGACAGCTGCTGACGTTTGCCAGGGTTAAGGCTTCTTGGGTTCCTCTCTTACAGGGGCTGTGTTTCTCTCCGGGCTTAGCTCTTCTGGTTCCTCCACAAGGTCAGCTGTAGACTATCAGGCGAAGGGCTCGCTTTTCTTCACCTGGGGCCTTCTCGCCAACATCAAAACTGCTTCTCAAAAACTGCTTCAATCTGTTCTTTGCTTTGCCTTTTATATTCGATTCCCCACCCACCAAGGGGTGGGGCTCAACGCCCTACTGACGTGGCCCAGTCAACTCCCTAATCATAACTTAATCATGCCCAGATTAACAGATCAGTTCACAAACATGATCCAATTATGTTTTTGGAATTCATGAGTAATCAAACTGCCCATCTGCAACATCAAGTATTTCATATACTGAGTAGGTGAACACTCAACAAAATGTTAGTTTCCCTTCTCCTTTTCCTTATATTAACTAGAAATGCCTATGACAGAACCTAATGGTATGTAGGCAGAAGTATAATTGCAGTGAATTGCATTTTTAGTATTTATAAATAGATTATATAAAATACCTTTTATTTGGTGCTTATAGGCTACTTTTTGATATCTTGTTTGGGTCTTTTGAACTTAACAATATGCTTCCTTTTCTTGGGTAGGAGGGAAGTTGGGAGTTGAAATAAGATTTAAGGCTCAACTTTGATCCATAGTTATTCATGGGTTTGAAAATACATGGGTGTGACGTTTCCTCTGGGATCATTTTGTAAACAGTCCCTGCTGTTCCCTGGTAGTGTTCTGTTGCTGAAGAATAACCCAGTTCTAGTTTCTAATTTGAAATAGCACTTAGGAAAATTTGTTCTAAGTACCCTATATTAAAAAAAAAGTATGTGTGATAAAATAGATGGGGCTTAAATGGTTTATTTTTTAGCTTAATATAAAGCTTAATACTGATCTCATTAATTGATGAACATGTATTTAATACATTTTAATGCTACTCTCAGCTTTACATCAATTATCTTAATACTTTTTGGATTAGTAAGGGCTTGGGTAATATTTTATCATCCCACACATGCATTTCCCTTATCTCTAGTGATGCTGAACATTTTTAAATGTGTTTCTTTGCCATTTGTATTTCTTCTTTTTTAAAAAAAACAATTTATTGAAATGTATCATTCATACATGAACATACATAAACTATAAGTGTTCAGTAAACATCATGAACTTCCAAAACAAACATGTATAACATCATGCAGGGCTCCCACACATCATTCCCCCCGCCCCCCCCGTCACAAACACACCCCCACATTGTTGTGAAACATCTGTTAACAAATCATGAAAGAGCATTGTCAAAGTATTACTACTAATAGTCCGTATCTTCCTCCCCTATGCATTTTTAAAAAGGATTTTATTTATTTATTTACTTTTAGCCACAAGAAAGCTCCCTGCTTTGTTGTGTCTCTCATTGTTTCCTTCTGTATGTCTCTTGTTGTGTCATCTTGTTGCATCAGCTTGTCGTGCCTGTCCATAGCGTCAGTTTGCTGTCTTGCCCGTCTTCTTTTAGGAGGTACTGGGAACTGAACCAGGGACCTCCCATGTGGTAGGTGGGAGCTCAATCGCTTGAGCCACATCCACTTCCCTGATTGTTGCTTTTGTATTTAAATCCTGAACCATTTTGAGTTAATTTTTGTATAAGGTGTGAGATAGGGGTCTTCTTTCTTTCTTTTAGATATGGCTATCCAGTTCTCCTAGCAGCATTGGTTGAATAGACTGTTCTGGCCCAGTTGAGTGGGCTTAAAAGCCTTGTCAAAAATTGCTTGACTATAGATGTGAGGGTCAATTTCTGAGTTCTCAGTTTGGTTCCATTGGTCAGTCTGTCTGTCCTTATGCCAGTACCACGCAGTTGTTGTTTTTTTTTTAACCACTGTAGCTAAGTAATATGCATTAAAGTCAAGAAGTAAGAGTCCTCCAACTTTGTTCTTCTTTTTTTAAGACATTTTTGGCTATTCGGGGTCCCTTACCCTTCCAAATAAATTTCATTATTGGCTCTTTGATTTCTTCAAAAAAGGCTGTTGGGATTTTTATTGGGATTGCATTGAATCTGTAAATCAGTTTGGGTAGAATTGACATTTTAATGATATTTAATCTTCCAATCCATGAACACAGAATGTCCTTCCATTTATTAAAGTCTTCTTCAGTTTCTTTTAGCAATGTTTTGTAGTTTTCTGAATAAAGATCTTTTATGTCCTTGGTTAAGTTTATTCCTAAGTATTTGATTGTTTTAGTTGCTATTATAAATGGAATTTTTTTTTCTGATTTCCTCCTCAGATTGCACATCGGTAGTTTTTAGAAGGGGTATTGATTTTTGCATATTAACTTTGTTTCCCACTACTGTGCAACGCTTTATAGATGCCTGTTAGGTCTAGTTCATTTATCATATTATTCAAGCTCTCTGTTTCTTTATTTATCTTCTGTCCAGATGTTTTATCCAGTACTGAGAGTGGTGTATTGAAGTCTCCAACTATTATTATCGAGGCATCTATTTCTTCCTTCAGGTATGCCAGTGTGCCTCATGTATCTTGGGGCACTGAGTTTAGGTGCATAAATATTTAGTATAGGTATTTCTTCTTGCTGAATTGTCCCTTTTATTAATACCATGACTCCAGTTCTTTTTTGGTTACTATTTGCATGGAATATCTTTTTCCAACCCTTTCCTTTTATCCTGGTTGTGTCCTTACGTCTGAGGTGAGTCTCTTATAGACAACATATAGATGGCTCATATTTTTTAATCCATTCTGTCAGTCTGTGTCTTTTGATTGGGGAGTTCAAGCTATTGACATTCAATGTTATTACTGTAAAGGCATTACTTGCTTCATCCATTTTGACCATTGGCTTTCTGTTGTCATATCATACTATAGTCTTTCCTTTTACCCTTTCTAATAGTCTTCATTTCTACACTCTTTTCCAAGTCTCTCACCCTTGTTTTTTTCCTTTCAGTTTGCAGCACTCCCTTTAGTATCTCTTGCAATTCTGGTCTTTCAGTAACATATTCTATCAGTTTTTGTTTGTCTATGAAGACTTTGAACTCCCCTTCATTTTTGAAGGACAGTTTTTGCCAGATACAGAATTCTTGGCCAGCAGTTTTTCTCTTTCAATACCTTAAATACATCATACCACTTTCTTTTCTCCTCCATGGTTTCTCATGAGATGTTGGCACTTAATCTTATCGAGTTTCCCTTGTATGTAATGCTTTTCTTTTCTCTTGCTCCTTTCAAAATCTTCTCTTTATCTCTGTATAGTATGTGTCGTCATGTAAGTCTGTTTGTGTTTATTCTGTTTGGGGTATGCTGTCCTTCTTGGATATTGATATTTATGTCTTTCATAAGAGTAGGGAAGTTTTCAGTTACTATTTCCTCAAATATTCTTTCTGCCTCTTTTCCATTCTCTTCTCCTTCTGTGACGCTGATAATGCATATGTTTTGCATTTTGTGTTGTCATTCAATTCTGAGACCCTGTTCCATTTTTTCCATTCTCTTCTCTTTCTCTCCCCCTGTCTTTTCCAGTTCAGATGTTCTGTCTTCAAAATCACTAATTCTGTTTTCAAGTAGTTCAAATCTGCTTTTATGTGCCTCTAATGTATTTTTTTTAAGGATTTATTTATTTATTCATTTACTTTTATCCATTTTTACTCCCCCTTCCCATTTTTGCTGTTTCTGTGTCCATTCACTGGGCAACTCTCTGTGTCTGTTTCTTGCCCTCTCTTCTCATCCTTCTCCTCCTGTCTTCACTGAGATTCGATCCTCGGAACCTCCGATGTGGGAGAGAGGTGTCCTACTGCCTGTGCCACCTTAGTTCCTGGTTTTTCGGTGCATCTTGTCTTGGCTCTCCCTTGTGTCACTCTCCTGTTACATCATCATCTTGCAGCATGGCTCGTGGGGCCTGATGGCGTACCCGTGCATGGGGCCTGGTGGTGCACCTACAGACGGGGCCTGGTGGTGCACCCGTGCATGGGGTCTGGTGGCTCACGCACCTCTATATTTTTCTTGTTTTTAATTTTTACCGGGAGGTCCCGGGGATCGAACCCAGGTCCTTCCATATGGGAGACGGACACCCAACCACCCGAGCCACATCTGTCCCCCTGCTATATCTCTTAAGGTTGAGCAAAGATACCCAAAGTTACAGTCTTTTCCCATACAGGATGGTCATATAATAAATCAGGCTTAGTTTATCACCAGCATTCTAAAAACCAGACCTAGGGAGAAAAACTAGGTCTGGGGACACATGCATGGTTTCTAATATAGCAAATGTTTAGCCTACCCTGATTATTACAAAATTAGGTCAGCGAGAATATTCACATTCTAATGTATTTTTAATCTCATCCATTATGTCTTTCATTTCCATAAGGTCAATTACTTTTCTTTGCAGACTCAAATTGTTCTTTTTGCTCACCCAATAGCTTTCTAATATCCTTTTATCTCTTTAGTCATATATATATATATATTTTAAAGATTTTATTTATTTACTTTATCCATTTTAAACACCCCCTTCCCCATTTGCTGTTTTGTGTCCATTTGCTGGGCAATTCTCTGTGTCTGTTTTCTGCCATCTCTTCTCATCCTCCTCCTCCAGTCTTCACCAGGATTCGATCCTGGAGACCTCCAATGTAGGAGAGAGGTATTCTGCTGCCTGTGCCACCTCAGCTCCTGGCTTCTGGAGCTTTCGGACCATCTCGTCTTGTCTCTCCCCTGTTACGTTATCATCCTGCTGCATGGCTCCCGGGGCCCGACAGCTCAGCTGCACACAGAGCCTGGCAGCCCATGTGCCTTCTATATATATTTTTTATTTTACCGGGAGGTCCTGGGGATCAAACCCAGGTCCCTCCATATGGCAGACGGACGCCCAACCATTTGAGCCACATCCGCCCCCCTCTTTAGTCATATTTTCTTTCAATTCTTTAAAATGATTTAGGAGAGTTGTGTGATTATCAATTATTAATTGTCTTAAATCCTGAATCTCTTCAGGATATTTGGTTTGTTTCTTTGTTCCATCTCTTCCTGTTTCCTGGTATGGCTTGTAATTTTTCACACATGTCTAGGCATCTGATGTGTTGGTGAACTTATTCTGATGGGCAATTTCTCTCTCTTGCCTATTGTTATTATTTTTTCACAGCTCTTTGATATTTGATTCAGCTTATCCTAAGTCTTATAAATTACTCAGCTTAAGTTACCAAAATTGTGCCAGGGTCTGACTAATGGGGTGCAGACTTTCTCCCAGGGGTGGGGTAAAGAGCTCTAAAATTAGTTTCTGTCCTTGTAATTTCCAGACCTGCCAGTAGATGGCGTTTCATAGGCATGACTTTCCGTGGAGGTGTCTTTCTCTTGGTTTTCCTTTGTTTTTGTCTAGCCAGAGCTGAGATTCAAAGCAGGATCTGCTGGCCTAATCCACTGAAGAAAATTCCCCCGGTTCACCCTCCCTTTTCCCTTGTAACAGCTGGCAGGGAGGAAGATGTCTGCTCTCCTAGCTGCAATGTGCCAGGGGTTTTATCCCCACTGAATATCTTGGGGGTGGAGGAGGGGAGCCCTTCCTGGTGGCTGGGAGGTTTAGTAAGTCACAGTTTGTTGTTTTGGCTTTTTATCTCTCTTTCCCTCACTGTCATGGGAGTTGTGAAGCACTGTCCTGTTTTGCTGACCCCCAAAGTAGGTCCCCCAGGCAGCCTTTGGCTCTTTCTCCATTGTTTTTGTGAGTGCTGAGCCGTATCTGCCTAACCCAATGGCCATGTTCCCACAACTCCCTGCCCTCTTGATTGTGGCCTCTCCTACTCTTTAGTTCTCTTCAAGGCAAGCACTACCATTTCCTCATTGCCATTTTAATCCATACTGCCTATACTGGGCCTGACATAATAAAGACTGAATGAGTAGGACTGTCAGCCATTCTGAAAAGTGAACTTCTCAATCAACAGAGATTTGCACATAGCAGCCTGAGTATAGAAAATTGACTTTTAATTTGGTCTGGGGAAAATGCCAAAAAGTCATTATTTACCAAATTCCTTCTTGCAGATGATGTTTGTAATACCTAAAAGGCCTAGTGATGGAACTTTCCTATGTCCTGATTGTGGTAGTGGTTGTATGTATATACACATGTGGTAAAATTTTATATGACAGTTTGCCCCCTCCTCCCAAAAAGAGTGCTTATAAACAATAGTGAAATCCAAATAGGGTCTGTAGTTTAGTTAATTAGTTACTAACATAAATTTCCTGCTTTTGATGACTGTATTATGGTTATATAAGATACTGTCATTGGAGGAAGGTGAGTGAAGGGTACACAGGAATTCCCATTATTTTTGCAACTTCTTTGTGAGTCACATTATTTCAAAATTAAAAATTAAAAAAGAAAGCCACAGTGTGATACCATTGCACACCTATGAGAATAGCTGAAAATAGACAAAACTAATAAAAAATGGACAACATCAAGTGCTGACACTTGCTACTATGGCAAATATTTTGGCCATTTCTTGTAAAGTTAAGCATATACTTACCATACAAGACAGCCTTTCCATTTCTAGGTATTTCCCTAAGAGAAATGAAAACCTGTGTTCACCCAGAAACCTAATGTTTCTAACAGCTTTATTCATAAATGTCAAAATCTGGGAAAAACACAAACATCCTTCAACTAGTGAATGGATAAACAAACTGGTATGTCTATTCGTGGAATACTGCTCATCAGTAACAACAATCATATGAATGAATTTCTGATGCATTATGCTAAGTAAAGAAAGCCAAATTTAAAAAGATATATACTATGATTTCATATATATGACATTCTGGAAAAGACAAAAGTATAGGGTCAGAAAAAAGATTGGTGATTACCAGGAGCTGGGGTTAGGGGCAGAAGATTGACTATAAAATACATAGGGAACTTTTTGGGATGAATGATGTTCTATATCTTGATTATGTTGGTGATTACTTGATATGTATTTGCTAAAAATGAGAATTTGTACACAAAAAGGATGGATTTTGCTGCTTGTAGATTACTCCTCAATATACTTGGTTTTAAAATACAAACAACAGGCTTAAATGCCTGTGAAGAATTCTGAATGTATGCCACTTTTCTATGGATGGGATGAGGATTTATTAAGTCATTAGGGATACAAAATGTCTCGATCAAACACGAGTGTGGGCCCTTTAATATTTGGTCTATAGTTGGGTGATGGAATTTCTATTAGGATAGAGCTATATGTTTTAATGATATTTGTTAGAGAGTGAAACAAAAGCTGTCTGGCTCTAGCTTTAGTGGATGCAGACTTTAGTATGTGAAAATTTAATCAAATCTTGCTCTTTTTCTTCCCCTGGCTCCTTTGCCATTAACAGAGTTGTTAACAGAGAAGACTTGAATTTTAGGGTTGCTGTTAATCTCAGGTATAACAATTGTGCTATGTATGTTTTCTTTTTACTAGAATGGATTATACAATATCCTATTGCAAAAAACCAACATGTGATTTTTGTAAGTGGAGGGAGGCTAATTTAAGCGCCATAACCAGTAATTTGGTTTAAAGATAATTTACAAATATTTACAGCAGGAACTGGAGGATTATAGTAGGTAGCAAATGGAAATTTCAAGTCTTGGAGCTCTTAAGCAGCATCTCTTGGTAATCAACATCCTTTGTAAATTAAAGTCAAGATTTAATTTTGAAAGAAAATTTAAATACTGAACTCTTTTTAAAACTATTTTTTGAGAAGTTGTAGATTTACAGAACAATCATGCATAAAATACAGGATTTCCAAATAAATTGTGAACTCTTGGCTGTGATCTGTGGAGGTAAAGGATATAACGTCTACCTTTGTGGAACAGCTGTCTGTATAATACGTAAGAGACCACAAGCAACAGAGAGACTCCTTATTAATTTAAAAGTAGGATTTATTCTGTTGGTTTGGATTGAATGCTGTTCAGTAGTCATCTCAGTTGAGCAAACACTTATTAATCATTAACCACATGTCATGCCTGTTATGAGGTGTTGGGTTCATATAGGCAAATAAACCTCAAAGCCCTATTTTTTAAGGAGTTCACCCTTCAACAGGTGGACCAAGCAATGCACAACCAGCTTAAATTCAGCAACAGGGGAGAGGTGTCACATAGGACATGACACTTGAGGTGTAAGTAGGATTTTGTCAGGTGTGGAAGAGAGCCCAGGTTTTTCAGGCAGAGTGAGCTGAATTTTTTATGAAAGCTCTTATTGTAGTGAGGGAATCATGACATAGAGGCTGGACAAAGAATTTCCTCCAGGTACAAATAATCTTCCCTTCTTCCCTTCTCCAACTAAATAAGAGTGAAAATAAAAGCATATATACACAGTGAAGTTTCAGACTATCTGTAAAGATCTGTTATAAATAACTCACTCTTTTTTCCCTTATTAGTTTTCTATTGCTTTTGTAGCATATTACCACAAACTTAGTGGTGTGAAACAACACACATTTATTATATTACGGTTCTGTAGATCAGAAGTCTGACATGGGTCTCACTGGGCTAAAATCAACATGTCAGAAGCTCTAGAGGAAAATCATCTCCTTGCGTTTTCCAGCGTCTAGAGGCAGCTAGTTTTCTTTGACTCATGGCCCCCTTCCTCCATCTTCCTCCATCTTCTCTCTGACCGTTCTTCCATAGTGACATATGGGAAACGTTCTCTGATTTTAAGGATCCTTGTGATTAGAATGAGCCCAGGATAATCTTATCACACCCACAGAGCCCCCTTTGCCATGTAAGGTAACATATTCACAGGTTCCAGGGATTTGGATTCGGACATCTTGGTGGTGTTGGGGGCAATATTCTGTCTATCTTATCTTCCAACCTTCATGGCCCGCCCCTCTTCCTACTGATAACTACCTGGCACATAGACCAACACACACACACACACACACATACATACATATATATATGCTTTTCCACTTTTGATCATGCTGTATAAAGTTTTTTGTACCTTAAAGCTCTTTCCTTTTAATAGCACTCACTAAACTGCCTCGTTCATTTTAAGTGCTGTAATAGTATTCTATGCTCATTATGGGTGTTAATTTTTTTGGAGAAGGTTATAAACAATGAATGCTGGAGTGACTGTCCATGGGCATACATCTAAACATACTTTTCCACACACATCTTTAAGGAAAATACACTGAGTTGCTACAATGAGAATATTTGTGAGTTGTTAATTTTGATTTTGAGAAATTAATAAGAGGGAAAAGAAAAGGAATCCTTGATGTGAAATAAAGTATCTTTTGATTCTTATAAAAGGATTTTTAAAAGGATTGAAAAAGAAGGCAAAGAAGCAAACAAGCATTGATTGATGGCTTGTTATGTGCCATTCACTGTGCTGGAGGAATGACTATTTTTCTCACTTGATATTTTACTGTGATAGAAAGTGGGGTTGTCACCCCCATTTTAATGACAAGGAAAGTGATCATTAGAAGCATAAGTAACTTGCCCAGATGGCAGAGGTAAGATTCAGATTGGATCAGACTGATGCTTGTTTTCAACTACATCACACAGACAGTAGAAAACTTAAAATTAGC
>JAKSZT010037812.1:2423083-2556374 GCA_026826555.1 Tolypeutes matacus
CAAAAAAAAAAAAAAAAAAAAAAAAAAGAAAACTTAAAATTAAAGGCCTACATCTCAGACCTCAAGAGTGGTAAGTATAGCAAAATGGTGAACCTTTTAATACCTGTTTTGGTTTCCTTGGCTGCTCAAGCAAATACCATGCAATGGGTTGGTGTAAACAATGGGAATTTATTTGTTTACCCTTTTGAAGCTAAGGGAAAATCCAAATCAAGGCATCATCAGGGCAATGCTTTCTTCCTAAAGGCTGCATTCTGGGGCTTGCTGTCAGTAATCCTTAGCTTGTCACCTGTCAGTGCAGATGGTGGCCTCTCCTGGTCTCTCCCTTCTCTTCCGGGTTCTGTTAATGTTCAGCTTCTGGCTGCTCCCTCTGGCTTTTTCTCTGTCTGAATTTCATTCTGTTTCTAAAGGACTTTGGTAATTGGAATAAGACCCATCACTGGCCACACCTTAACTGAAGTAACATCACCAACAGGTCCTACTTATAGTGGGCTCACACAACAGGAATGGATTAAGAACATGTTTTCTGGGGTACATACAGCTCCAAACCATTCTTAGTTTGGCTCTTTAAATGTTTGAGGTGCTCTTATATGCATTCTCATTTTTTTTTTTTAATCTCACAGAATGAGTGTAGTTTCTTAATTAGGGCATTTCTGTTGCACATACACTGACCACAGTCATCTTTGGGGATCTATGTACTGCCTAAAGCAGGCAGCTCTGTCTGAATGCCTGGTGCAGGTGGGATTGGGGGTGGGTCTACCTTTAGCAGACCCCTCTAAGAGTCTTTTCCTAATGGGATCTCTGGGGATACAGTGGGCCATGTCCTGTCTCCGGCTGAGCTGGGCCTTAATATAACTGAGGAACAACAGGTTTGGGATGACTGGTCAAAGCAGAAATTCTCCTGGGAGTTGCCACTCTGGTGTGCCAGT
This sequence comes from Tolypeutes matacus, assembly GCA_026826555.1. NCBI lineage: Eukaryota > Metazoa > Chordata > Mammalia > Cingulata > Chlamyphoridae > Tolypeutes > Tolypeutes matacus. Next base: position 2,424,010 of record JAKSZT010037812.1, read on the forward strand.
GTATTGGGCTTGAAGCCTCCGATGATGGCCTGAGGCCATTTAGAGTGTTTTCTCGAAAGAAGCACCAAGCACACATATTTGCTGGCTTAGTCTGGCCTGGCAGACCCAGTGGTGGCTGTTAAGTGGGATCATTATACCAGGATGTTGGCTGTTAGCTGGCTAATTTGGGGAGATGAGAAGGTGTTTGGATTCCACAGTAAATGGACTTGGATGCGGGTGATAGGATTTGCCACAGGGATCATGAAAATCGGGACTGTTCAGGGTGAATTCCACGGCTTGGCCTTACTCCCTTCGCTCCTGTACAGAAGTGTGATCATGTGTGTCAAATTGTGTTTATTTGCTGCCGCAAGAGCGAGCGGTGTTTGATAAAGGATTGTTGAAGCTGTCTGCTTTTTAGCTTGGTTCTCGCTGGCCGGAACCCAGAGCCTCCATGTTTCTGGGCTTCTGTCACTCTGTAGGGTGCATGGGACCATGGAGACAAGGGACTAGTATGAATTCAGACCAGTGGCAGCTGCAAGAAAGGAGAGTGATAAAGTCTTTCTGTTTCACTTTCACTCAGCTCTTAGGGGCACTTTAGGGTTTTTATGACATTGCAGTAGCTTCCTTAGGAAAGCTTGACTTGGGACATTTATTCTGATGGTTTTCAGAGAGTTTCTTTTTATCATTGGATCTTCTGCTAGGGGCTGTGCAATCAGGCAGAAAGATGACCTGACAGGGATGGAGCTGTTGGCTGGACTTAGCTCCTGACAGGCTGTGTGTTCTTGTGCCAGTCACTTCCCTACTCTGGGCCTGTAAGCTGGGGAGCTTGGACTAGAGCAGCTGAGTTGTTCTTCCTCAGTATCAGCACTGTGAATACCAATAAATATGGGACTTGTACCCTCTATCCTAATTGACATGATTTATGGAGGCTCTGGCATCTGACTGCCCTGCTTCTGAGCCTTGGATCTTGTCACTTACTACCTCTGTGAACCCAAGCAAGTGACCTCTCCTCCTCGAGCCTCCGATGGAATCAAGTCACCTGGATCATGGTGTCGTTGCAGAGGTTCAATTCAGTTAAATGAGGGAATTTGTGTAAAGCACTTAGCAGAATGCCTAGCACACAGTAAACGTACAGATAATGGCAGCTACTATTTGTATTTAAACTTTGAGGCATATGAGAATCTGACAGCATTGACCTTTTACTTCCTGTCACAGAGAAAGTGGCTTCGTTGTCTTTAATTTTTTTTCTTTTTAATTCTATTAACTGTGGACAATCTGAAAGATCTTTCCCCAGGGCTTTCCATTCCCTCATATCACTTTGATTTGCTCCTGGGAGAGTACCTGTGACTGACCTGCGTGGTTTTAGGAGTGGGCAGCTCTACTTAGTTGGATTCCTCTTTAGAGTGCAATTCTGTAGCATGAAATAAAACTGAAAACATAGTCTAAATGGCTCAATTTGGGATTTCTGGGGTTACAGCATTTAATTAGTTTTGTATCGCTTTTCCATAGTCCTAACATTTGTTTATTAGAAAAAAAATCCACGTGGCCTAGACGATACAGTGGAAAAAAGCAACTATATGTTCTGAAGAGAGATCACAGAAATATGAGGAGGAAGGCTTAATTCCTTCCCAAATATTTGGTGACTTGCTATTTTTAAGGCACTAGAGATGCAAAAGTGAAAATAACTGAAGTAGTCCTTGCCTAGGTGGAGGTAAGTTTATTGGGGTAGGGCAAACATTAAGTTGCAGAAATAAAGATTTAATTATAGTTGTGATTAGTGCTAGGGTAAGTTTGTTGTCTTAGTCTGCCAAAGGGCTGACGATGTACAGTACCAGAAATCTATTGGCTTTTATAAAGGGGATTTATTTGGTGTAAAAGCTTACAGTTCTAAGGCCATGAAAAGTTTAAACCGAGGCACATCAGAGATGCTTTCTCATCAAAGTCAGCTGCTGTTGATCCTGGCGGGCTGCTATGTAGTTAAGCAAGATGGCCGCTGATCCCTGCTCAGGTTTCAGCCTTCCTCTGGCCACCCTCTCTCAGGCTCAGCTGCTCTGCTTTCTTCCCCATTTCAGCTGCAAGCTGGCATAAGGCTTTTCTCTTTCCAGGCCTCCTGTATCAGTCTCAGCTTCCCGCTCTTTTGCTAAGTTCAGCTGTAAGCTATCAGGCCAATGGCTCATCTTTCCCCAGGGCCTCAGCTGTTAAAGCCTTGTCTTTCTGTCACATGGCAGGATAAAAAATGGCAGAGCTCTCTCTCTTCCTGTGTCTGTCCAAGTCAGGGGTTCTTAACAAGTGGTCCATGAGCTTGAATTGAAAAAAAAAAAATTGTGGGGATGTGTTTGGTGCAGGTGTGATATATTAATAACATACAGTATAGTGTAGACTTAGTAAGGGGTCTGTGGTTTTTCCCTGACTGGCATAGGGGTCCTTGGAACAAAAAAGGTTAAGAACCCCTGGTCTAAGTGAATGTCCTTTTATATCAGACCCAGCAAGGGGGCAGGGTTTCAACCTGAGTCATGCCTCACTGATGTGGTCCAATAATCTTATCAATCTTATCAATTAATCAGCTGAATTTAATGTCATCAAAAGGTTTCACACCCAGAGGAATAGATTAGTTTACAAACATAATCTTTCTGTTTTTGGGATTCATGAAATATGTCAAACTGCCACATATATGTATAATAAGAGTGTGCAACATAGGCTCTGAATGGGGAGATCAGTGAAGTCACCCCTGGGGAAATGACTTTTAGCTTGAGGCCTGAAAATGAAAGAGCAAGCAAGAGCAGGCCAGGCCAAGATAGGTGGAGAATGCATTCCCCTAGGAAGCAGCACATGGACAAAGGCCCTGAGGCAGGAGAGCTGGGCTCATTAGAGAAACTGACAGAAGGCCAAGGTAGATGCCGAGCCTAGACATTGAGGATCTCTATTTTATTTGAAGAGCAGTGGGAAGCATTGAGTGGTTTAGAGAAGGGCCATGATATGATTACATGTGTGTTTTAAAATGATTACTCTTGCTTATTAGTGGAAAATAGATGGGAAGGCATAAACGGTATGGGGAGCCCAGCTTGGAGGCTTCTGAGGTCAAGTCATCCAGGTTTGGGATAAGTGTCTCAAGTGTGGAATGGAGATGAATGTTTAGGAGACAGTGTCCACAGGACTGACTGAGTGATTGGATTGGGGAGGGGGGAGGGCACGGTGAGGGAGAGGAAGGATCCCAGTTCAATTTCAGTCCTGAGCAACTGGGAAAAGGGTGGTGCCATCTGTAGAGATAGATGATTTTGAAGGATTGTGGTTTGGGTAAGGGTGGGGTAAGTTCAGCCTTGGCCCTAGCTGTTTCCACTTTGGATGATGCTTTCTATCCCCAGATGTTGTGTAATATGCTTTCCATCTCCACTTCCTTGAGGCCTTTGCTCAGATGGCACCTTACTAGGGAGACCCTTCCTGACCACTTCAGTTATATTGGCCCTTCCCCTCCTGCTTTTACTCCTTAGCACCTGTTACCACCTGACAAATTGTTTGTTTATTTTCTTTTTTATTCATGTTGTATATCCTTTTATGAAAGTATAAGGTCCTTCAGAGAAGGGGTTTTGTTTGTTTTATTAGCTGCTGTATTAGTCAGCCAAAAGGGGTGCTGATGCAAAATACCAGAAATCTGTTGGTTTTTATAAAGGGTATTTATTTGAGGTAGAAGCTTACAGTTAAAAGACCCTAAAGAGCCCAACTTGTGGACTTTTCTTACCAAAGTCTATTGCCATGTGTTGAAGCAAGATGGTGGGCCATGTTTGTGAGGTTCAGCCTTCCTTTTTCCTCTTAAGGCTCCGTGGGCCCAGCTTCTTCCAACCTCAGCTGCAAGCTGGCATAGAGCTCAGCTGCTCTGTTCTCTTCACAAGGTCAGCTATAGACTACCAGGCAAATGTCTGATATCCCCCCTGGCCACAGGATCAAAGCTCTCTCCTCTTCCGTGTCTATGGAGTTCTCTCTCTTCCTCTGTGTATCTCTTTCTATCTGCCTTTTTGAGTGAGTGTCCATTTATATAGCCCACCAAGGGGGTGGGAACTCAACCCTGCACACCCTAATGACATGGTAAAATCACAGCCCTAATCTTGATTTAATCAAGTAAACGTAAAACCTTTGAATTTAAATCAATCAAAGGGTATCATGCCTAGAGGAACAGACCAGTTTACAAACATAATCTATATCTCTTTTTGGAATTCATAAATAATATCAAACTGCCACACCTGCTGTCTCCACAGCACCTACAACAGAGTCAGGTATAATGAGGTTTTAGTAAATATTTGTTGAATTAATCTTGAGTTTGATTTAGATTATATTGTTTTGTGTCCATTTCAAACTTGGTTGACTTTTTAATTAACCTTGGACCAGGGCTGGGGGTGTTGCATATATGGATGCTGTTCGTCTGGCATATCAAATCTGTTTTTCTTTATGCAGGGTGAGTAGAAAATTCTAATTTTCTTCTCTCTCTCTTTCAGTGTGAGACACAATAGGAGAGAGCATCCAGGAAAATGCTTGAATATCTTTTTTTTTTTTTTTTCCCTTAACAAATCGGTATAGAAATCTAGCCTTCCATCTGGTATATTGTCCGCAGTTTTGGTCTAAATTATAGCATATTGTGATTCCTTTAAGCTTATTTTTGCATGTAGGAGGAGACCATTGACTTTTTATTGCATCTTTATACCTTTTAGGGAAAGGTTTGGAGGCTAAGATCAGAACTTACTCAAAGGAGAAATTTAAGGGCAGCACTGAATAAACTTTTTGTTAGGATATTGCTGTATGTCTGGGTCTCTATGTAACAGGTAATTTGAAAGGAATAATTCAGAAATGTCTTTCTAAATCTTTTTTACTTTGGGGAGTAAATCAACTTTAAAAAATGAGTAGGTTCTATGCTTGTGCAGGAGGCAGTCTATAAAATGGTTACAATCACAGCTGTTGGAGTCAGGCTTAAGTTTGAGTCCCCTTCTGTTTACTTGCCAGCTGTGATACCCAGTACACATTATTTAACCTCTTAGTGGGCATTATCAAAATTGTATTATTATTTGGGGAGTCAGGAGAAGACAAATAATTATTATTGTCATCATTTATAGGCCAATATAATTGATGCTATTACTAAATGGGATTTAAAGGTGGAGCTATCTTAAAGATTATTAAATGCTATAGGTTATAAATTGGCACAATCCCATGTTCCCAACATTTCCCTGAACACAAGAATCTTCTCAGGGTGCTTGTTAAAGACAGATTATCATTCACCACCCAGACAAGCTGAATCACATCTCCAGGGGAGGGGCTGGGAATCTTTGTGTGGGTAGGGGATGACACACCCTGCATTTTGTGAGCCTGTCCTGGTTTCACATATTCAGCTTGATGGATTCCAGATGTGTGTTTGTACTTGTCAGATTGCGTCCCAATTTTGAGACAGGAAATTATGGTCACTGTTGATGTCGAATATCTTATTTAGAATCTTGTCTTATGAAAGCAGGTATAACATGCTTCTGGGTTCCCAGGAACTAATAGAAGAGGGTATGTAGCCACAAAACAAGCTTTTAGTGTTAGCATGAATTACCCGGCTGGCTTGGCTTTCTTTATGCTCTTCGCTCAACCTACCCCACCTGGCTAACAGGCTCTGTGAAATGTATGCATGGGCAGCCGGTGTGGACAACCCTCAGTCACACCCAGGCCGCAAAGTGACAGTGAATGTGGAAGTAGTAGTAACCTCCAGACATTGTTCATCGGAGGCTAACCCCGCAGTGCTGTTTTTCTTTCTCACATTTGAGTGCACTTAGGACAGTGTGTTCTTAATAAACTGTTCTGGAAAAACAGCATTTTGTTGTTTTCACAAAAGATTGCAAGTTTATTTCCCCTCTGGCTCAGGTAGTAACTAATCATTCCACCTTAAGTGACAAAGGAGGATGAACACATGAAACTTCTAGGGGGCTGAGCTTTCTTCAAACTTTCCTAATGGAGTTCACACCTCTTTGTGGAATACACATTTCTCATTTTTCTGTAAGGTGGTACTATCATCCCAGGCAGGGGTCGGGGCAGTTCACGCACATGCTTCTGTGGAGATTTTAAGAATTTTCTCTAGTCATCGTTTTTCCTATTGGTCATTGTTTCATACTGATGTTTTACTTCACTCTCTTTCAGATTGGGTTTAACTGTATCTTTCTTTTTGCTTGCATTATCATGGAAGAAATTGATCTATGCTGAGAATCTTATTTGGGTAGTAAGTTCATTTTCTAACTGGTGACAAATCAATCTACTTTTTGGAACTCTTCTTAAAATTGAAAAGTTGATGTATGTTTATAGTTACATGTTTTTACTGCCTTTAGAAAAAGCCTGTGGGATCTGTGGGGGCATCCATGTAAACATATTTAAAGTTAGGGATCTGGAGAGTGAAATCAGAAAAAGGAGGGTATTTCTTCTTTTTTCCCCTTGATTTTCTCATGTGACAAAATTAAGTATCTATACAGTTTTAAATAGCAGAATCCTAAAATATTAGTGAATTTAAGAACAACTCATTAGGAAAAGGTTGTGAAATGTGGGCAGACATTTGTTGATCTGTGGATATATCTAAAGGACTGTAAATCTTCCAGATTAGAAAAGGAGGGTAGGGTAATAGTGTCAGTATGCTGGTGAGTCTGCTTTCTTCTCTGGTCTTGATGCATACAAGTCTTCTTTCCTGACTTCTCTTGCCAATCTGGCTTAATTTTGTCCCCTCATCTGTAAATCATCTCTGTGTGAGGAGACTCTAGAAGTAGAAATTTGAGTCATCTTTTTTACAGGCAGTGAAGAGGATTATTCAGGTAAGTGGTTTTGTTCAGGCATAGCCACAGATTGTAACCTTGTCAGCTTAGAGGGCTCTGGGAGAAGAGTTTTTAGAACAGCCAGGGGCCTGGGCACTCAGATCCTGTTGACAGTACAGTGCTTTGCAAGTTCAAGTAGGAGGCAAAGCCTACACCTGGCCTTATTTGCAAATAAGAGAAAGACATAGTATCTGTGCACAAAGCAAGTCCTCTGTTCAAAGAAAGAAACAAAAATATCCAATTCTACCCCCCCCTCAAAGAAACATATATACATATAATCAAAGTAACAATAAAGTAAGACGTACAGTTTTAACTATTCATACTTAAAATTTTAGTTTTTAAATGTAATTATGCCTAATTATTTTTAGAAAGTAGTCCTAAGAATTTTTGGGGTTTTTAAAAAAATTATTACTGTTTATTTAAACATCCTACCACATTTTCGTACTCTATTGAAAGTGTGGGGCTCTTCTCCCGCATCTTTTTGAAACTCCTGTGGCACCGAGCATAGGACAGAACACCTTATAAGGACTTGGAGACAACTTGTAGAATTGAATTAAAGCATGACTCAGTGGATTTATGTAGGTGTAATTCTGCAACACTTGCTTGTGGGTGTTCACATTTTGTCCAAATTCATGATGTTTATTTACAAGCTGTTTTAGCTCAAGAAATGCCTGCTAATTTTTCTGTGTGTGAATCATATAGAATTATCTCTGCAAGTTAATTTCCTTAATTAACCCAGAGAAGAGGGGAAAAAAATCAAACATTTCACCAAGTGCTCTACCTAGGATAATAAAAATATTACCAGATATTATTGCAGGGCATAAGTTGCTGAGGATGACAAGAGATGAGTGTGGAGGAAGGCTGGTGCCCCTCCCTGGTGTATCCTGCATGTTACTAGAGAAGTTTAGACTTATTCTTGGGGTTTGGAAGTGACAAGACATGGTTTATGCTTTCGATGAATCTCTTCTGCACCAGATTAGATAGTGGACTGAAGGCTGCAGCAGTAGTTGTAGATCAAATTTCTCCATTCTCAGCCTTCCCTGTCCCCATCCGTGCTTTATCTTCTTGGACATGCTTGTCACCAGAAGCACACAGTATTTGTGTTATTTATTTACTTGTTTATTTTCTGCCTTTCCTCATTAGAATTTAAACTCCCAAAGGGCAGAGATTTTGTCTGTTTTGTTCACTGCATTATCTCTAGTGCCAGCAAGTAATAGGTGCTCAGTAAATATGTATTAATGAATCACATAAATCAGTCAGTTTCTGAAATCAAAGTATGCCATTTTTCTCCCCACAAATGTAGTAAATGATTACAAAAGGGAAAAATAGTATACAGCGGGGGCATTGGACAGCACCTTAAATAGGGATCAAAATTAATGTCACCAATAAGGGGCAGAGGGTGTCACATGCACCTGGATGTGGCACTAATGTTGTAACTCAGCCAAAATGCACCATATGAGTCTAACTGTACAGAAACACCAGAGAAACCCAAATTGAAGGACATTCTCTAAAGCAAATAGCTGGTATTCTCCAAAAATATCAATGGCATGAAAGACAAAAGCTGAGAAAAGATTCCAGTTTAAAGGAGACCAAAGAGACATGACAGCTAAATGCAGTTGGTGATCTTGTTCTGGGAAAAGAAAAAGGATATAAAGGACATCGAGACAATTGAAGAAATTAGAATGTGGACACACAGAGAGAGAACTCAAAAAGCAAGCTTGCTTATATCTAATTTTACTCTGGATAAATCATCAGGATTCACAAGCCATATCATCTGGATTGAATTATCTGAGTGGCTTGAGCATAAAACAGTGCGTCATGACCTCAGGATTTAGGGAAATAATTGAAAGATCTGTAGGGGCAAGAATCTTTGTGTGGGATTTAAGAGACTGACCTGGCTTCTAGTACAGGCTCTGCTACCAAAGGTATGTGGCCATGGGTTTATTCTCAAAGGTAGTAGTTGTGAGATTCAGAGACTCTGGCTTTATACAGTTTTGAATCGGAAAAAGTAGACCTTGTCTAAGTGATGTAAACATGAGGCAGATATGATAGGGGATACCCAAGGGTATCTCTGTGGCTGCCTCTGATGGGTGGGATTCAGAAGTCAAAATATTAACAAAGGGAGAAGTAAGTAAAGTAACTGTCAAGCTATCCTATTTGTTAGCACTGACATTCTTATTTGGTTTCTTCACGGTGGTCAAATTATAGTAAAGACTTAACAGGGGAGTAGGAGTAGGGGAAATGCAATTTTTGGGAGAATGTACAGTCTTTTTATTTATTTATTTATTTTAGAGTGGTGAAGCTAATTTCAGCAATTTATTTTATAGAGTAACTACCAGGGCATGCTTTGTTTCAGCATTTCATTCTAGTTCCTTCTGCTTGGCCCCAGTGATTAGATATTCATAATGTGATCCTTATAGGATTTGTTAAAGAGTTTTTTTTTTCTTTTTTTGAAAAATCATTTGAGACCCCCTCATTAAATTTTGAATCATCAGAGAAAGATTTTTAAATTACTTACCTCTAGGGGAGCTGGTGTAGCTCAGTGGTTGAGCACTTACTTCCCATATATGAGGTCCCAGGTTCAATCCCCAGTACCTCCTGAAAAAAAAATTTACATACCCCTATAATTTAATTATTCAATTAGGATATTATTTTAAAGCATTTTAAAGTAACAGTGGTTGAATCAGAAAGGGTTTCCTGGTTAAACCTGAACTAATGTCATCAATAGGACATCCCAATGTTTTGAACTGCGTCTTAGGTGGGTGGGAGAAAGAGGTTAGTATTGGTTTATATGAGCCAAGATGGAAAGGTGAAGACTGTATAGTAACCTGAAGCCAGTAACATAATTAAGGTTTTGGAGTGTTATTTTACATGAATATTTCTCAATGGAGTATATAAATAAAGTGTCAAAATTTTAAGTTTTTCAAAATGCATTTTAATATTAATGGGACCTAAATCAGAATCCCTTCGTAGAGATTAGAAATGTTAATAAATGTAAAGCGCTTAGGAAAAATACCTGGCACTCACACATATAAAGGGTCTTGCAGTGTTTTGATGATGAATTAGCACACTTTTGATTTAACTTTTATTTTAAAATCCATTTCCATTTATTTGATTTGCTTAAATGTGAAGTTGATACATCTTCTTTTACAACTGCTGTAGCCAAATACTTAACTCAAATACCTGGGCCAAGTTCCCAAGTATATTATATTTTACTGTAATTTATTGGTGAATCTATAGAAACAAAGCTAACAGTAGTTATTTGGTGAGAACTTGGGTTAAATGATTTGCAAGTCTTTCCCACAGGTTCTGTGAATTTAACTAATCAGATAACTATTCAAAGTAAAAGATACCTCGCAATCTTTAATAGATCAAGATTTTTTTTTTTTTTTTTTTAAATATAGTATGTGAATTTAGCCTAAGCTATACACTTAAAAGATAGCCATTTGGCATTAATTTTTCAACTAATTAACCAATAGAAGAGAGAAAGGCAATTCTGTTTCATAATGGGCACTACCTTTTGCTATAACTAAAATTAAGTGTAATTTAAAACATGTGACAAGTTCATGTTACTACTTGCTCAACCGGTGAGAAAAGGTGTAGTTTACTGCTATGCTACCCCTGCCTAGCTTCAGACATCCTGCCTACTCTGGAAAAGAATATTTATGTTTATGTATTTATATATAAAAAAAATACATGTAAGAAAATGCCTTGGCTATAAAGACACCATGAAATTTGGGGGTATATATATATAAATCATAGTAGAAGAAGATTATCTGACTAGATGAGGAGAAGATATGTGTATATAAAATGATAAGTAGATGATCTTTTTGTGACTTACCTTTTAGTAATAATTCCAGTAATATCATTCCTTTAGTGATTATTAGGTGCCAAGCATCATGCTGAGTCCTTTATACAATTTTGTAATTTAGTTTTCTCAACTTTAAGAAATGGGTATTCACAGCTCCATTTCATAAACGAGAAAACTGAGACTTTAGAGAAGCTTACTTTACTGACCTCAAAAGTGGCCATTCCAAGATTTGAATACAGGAAGGTCTGTGTCCACAGATTTTTGAGGCTTAATTAAAATTGCCTCTCAGAAGGTGAATATTCTCAAAGTCAGGTTTGCTAACAGTCTTATTAGCCAGTTGCATAGAAGAGACAAGAGCTTAATTCAATTCGCCAGTTTTAAAATAATACTATAAAAAACAGATTGAAGTGATTGAACTCTTTTCTCTGAAGACTAAAAGGGATTTATCTCAATCACCTTTTTGGCAAGTTAAGTTATTCTCACTCACCCAAACAGCATCCATTGGAAAAGCAAGGATTGTGGGATATCACTGAGACCTTGAATTTTATTTCCCTAACACCAACTTGCTTGAAGTCAGCATTCTAAATGAATGGGCTTTTCTTAGAAATTTAATTCCCTGGAGAATGATATCAATATATTTTCACTCTGAGCACTTTTAGCAACAGCTTTCTCAGCCTGAAAGGAATAGAAAAATGCAGAAATAGCCCAGGGCTTGCACTCAAAGGGGTAAACAGATGTTTCCAAAGTGAAGCCTGTAACCAGGAGTAGCATATTTCACTTAAGTGCAGTGTTAGATGGAAGGTGGATGAATCATCTGGTCTAACTGGACATTTGGGGTGAGTGGAATTTAACTAATCTCTCCTTACATTTTAGTTCATTTTACAGAATTTCACTGATTCTGCTCAACTCCAGATGGAAAAGCTTAATGTGATACAGAAATTGAGGCTGGGTTGTACAGTCTTCTAGCTGTAAAATTACAATGGATTGTTGGATTGGAATACTTGAAGATATGGGTCCTGATACTTTTTATTAGTCAACAGCCTTTTGAATTTCCACTGTGCAAGGAGCTAGCAGTATAGTGGTGAATGGAGCTCCCACTTTAGTGGAGAATGGTCCTTAACAGACAATTTCCTATTTAAAAGTGTAAAAAGTGCAACAAAGGAGGATTTGGGGCATCTGGCAGAGACCTTTACCCTAGTTTTCCAAGGAGAGGCATGGACAGAGCCATACTTCCCCTAGTTAATGATGGTTAGGTGAGACCTGGGGACCTCGTTTTTGCATCAAGAATCCTTGACTTAATTCTAAAGGACAGTGGGAAGCTGTTGTCACCTTTTTTTTTTTTTTAATAATTAAAAAAAAATTTTTTTTTTAAAGATACGTAGATTACTTAAATGTTACACAAAAATTGTAGGGATTCCCATATGACCCACCTCCCACTCCTCCCACAACCTCCTACATAAACATCCTTCATTAGTGTGGCATATTACCTGCAATAGATATACACATCTTGGCGCTTTGCCACTAAACATGGACCATGGTTCACATGTAACTGTTGTCACCTTTTAAGTGGGGGAGAGAGTAGAGGTAAGCATATGATTTTTTCCCTTCCCTCCATTTTTAAGATCACTTTGACTACTGGGCATGGGGCTGGGGCTGAGCGTGGGGAACTAGAGTGGAATTAGGATTACCAAATAGAATGCTTTTGTAGGTTCAGCCTAAAGGTGATGGTAACGATAATAGCTGACATGCATGGAGAGCTACCTGTGCATCAAAAGTTTTACATGCCTGTCCTCACTGCAGATCTGTGAGTTGTGAATGGGTGACATTATCTAGCACCATTTTGCAAGTGAGGAAATCCAGGTGCAGAGAGTATAAGCCATTTGCCTAAGATCATATAGCTAGTACTGAACAGATCTGGGATGGTAGTCAGGTCTCCATCCTTGTAGGGAGGAACTGTTTGTTATTCTCCCTGAGCCATATGATCACCAGGTATGTGGGTGTAAGAAGGTCCAGGTGCTTGATTACCTTTAAACTGGGGTCCCAAGCTCATGGGACACCTCTGGCCATGTCTGTTTCTTTTTGGAATGGGTGACAGCTGCTCTCCATTATCAACTCGGCTGTCCTGGGTGTGGTTGAGGAATTGGCTTGTTGGGGGCCATTTGCTAGTGCTGTGTGCTCCCAGGCATCTCATTGCTTTTGGCCATGGACGTAGTGTGGAGATGTGGCAGAGTACATAGTGTGATGTTGATATGGATGTGAGCAGGTTCAGCCAGTCCCCTAAGGGGACAAAGAACAGCTATCAACCAGCAAAATGCTTTTTGTGACGTTTCCTAAACGCAAGACAAGGTGCTTGGCACTACAACTTGCTTGACAATAAAGAGCAAGAAATTTAGAACCCTTAAAGAATGATTTATATCAGAATACAATAATAGCCGTTTCAAATGTTTGGTAGGCCTATTTCCTGTGGCCATGTGCCTCATCGACTCAAATTTTGAAAAGATGGTTAGCAGTCTTACAGAGAAGCATGGAATTGTAATTTTCTACTTTGTTTTTAAAAATCTCCCTGTCTTGATCATACTCATCATTTAATACATTGGATTCAGTACTAAAGGAAAACTGACAGGTAAGGACCATCTGCCTTTTTGCTTAAAAAGAATTAAATTAGTTTTTTTTCCCCTAAATTAAAAAAAAAAAATGCACATGATTTAAAAAAAAACATGGAAGGAAATAGAAAGTGAAAAGCCCCCCATTCATCCCAGTTTTCTTTGCCCTCCCCGGAGATAATTAGTTTCAATTTTCTTGGGTATTCTATATATGTTCTATGCAAATATAAACATATTCTGTGTGTAATGTGCATACTATTCTCTACTTTGCTCTTTTCATTTTATAGTGCGTCTTAGAGTTGATTTCATATCGGCATATAGAAACCCCATTTGTTTTAAAAGCTGCACAATTCCAATGTATGGGATGACCAGAATTCATTTAACCAGTCCCCTATTTAGACCTTAAAGCTTTTATGAACAATATAGACAGGTAACTTCTTTTAGTCGTTATTTCACACGTCCGAGTATATCTGTAGGATAAACTTATATTTCAAAGTATATTACATTTAAAATTTTAAAAAGATATTGTCAAATTGCTTTCCATAAGATTATATCAGTTTAAATGCTTACTAGCCATGTATATACTGCCCTCTCCCTCACCAGCACAGCTGTTAGCAGACTAATCATCTTTGCCAATCTGATAGTGAAACAATAGTGCTTCATTGTAATTTATATCTTCAGAAAAAACTGAGGGAAATTGATCTTTTCATATGTTTAAAAGCCATATATATATATACCCATTTTCCTGTAAATTGCTAATTTACAGGTCCTTTACCTATTTAAAAATTTGAGTTTTGATCAATTTATTGATTTGTAAGAGCTTTCTATATATAAAGGAAATTAGTGTTTTGACTATTGTTGTAAATATTTTTCTCACTTTCTCATTTGTCTTTTGACCTTGTTTATAATATTTTTTTTTCATGCAAAAGTAACCTACCAGTTTCTTTTTCCCTTTATAGCTTCTGGGTTTTGTTTCTTGCTTAGAACAGTCTATCTTATTCCAAGATTATAAAAAACAAAATTTCCTCTGTAACATTTGTTTCTTATATAGAGCCTGATTGGAGGGAGCAGAGCACACATCTAGTGATTATAGTTGGCCTAAAGGTTTTTATTCCCATGCAATCAGATAAACTAAATGACTTTTACAGATCTTCCTGGTCAGTAAGAGGTAGATTAAGTTCAGAAATGCAAAATAATCCCTCAGGAAATAGCATTGCAATTTACGTTACATGATAGGTGCACTGTATTCTTGGGAGTTAGAGTAATGGAAGTGCAATTGTTGTAAGTCAAAGACTGCCATATATGGAATGTTTTTACTCTAAAGAATTTAAGATTTATATTGTTTTCTGCAATGCTAGATGCTCTGAGTCTATGAAAAACTTAGCACAGGAAATGGAAATTTGAGATGCGTGTGTGCAATAGGGAGAAACTATTTGGAGTTCCTACTGTTATGAAAGTGATAGTTTTTTTTCAAAACACTTAACTTTGCCCAAAAGGGGATTCAGTTCTGTAAGCAAATTGTATCTTTCTTGACTTTAGAGGTAGTTTGTCATTCCTGTTTTGAACTAGAGTCAAGGCTGACTTGGGTTCAAATTGCATCTCTGCCACTTATTAGTGTGTGACCTGTGAGTAGTTGCTTTACCTCACTGAACCTCCTCATTGGTTTCCACTTTTATAAGGTTGTTCTGCAGGACGTTATGAGTTAGCATATGAAAGAGCTGGGATTTTGAATCTTGGGAAGCTTACTGTTGGGCTTCATGAAGGTAGCTTTTGAACTTACATTGGGTGAATGACCAGTTAGTTATCTTTCAGAATTTAGCTTAACAGTTTTCCATCCTGCCTGCAAAAGTGAAACAGCACTGATGAAATATATTACTGTCTATTTAAATATTTTCTCCTAAAAGTAAGTTATTTCAACCAAATTTTATTTCAGGCGAGTACAATGTAATCATTAATTCAGCAACTATTTATTAAACCCCTCCCTTGACAGGTACAGCAGTCTTGATTCTGAGCCCCCAGCATGCCATTACAATGTAAGAAATACAAGCAAACCATGTTAAGCATGGGCCCATTCCCTTCCATGGATGAGAAACCCTGAGATATTTGAATATGGGGAAATGAATGTGCTGAGTGTCTATTAGTAGAAAGTCTTTAGCTTCTGAAGATCTGCATTTATTGTAGCCAAAGAGCTGTGTTGCTCATTTTCCATCTACACTTGTGTGTCAGTAGTTCATGAGGCATTTTTCTCCCAGCTTTGTGCATGTTGATCTAGCTGATGTTCTTATTAATTTCAATGCATTTCTGCAAGAATGTTGTTTGTTATTTTTCACCATCTTTCTGTAGTTAAATCATAGAGGAGGATGTGAGAGTGTTTAAAGAAACTCGAAGTGGGACTCGATTTTTAAATTTATTTATTGGCATAGATGTTTCAGCATTTAACCTGGAGATTGGAACCTGGGCTTTGCCATTTTAATCCTCTAGACTGTTCATTATGTTGTAGGACCTGAAAACTTCTGTGTACATTGTGCCATATCTATTAGTATGCCTTTTTAAAATTTAAACACCAGCTTTCAGATTTGTTTTGGAAACAATTTTCTAAGTCAATATCACTAATGAATAAGCTCTACTCCCATTTACTAATTGTTCTTGTCAAGGATGACCTGAAATGGGTGATGTTAACTGAGTTTTTGAAATTATCTAGGTTTCATAATATGGTCTTGCATGGCCATAGAGTAAGAGTACCTATTGAGCACCCATTAATAAATGTCCCTGCACCTAATGATAGTAATAGCTAATATGCATTGAGCACCTATTCAACACATCCCCACAACAACTTTTTGGTCTCTGTTTTCCAAATGAGGAGACTGAAGAGGTCAAGTTAAGCACACAAGGGCCCATAGCTTTTAAGTTGTGGAGCCAGGATTTGAACACAGGCTGTCTTCTCCAAGGCCATACCTCATTATACAGTAGTACTGTTAGCAGAATGCTCTGGGTTCTGGGCTTCTAGGTTTTTGGCTATGTTACATAAAGGAATTTAAGGACACGCCATCGGGTAGGCAAGGGAGTAAAGAGTTTATTAAGAAATAAGAAAAGAAAACAGTACACAACCCCAGACATGGGTGTGGGCATGCTGCGGGATGAGATGCACATGTGGGCCCTAGGGTAATCCTTTTTAAGACCGTTCCTCCTCCCCTTTCCTAATGTTGGGGAGGGGCCCCAGCTGCTTGCTGTTCTGATTGGTTGCCCCATCTATTATTTCTCAAGGGGCCAATGATGAGGCCTTTTGTTTGGAGTTATCTAGGACCAGTGGGGAGGCCTGTTTGGAGTTATCCGGGGCTCCTCTTTGACCCTGGAAAGAGTTCCAAATGGGACCTCTTGGCCAGGGTCTCGGAATGGTCTTTCTTGCTTTGTTCTTGTGGCAGCCTTCCCTCAGGGGATATCCAGACGGGGTTTCATGGCCATTTTCTGCCAGGTCCCAGCTGTCTTCTGTCTTTCCCTAGACTAACCTGCCTTCCCCACAAGAACCCATTGAGTTCAGTAATATTGTCCCCATTTTACCATTGAGGAAATGGAGGTTCAAAATTAAATGGCTTAACCATAGGTCATCCAAGGTCACACAGCTAAAGAAAAACCATGTGGTATCAGATCTAGATCCTTCAGTTCTGCTCAAAAGTGTTACTTAAGGCAGGACAATTCCTCCTATGTTGGCTTTCCCCATGCATTTCAGGACTTTTAGTGTCCCCGGACCTGCCCCCTAAATAGAAGTGCAAACCAAAAATGCCTCCATACATTTCTAATGCCTTCTAGTAGATGTCATATTTATATTTCTTAATTTCAAAGCCTGTCTCTTACCATTATACTATATTGCCTCTCCTGGCAATTTTTTAATCAACAGTAATCAAACTCGACTCTTGCTCATAATTTGGAATAATTGTAAATGCAAATTATTTTTATACAGAATCACAGATGAGAGATAACATCTCACCCAACTCCCTGTTTTGTAGGTTAAAAAAATGAAAACACAAAACTCAAAGTCCAGAGATGGCAGAAAAAACCTTCTCAAAGTCAAAAAACAAATTGGTTTATCTCTGAACTAGAGGCTGGGGCCATTTCTTGGCATTACCAGTTTGCTTCGGGCAAATGTCTTTGAACTGTGTTTGAGCTGTGTTTATTTTCTAATGAGTGATTTTGACCTTCTAAAGGGAGACATTTGGAGAGTTGATGTAATTGAGTTGAAACAGCACAGAAAGGTACTGCAGAACAAGTTTGAAGCTAGTTTGGAAACGTTATTTCTGAACATGGTCTTTTGCTTAAGCAGTTTTGTAATGCTGACAAAACTGCATGCTTGTGATGAGACTTGTCACTTTTACCCTAGCAGATGTTTGTGAATCAGGCTTCCCCAGAATTTAAGTAGAATAAAAGGAAGGTTGAATAATTTCTTATATATTAAGCATGAAATTTTCTATGAAGGAAGAGTTTGGGTGAATATTGTTTAATAATGTGGTCTCAGATCCAGATTCTTCAGTACTGTTCAAAAGTGTTACTTAAGGCAGGGCAATTCCTCCTATGTCAGCTTTTCTCACGCATTTCAGGACTTTTTGTTCAGAAAATTTGTTGAATCCATAAAGTGGGAGACAGTTATAAGTTCTGTGGATGAATTGGATATAGATTTTGCATGTTGTTTATAGCAGTGATTCTTTCCATACCCTTTCTGTTTCTTCAATGGGAGATAATATTAAAAGATGACTTGCCTATATCCACTTAGGTAACTAGACAACTGGAGTGTCTACTCTATAAGAGTGGGGTTAGAGGATAGCTCTGGTAAACTAACTTATTTTGCCTGACAGGGTGAGCTTCAATTGTTTGATAATATACCTACAGAATATAAAAAGTCATTTTAGAATAGATTTAATGAAAAAGTTGACTCATTACAGGGAAGGTCACCAGATGATTATACCCTTTTTCAATTCTTTTTTTTCCTTTTGATTATACCTTTTAATATAGCATTTTTAATCTCATGAATCATGGAGTTGCTTGGGCCTGGAATTTGCATCATAGTTAATCAGTTAAGCCACTATGACCAATGCAGAAATGTCTTCTGATGAATGATGGGAGAGAATGTGCAGGGGATTGGAGTAAACCTCCAAATACCCATATACAAATTTGATGGTGTTGAGAGAGAGGCATTTCTTGCTGTTAGAAAGAAAACTTCATTGAAGCTGTTGACATAGATCTTTCATTAATGATTCAGAAATAGTGGAGAGTTGCTTTGAACTCAACTAAGTCAAAATAACAGGAAAATAATTCTTCTCCTTCTGCTTTTTATTTTTCTTATATGGGGAGTGAGAACATTATTTAGGAAACTTTGGATTAATAACTCACTTTGCAGACTCTCAGATTAATTTTTAGCTATTTTATGTTTCTTTTACTTTTACAAGGGAGTGACCACTGATTAAAGAGCCAGATATTGGAGAATTTCTTAAAACAAAAATCCTAGACCATATTCAGGACATCTTCTGGGATCATTCCTCCTGGTTTGTGCCCTTATTATTTACTCCCCTAGCTGTAGTATATTCCAATAACTTGTGTTTTTAATGATGCCCTTGTCTCATAAAGGCCATGTGAAATTGGGTTCTGGGGACTCATTTATGAAAGTAGGAAATTTCCCCAAAAGTATATTTAGGGAGATAGGAAAACATTCAGGTTATAATACTAAGTGAAAAAAGGTTACAAAATACTATTGCCCTCAATTTTGTAAAACCCAACTAGGCTTTCAAAATTTTAGAGTGAACCTGGATAACTCTTATAAGAAAATAATTATTATTTGAAGTGCATATGTGAGAATGTCAGTATTCCATGAAATAATGAATTGGGCATCTCTCAAAAAAAAGTGGGGCTAGGGGAGGGGGCAGGGGCAGAGATGTAGAAGAATATTTAATAGTTTACTAGCCTGGCAAAAGATCTGTGATATGTGGTGGAATGAAAAAGTTTATAATGTAGAGTCCTATGTTTATAACATAAAAAAGTATTCAAAAAGTGTATGTAAAATGGATTAAAGTATATAAAACATGCAAAATGTATTAGAAAAGTATACAGAGAGGAGGACAACCAGCAAGATGGCAGCAGAGTAAAGAACTCCTAGAATCATCTCCTGCTATGGGGCAGTTGGTGATCACCCAGAGCTATCTTGAGCACTTGTTTGGGGGCTCCAGAAGAGCAGAAGTGCATCCTGCAACATCCTTGAAAGAATAGAAGGAGGAGACTGCCCATCTGCAGAGAATATCCACAAGTAGAGCATTCCACACCACAGAGGCCGTTGCCCATCCTCCACTGGAGGCACAAGCTGCCTTGGGAGCTGTTCTGCGGCTGGAATTGGAAGCTCCACTTCCCAAAAATGGGGGAGGAAGAGATGGTTGGCACCATCTTTAGCTATTAATTAGTAAATTAGATGGGCTGAAGTATAATCCTAAGAACAGCTAAAGTTTGAACCTGTCCAAGTCAGAAAGAGACTGGTAGCCGCCATCTTAACTCTGCACCTGACACGAGGGGAAGCGGGTCTGACTGAAAATCACAGTGATGGTAGGGACTGGCTTCTTTCCATCTAGATCAGATTGCCGCTCTAGCCTAAGCCCCAGACCCACCTTGGGCAGGGAGGAAACTGGGGGGAGCTGCGCCAGCCTCTCCAAGAAACTACAGGCCATACTGAGGAGGCCAATGATCATCTTACTTTGGCAGTGCAAGCTACCCCAGGAGCTATTCTGTGGCAGGAATTGGAAGCTCCATTTCCCAAAAACAGGGATAACTGATAGTTGGCCACCGATTTCAGCTACTGATTAGTAAATTCGGGTGGCTAAAGTATAACCCTAAGAACAGCTAAAGTTTGAGCCTGTCCAAGTCAGAAGGAGGCCGGTAGCCACCATTTTGACTCTACCCCCATCATGAGGGGAAGCCGGGCTGACTGAAAATCACAGTGATGGCAGAGAATGGTTTCTTTCACTCATATTGGCCTGCAGCCCTAGCGTAGGCTTCAGCCCCACCTCTAGCAGGGAGGAAGTTAGTGGGCCCTGCACCAGCCTATCCAAGTAACTGCAGGCAAATTTAGCTGGCACAGATTTAATAATCGGAAGTCTACCAGGGCAACTGTAGTTATCTTGGACCTGTACTGCGTAGATTGCTGCCCACACCTGCAGCTCCATCCCCACCCCAGGCAGGGGAGAAAGGGGTGAGAAGCTTCATCAGTCTCTCTGGGCAATGACAGTCTAGGCCTGCATGAGTTGGATTATTCCACACAGCTATGGCCCTGTCCCCTGGCAAAGGAGAAAGTTGGGAGAAGCTTCATTGGTCCTTGGGGCAATGAGGGCAGCTTGAGCTTCCACAGCTTACAGTACCAACTACATCCTTGGCTCCTACTATACAACCAGCAAGGCAGAAAGGGCAGGAAGCCCTAAACTAAAGAGAAAAACTGTACCCAGAATAAATACTCTAGTAAGCCAGATGCCAAGACACCAACAAAAAATTACAGTCCACACCAAGAAACAGGAGGATATGGCCCAGTTAAAGGAACAAGATAAGCTTCCAGATGACATAAAGGAGTTGAGACAACTAATCATAGATGTTCAAACAAATCTCCTCAATAAATTCAATGAGATGGCTAAAGAGATTAAGGATATTAAGAAGACATTGGATGAACACAAAGAAGAATTTGAAAGCATATATAGAAAAACAGCAGATCTTATGGGAATGAAAGGTACAATAAATGAAATTAAAAATACACTGGAATCATGTAATAGCAGATTTGAGGAGGCAGAAGAAAGGATTGGTGAGACTGAAGAAATAGCATCTAAAAGTGAACATACAGAAGAACAGATGAAGAAAAGATTGGAAAAAATTGAACAAGATCTCAGGGAACTAAACGACAGCAAGAGACGTGCAAATGTATGTGTCATGCATGTCCCAGAAGGAGAAGAGAAGGGAAAAGGGGCAGAAGGAATATTTGAAGAAATAATGGTAGAAAATTTCCCAACCCTATTGAAGGACATAGATATCCAAGTCCAAGAAGCATGACATACTCCCGTCCGAAAAAATCTGAATAGACCAACACCAAGACACATACTAATCAGAATGTCAAATGCCAGAGACAGAGAGAATTTTGAGAGCAGCAAAAGAAAAGCAATGCATAACATGTAAGAGATACCCAATAAGATTAAGTGCTGATTTCTCACCAGAAACCATGGAGACAAGAAGACAGTGGTATGATACATTTAGGATACTGGAAGAGAAAAAGTTCCAGCCAAGAATCTTATATCAGGCAAGATTGTCTTTCAAAAATGAGGACGAGTTTAGAATATTCACAGATAAACAGAAACTGAGAGAGTTTGTAACCAAGAGACCTGCTTTGCAAGAAATACTAAAGGGTGTGCTACGGAAAAGACAGGAGAGAGGGGCCTTGAAGAGAGGCTAGAAATGAAGATTATATCAATAAAAGTACCTAAAAGTGTCAAAAGAGTGGTGAAAATAAAATATGACAGATAAAACCTAAATATTCAGGAATAAACTTAACCAACTATGTAAAGCACTTGTTTTGAGAAAACTATAACTCATTGTTAAAAGAAATAAAAAAAGACCTAAATAATTGGAAGAACATTCCATGCTCACAGATTGGAAGACTAAATATAATTAAGATGTCAATTCTACTCAAATTGATGTACAGATTCAATGCAATCCCGATAAAAATTCCACCAGCATTTTTAAAATATATGGAAAACATGATTATCAAATTTATTTGGAAGGGTAAGGGGTCATGAATAGCCAGAAACATCTTAAAAAGGAAAAGCAAAGTTGGAGGACTGTCATTTCTGGACTTTAAGTTGTATTTCCTAGCTACAGTGGTAAAAACAGAATGGTACTGGCATAAAGACAGACACATAGACCAATGGAACCAAACTGATGGTGAAAAAACAGACCCCCACATCTATGGTTAAGTGATTTTTGACTAGCCTGTCAAACCTACCCAGCTCAGGCAGAACAGTCCATTCAACAAATGGTGCTGAGAAAACTGGATATCCATAGCAAAAGAAGGAAAGAGGACCCCTATTTCACACCTTATACAAAAATTATCTCAAAATGAATTAAAAACCTAAATATAAAAGCAAGAATCATAAAGCTTCTGGAAGAAAATGTAGGAAAATATCTTTAAGACCTGGTGGTAGGTGGTGGATTTTTAAAGGAGATAAGAGGAGGAGTGAGATGGAACTACTGATATTTAATGCATGTAGAATTTTTAATTGGCTTTACTGTAAAAGTAAATGTACAGAGTTGATGGTAACACATTATAGTGAGTAACAGCTGGTTTAGAAATGGGGATGTGGCTGAAAATGGTAGTCTAGGGATATAAATGTCAATTGACAGAAAGCTAGAGAATAATCTAGGGATTGAATAACACAGTAAACCCAGAGGTGGATGAGAACTGTGGTTGATGGTACAGATGCAAGAGTGTCCTTTGTGATCTAGAGCAGATGTACATCACTATTGCAGGGTGGTGAGAATGTGGAGAAGCATGGGAAAAATGCAATTGGAGTGACCTGTGGACTGTGATTAACAATAATAAAGTAATATTCTTGCCTCTATGCCCAAGATGTACTGTGTTGTTAATGGGGGAGTATGGAAAATGTGTGCCAAATGTACGCTGTGGAACTGGTGATAATCAGATGATATTATCTCATAATCTGTAACAAATGTTCCATCACAGTGTGGTGTGTTGATAGAAGTATGTTGTTTGGGAATTCTGAACACGTGTATGATTGTTTTCTAAGTTTCCAACTTGTCGTAAAAATATATTTAAAAAATAATAATAGGGTTGGTTGGGGGGGAAATACACCAAATGTAAGATAAGGACTATTACTAGTAGTATGATTTTGACAATATTCTTTCATAATTTGTAAGAAATGTCTTATGACAATGCAAAGTGGTGGTGGTGGGTTGATGTATGGGACCCCTGTATGACGTTATGAATGTTTGCTGTATAAGTTCACAACTTTTACCATACACTTATTTTTTATGTATGTTCATGTATAAATGATATAATAATAATAATAATAGGGTGGGTTGGGGGAAAATACTTAGTAATATTTTGAGGATGCTCTTTAATCATTAGTTAAAAATGTTTAACAACAATGCAAGGTATTGGTGGTAGGGTGAGATATGAGAGTCCTGTATGATATTATATATGTTTGTTTTGTAAGGTCACAACTATTGCTATACACTTATTGTTTATGTATGTTCATGTATGAGTGATATACTTCAATAAATTAAAAAATAAAGTATGCAGAGAGGAACTTCCAGGGAAGATGATAGAGTAGGGAGCTCCAAGACTCAGACCTTCAACAGTCAGGAACTGTCTGAAACAACTATTTTGAAACTCGGGAGGCCAAAAGAACACTATATAACACCCAGGGAAGAGTGGGAGGAAGAGGCTGATAAATTACAGTAAAAAACTGAGAATTGCTCTCTATGTGGGGTGGCAACTGGACACCACTCTGGAGGCAGGCAATCCCTGACTAGATGCTCCTGACATAAAGGGACATAAAAATCCTTTTCCCCAGGAACAGGGGTGTGTGTGGCTGATCACTGATCATGGCTTTTGATTAGCAAATTAGGATTGCTGGCTCTGAGGGCAGCCATTATTTCAATGCCACCCTAGAGTGGAGCCTTTGTTTCAATAATGTGTCAGCCATTGTTTCAACCCTCGGGGACAGGGACAGAGGCTTTGGAGATTTAAAGATGCAGGATTTCCTCAGGGCTATGGGGGAAATTTAGCTAAAGGGCTGCATTTGCTAGGCAGACCAGGAAAGCTCAGCTTTGGGGACCTGCTGGAGAAGTTTTCAGCATCATTCCTAACCCCCTTCACAGGGTGCTTTGGAGCTGTTCTGTGCCCCCTTCATGGGTCCTGTTTTGGCTGGGAAAGACCAAATTTGGAAAGTCCTAATTGGGAAAATCCTCCCCTGGGTGACTTTCCTCCCAGAATTTGCCCTCCAGGCAAAAGCCGCTTGAGACAACAAAAGTAGTATAAAAAACAACTTAGACAGATATCCTGGGGTGAAGGGTGAAGGCCTACAGGGTTCAGATACCCATGAGAGGGAAGTGTGTCCCCTGGGAAATAGTTGTCTCCAAAACAACAAGTAAAAGTCCAGGACAAGACTGCAGCCAGTTGACAGGAAAACTCTGCACAATGCATTTGATTTGGGCAGACCTTCCTGATAGGGGGGCTGAAGCTCAAGAAAATCTCTCTCCCAGCTGGTAACAAAATCAAGAAACAGATATCCAAGGAAGTAAATCCCAGTTAACATTTTAAAATATTGAAATGGACAGTGTGCCACAAGAGTACAAGACACAGAAACAGGAAATGATAGACGATGAAAAAGAAGAGAATAAAAATACCTAACACCAACAAAGATGATGAGAATGTGGACATACTGAACAAAGCTTTTAAAAAATGATCTTAAAAATGCATAAGGAGGGAGCGGATATAGCTCAAGTGGTTGAACGCCTGGTTGCATGCCTGCTTACCATGTACGAGGTCCTGGGTTCAATCCTGGTTACCTCCTTTAAAAAATGCATAAGGAGATGAAGGAAAGTACGGAGAAAGAACTACAGAATATCAGGAAAACAATGAATGAGCAATATGAAAGTCTTAACTAAAGAGATAGAAATTTACAAAGGAACTAAACAGAACTACTGGAGTTAAAGACCACAATAACTGAAATGAAAAATGTCCAGGAGGATTTCCAGAGCAGAATGGAGCTGGTAGAAGAAAGAATCAATGAACTTGAAGTCAGAACACTTGAAATGAGGAGCAGAAAGTAAAAAGAAATATGTGTCATGGGAGTTCCAGAAGGAGAAAGCAGGGAAAAGGGGCAAAAGGAGTATTTGAGGAAATAATAGCTGAAATTTTCCCAGCTATTACAAAAGAAATGAACTTACATGTCCAAGGAGTGCAGTATACACCAATCAGAATAAATCTGAAGACCTACTCCAAGACACATACTACTCAGAATGTCAAACATCAAAGATAAAGAGAAAATCCTGAGAGCAGGAGAAGCAAACCATCCCATACACGGGATGCCCAGTAAGACTTAGTGTGGATTTCTCAATCAGAAATCATGGAGGCGAGAAGACATTGGTATGATATAATTAGGATACTGAAAGAGAAAAATTGCCAGCCAAGAATTCTTTATCTGGGAAAATTGTCCTTCAAATATGAAGATGAGTTCAAAATATTCACAAATAATGAACAGATGCTAAGAGAGTTCATAAAAAAGAATCCAACTTTGCAGGAAATATTAAAGGCAGCCTTATAGCCTGAAAGAAAAAGATAAGAAAGAGAGGTTTGGAGGAGAGCATAGAAGGCAAGTATAGCTGAAAGGATAACCAAAAGAGTAAAAAGACTGACAAAAATAAGATATGACGTATGAAAACCAAAGAATAAAATGTTGGAAGTAAATAATACATTTATAGTAATATTGAATATGAATGGATTAAACTCCCCAATCAAAAGATAGAGAATGGATAAAAAACACGAGTTATCTGTATGCTGCCTACAACAGACTCACCTTAGACCCAGGGATACAAACTGGCTGCAAATGAAAGATTGGAAAAAAGATACTCCACACAAACAGTAACCAAAAAAGAGCAGGAGTAGCTATACTAATATCAGACAAAAAGACTTTAAATGCAAAAAAGTTATAAGAGAAACAGAAGGCCATTATGTATTAATAAAGGAAATAACAGTCATAAATATCTATGCACCTAACCAGAGTGCCCCAAAATATATGAGGCAAACTCTGGCAAAACTGAAGGGAGAAATAAACATCTCTACAATAATACTTAGAGACTTCAACACACTACTCACATCATTAAATAGAACAACTAGACAGAAGATCAACAAGGAAACAGAGAACTTGAACAATATGATAACAAGTTAGACCTAATGGATATATACAGAATATTGCATCCCAAATCAGCAGGTTTTATACAGTCTTCTCAAGTTCTCATGGCTCTTTCTCCAGGATAGACCACATGTTGGGTCACAAGGTAGTTCTCAATAAATATAAAAAGATTGAAATTATACAAAGCACAACATTATAATTATACTAAAAGCCATTTATTGTATGTACACTTTGGGTAGATAGTATGGGATGTAAATCTCAATAAAACTGCTTTCTCTCTCTCTCTCTCTCTCTCTCTCTCTCTCTCTCTCTCTCTCTCTCTCTCTCTCTCTCACACACACACACACACACACACGTACACCAAGCATTGTACTGGCATAAGCACAGGCTTATAGATCAATGGAATAGAATTGAGAGCTCTGAAGTTAAGCTTCACATTTATGACCAACTGATTTTTACAAGGTGCAAAGACTACTCAGTTTGGAAAGAATAGTATCTTCAACAAATGGTGCTGGGAAACATGGATCTCCATTTGAAAAAAAAAAAAAAAGGAGGACCCTTAACCTCAAAGCATATACAAAAATCAACTCAAAATGGTACCAAAGACTAAATATAAAAGCTAGATCTATCAAACTCCTAGAAGTAAATGTAGGGAAGCATCTTCAGGGCCTTGTGTTAAGGCAATGGTTTCTTAGACTTTATACCCAAAGCACAAGCAACAAAAGAAAAAATAGATAAATGGGGCCACATCTAAATCAGAAGGTTTTTTTTTTTTTTTTCCTCAAAAGACTTTATCATGAAAGTAAAAAGACAACCTTCACAATGGGAGAAAATATTTAGAAACCATATATCCAATAATGGATTAATATTCTTGATATATAAAGAAATTCTACAACAATTTAACAACAAAAAGACAAAAAATCCATTTAAAAAATGGGCAAGAGACTTGAATAGACATCTCTCCAAAGCATATGAAAGCATATGAAGAGGCTTAATATGATTAGACATCAGGGAAATGCAAATCTAAACCACAACAAGATACCATTTTACAACCATTAGAATGGCTGCTATTAAAAACCAGAAAATATTTAATAAGCATTGGAGAGAATGTGGAAAAATAGGAACACTCAGTCTTTGCTGGTGGCAGTGTAAAGTGGTGCAGCCACTGTGGCGATTTCTCAGAAACCTAAGTATAGAATTACCATCTGACCTGGCAATCCTCCTACTATGTATATACCCCCGAAAATGGAATGCAGGAACTCAGATATTTGCACACTGATGTTCATAGCGGCATTATTCACAGTTGCCAAAAGAAGCAATCCAAGTGTCCATCAGCTGATTAATGCATAAACAAAATGTGGTATATGCATACAGTGGAATATTATGTAACCTTAAGAAGGAATGAAATCCTGAAACATGCGACAACATGGATGAATCTTGAAGGCATCATGTTGAGTGAAATAAGCCAGACACAAAAGGATAAATATTGTATGATTTCACTGATTTTAAACAATTAGAATAAGCGAACTCAAATAGTCAGAATATGGAATATAGTTTACCAGACTATGGGGTGGGGATAGGGAATGGAAGTTAAGGCTTAAAATGTATAGGGTACCTATTTAGAATGGTGGAAATGTTTTGGTAATGGATAGTGGTCATAGTAGCACAACATTGTGAATGCAATTAGCAGCACTGAAATATATATGAATATGATTAACAGGAAATGTTAGATTGTATAGATGGTAATAGAATGAAAATTAAAATAAATTAATGGAACTACACTATACAATCAAGTCTAATTTAAACCATGGACTTTAATACTACAGTTATAAAAATGTGCTTTCCTCAATTTTAACAAATGTTCCACACCAATGCAAGGTGTTGGTTGGTGGGGTGATATATGGGAGCCTGTATTTTATGCACGACTGTTCTGTAAAGTCACAACTTCTCTAATAAAATATATATATAAACACAGAAAAAACGTATATAGAAGTTAAGCAATTATTTAGCACCTGTTATATGCTAGACACTGTTTTTGGTGCCTATGAGACACCTGTGGTAAAACAAAGGTCCCTGCCCTTGTGGTGCACACACAAAAAAGGACTGGACAGCAATATTTCAATATGGTAAGTGTTTCTGATTGAGGGCTAAGTTTATTATTAATTTGTCTTATCTGTGTGCATCTTTATTTTCTAAATAAAGTTCTGCAAAGAACATCTATTACTTTTGCAAACAAAGGAGCAAGAAAAATAGTAACACAGTTTCAGAAAGGTTTTCACTTACTGAAAAATAAAATAAATTCATTTCCAAATGTTACTTTTTTGTTATCCGGACAGTTAATCTCCAGCTATACTATTCCATTACTGAACCGTTTGAAGATTTGCATTTTAACCCAGACCTCCTAAAGGACATGATTCTTTTGTATGCTACAGTTGTTACTATTTTAATGATTCAAACTTAAGATGCAGGGCAGTGAGTAGAAGAATGATTCTTGGGCTGTTTTTCAGGCCCCCAGATTATTTTGCTAGTTGAGGCCCTCTTTGTCTCTGTATAAGGCTGGTCTAGATGGACAATTATGCAAATATATTTCCATTTTTCTTTATAAGCCAGGTGATGGGCATGGATTTGCAGTGTGGGGCAGGGTAGGGGAAGGCCATTATAGGGAATTGCAGGATCAAACACCTAGCAATGATTAATTCTTTTGAGGGTAGGTAGAAATCCAGTCTTGAAAATAAAGACTAAGTATGGAAAGTAGAGGTGGGTCTTGACTTCTAAACTTAGAAAATTTATTTGAAAAATTGGTAATAAAGAAATATGATAGGTTATTATTGGGTGCTTACTGGTGTCTATCATAAGTACTGTTAAAAGAAAAACTTTTTATGCAACATAAGATATCACACTTGAATGACACATGAATTGATCAGCATCCCATTCTGAAAGTAGAAAGGGAGCTCCGCCAAGGGAGTGGAAAAGGGACACATATATAGAGCAAACACAGAAGCAAGAGAAGAAATGTTTTGATGTTCTGATTGGCTGATGTTAATTTTCCATTATACATAGGGAAGTCTTACAGAGTGGGAAGCAGATATACATTAGTTAGTATGGTTTGTCCAGTATGATAAGCTATCTCTCTTGGACAGAAACTTGTTTATCACCAGTTGTTGTTTATCTGCAGTTCTGTAGGGTGTGTTCCATTATTCCATTTTATCAGAATGCTCTTGCTCACAAAAAGCTGTGCTTAAATAACATATAAGGAAAGTTTTTAACAACAACCAAAAAACATTCCCAGTAAACTAGATGCAGGGTATTGTTGATTCGGCCCCTGATAATAGGACCTGTGATGTTAGAAAATTATTTCTTCAATTTTTGGACTTATCAATAGAAGCTCTAGGAACCTTGGACACTTCTGGGCAGCCCGCAAAAGGTAAAGATGGTGATTGAGATTTGTATTTTTTTGGAGAGGGATTTAATCCTAAAATTTAATAATTATCTTTTGGTTTGAATGACTCTTTTCTGTGTGCCATACACCCCAGTTCCCTATCAGTAAAACAGGAAGGCATTTGACAGTCTTACAGGTTTGTTTCATGTATTAATAACACATACATAAAATATCTAAGTACCTGGCCCCTAACAGGGAAGTGGCTGTGTTTGTTGATGTTGCTATCTACCATCATGTTGCTACCTAGAAATATAAATGCTGGCTTATGGATTTTTCTCTTTGATAAACTGTGAGCACCTTCAGGGAAGCCACTCTTTCATTTCTGTGTAATCCCACCCTAACACTCAATAAATATTTACTGAATGAAAGGTTGAAGTACCCTTTCCTTCAATTTAAGCAAAGGCACTTGGCCACTGCTAGGAGAGAAACCTGTTGTTTTCCGACTTTTCCCAGTTTTACTTTGAATTTATCTCACTGTTTCCTGGGGCATGGCTGGCACTTTCACTCTTCATTATCTCTTGGAATAGGTATGTGAGGTGTATTTCTATGAATTTTTTTCAACAACTCCCCCCCTCCCCTCAAGTCCTCTCACATTTTGGTTGATTGCAATTTGTAAATTTGTCCATTTCTTCTAGCTGAATCTCTTCTAAACTCTATTCAAATGTGTTTAGGTAAGCCCATTTGAGAGGCAAGTTGCAAAGTTGTTAAACTCCCAGGGTGGTTAATAGAGATAGTCTGTTATATTTTGCTGCTTTCTTTTACACCTCAGCCAAGCAGGTCAGAGAAAAGAGCTCTGTGACTTTTCCAAGGAGAAGTCCGATTAGCTGTAAATTGAAGCAAAGTTTGGTAAAGGGCTGGGAGAACATATTCAGTTTACCCTTTGGGTTATATTTTTAATATGGTAAGAAGGCAGTCCATGAACGGCAGGTTAAGGTTTTCTGTGAGTGTAGTGAAAAGTCATTCTCTTTTGTGAAGAGAGGGAGTACCAGCTGCTTGCAGGAAGAAGCCTTGTGAGTGGCTCCAGCAGGAGACAGAAACTTTCAGTCACCAACAGCTAGAGATGATGCCTGTTGGTGACAGCAATATTTCAATATGGTAAGTGTTTCTGATTGAGGGCTAAGTTTATTATTAATTTGTCTTATCTGTTAAGAGATAAGAACTAGAGGTTCCCTGTGGGAGATACTAAGGTTCTTCCCAAAGTAGAGGAAAAAGGTAAATGTTCAGTTAAACCGTGTTTATTGAGAGTTAGACATTAGAAGAAGAAAGCACTAACTTTGTATTTTCTTTAAACCATGTTCTAATTTGCATAACATACCATTTATAAGAATGAGAATGTTTTCAGTATATTTTTTTCACTATTCTAATAAAATGTAACTCTAATGGAAAATATAATTAAATTGATCTTGTGTTGTTACTGTTTCCATTCTGTTATTCATGTCTAATTACAAACCATCTTCCCCCTGAGAAGAAACAACTGAATTATAATTAATAAGGTTTGAGACAGGGATGCCAAAAACAATGCATGCCTACTGCAATTTCCGTCTCATGCGTCCATGGCAGACAATAGCAGTTGATTTCAGCACTGTCTCCCAGTGTTGCTCTCTGGGCAGCTCTTGCCTACTGATCAATTAGATTGACCCCTAAAATGAAACCACTGCCCTACCTGATCTAGGAGGAAGTAATAAACTTCTAAAATAAACTTCCTTACAAATGCAAACTTGTAAAGTGGGACTTTGCCATGCCTTACATAATTTTGTGAACTTTAATATTTTCCATCTTCAGCCTTAGTTTTTCAGACTAAATTCTAACCATTCCTTTTAGTATGGGCATACCAGAATTCTTGTGAAGACAGGAAGGGTACCTTATTCTGCTCAATCCCCACTTTTTCACCCTGCCCACCCCTCCACCCCTTCCCATTCTTCTGGTTGTCATTAGGTTGATATCTACACAGATTTTTGCTTTTCTTTATTGGATCCTACTTAAAAATTTAGAGCCATGGCCTTAAAAGTGTAATTTGGGTCATTTTTTCTCTACATGCTTTACTGTATGCATAGTTGATTTGCTTACTTATATAGTCCCAGAAAGAACTTGCATTATATCTTGACAACATGTGTGCCACTACAAAATCAGGCCTGCAGTTTTTCCTGTGTATTCCCTGAGCCACCTTGCATGTAAAGATGATTTACCAGAGTGCTATTCTCAGCTGCTTTAGCAGTGTTCTAATTTATAAGAAAGGTCCATCCATTCTATTTTTGTTTCCTGTGTTTAAGTCACTCTCTAACAAGACAACTTCCCCCATTTCACTGAAGAAAGGAGCATCAGTATCCTTTACTCAGTATGACATCAACAGCAATGTGAAACCAGAAAAAAAATGGAAAGGATCACTAAATGATTTGCGATCAAAAAGCAGATTCAATTGCGTTCATCAAGCTTGAACTGTTGTGCATCTTTGATACTTGACAGACGTGATTTGGAACGCTTTTTCCACTTCTTTGCAGTGTGACCTTGGACAACTCACATAACTTCTCTGAGTCCAGTGTCTGCATCTCACAGGTTGGGGATTCTAACCTCCTACCCCCTTAAAGGACTGAATGAAAGTATTAAATGTAAAGGAATGTCACAGAGCCTGACAATCATGTAGTGGTTGTCATGAAATATTTGTATTCATTAGTGAGGATGCAGTAAGACTGTTCTAGCTACATGTCTTTTGGTACCTCATATGTACTCTTAAAGAGCAGATAATTTCTTTTCTCTCCCTCTCAAGAATAGAAACGTCCCATTTTGGTCTCTGCTTTTTGAAAGTACTTATAGAAACTAAATATTCATGCAGGTGTGGCATGTTGTTTGAAGATGGCTTCCTTAATAATTCTCTTTCAGGAACTTGCCTCTCTGTGTCTATAACTTTGAGGGATATTGCATTCTTCTGGTTTCTTCTATTGCAGTGGAAAGTATACACTGAGATAAACCAAGTTAACAACTCAGAAAATTATACCTCTTCAAGTTGTAAGCATTTCTTTTCAATCTTCTTCAATGTACAGAAAGATAAGTGGGCCTACTTTCCAAGAGACAAAGCCATTCAACTTTTTTAGTAATTCAGAAAACTCTGTGGACCCCAAATAACTCAGTTCCCATTCTTTTCATTTAAATGATTCTTGGGCAGGGACAATGCAACTCTTCTGTATCTATTTACATGGTTTCCTTTCTGTGAACATTGCCTTTTTTGTTTATGGTGTCTCTAGCCCTACTTATAGAGGGAGCTGTACAGAGAAACAGCTTTGCTTCACCTCCTGACTATTTAACTTCAGGCACCATACTGAGCTGTTTTGAAACTCAATATTCTTATCTCTAGACTGGTGGAAGCAAACCATGTTTCATAGGAACTGGAAGATCAAACGAGATGACACATCAGTAACTTAGTCTCATTCCTAGCACATATAGTTAGGTTAATATCTTAAAAAAAAAAAAAAATAGGTGTTTTTGTCGTTACAGAAAGGAGATCCAACTCTAACTGCCCGCTCCCTTCTTCCCTTTGATGCTCCCTCATCTCACCCTAGCAGGCCGTTCATTCTTGACAACAGAAAGGCCCTTTCCCTTGTGTTTCTATCATAAAACATCTTCTCGGCCATACAGTCTTTGGAGAACTTACCTTAACCAACTAACCAACCATCCAAATCACCTTCCTCATACCTGTTAACATCTTTCTGAAATAATATCATTTTGGAGTCAGCAACGACTTGCTTCTTTCTCCCTAAAGGTTATTATTTTTTTGATCCAGATACAAGGATTCTTAGATTTGTAGACAACCCCTGTATCTTGCTCAACAGGCAAAACTAGTATGTATTAGAAGTAATCGTGTTACTTTAGAAGTCTTGTGGTGATCTTTGGGGAGACTGGTGGTTACACATGTGTCTTCTCTTTATGAAGTTTATCAAGCCATTCAAGATTTTTGTGCTTTTCTGTATGTATATATTAATTTAAAAGTTCATTAATTTTTAAAAAGGTTATTTTTTCCCCCTTCTGCAGGTGTCCTAATTCACCTATCTCTATTACATATATTCACATATGTATTTTCAAGGGACATATTTCATTTTTAGCTGAGTAAGTCTTTTATGGAATTAAATGAGGAAGCATTTCTAAGCCTTTAGCATGTTGTGGGTTTAAGATCTATTTATAGGCTCTTTGAGCATATGTATAGGATATAGTCTGTAGATGTTCCACTTAACTTACTTTTGTTTTCATTTTAAACCAAATTTTTTTAATTTGTTGATTTTTAAGTTGTTGAAAGGATAACCCTTTATGCCCCAGATATGTAGTTCTTAAAGTTTGAAAACTATATTTTCTTATTTTTTTTTTTTTATCTTTCTGCATATAGACAACTAGGAGTTATTTACCTTAACGGAGAGGAGATATTCTTAGAAGTACATGATTTTAAAACTAATGTCCAAACAATAGAAACAGAAAAAACAAAAAATAAAATGAAAAAATAAAACTAATGTCCAACCACTAGATACACCATGGTATGTAACTTTTTATTGGCATTGGATTTACAGGCCTGCTTGTACTTGGCTTTGAGAAGCTTATTCTGAATACCATGACAGCCAGAAATTGTACTGGGAAGTGGGAAAGAACATTTTTTTTCTATGAATAAATAACAAGAAGTGAATAATAGTCCCCTTGAATTTTGCTTTTTTTCTTATAAGCCGGTGAGAACATGAAGAATGCACTTTAACTAATTTTTTTTCTTCCTAGATTGGAAAGAAGACTGCTAAAGGGACAACATGATTCAGGTAAATGGATTTTTAATTTACTTATTTACTGGTTATGCTTAGTTTATAATTCCTGTGTTTTCC
Organism: Tolypeutes matacus; assembly: GCA_026826555.1. Classification (NCBI taxonomy): domain Eukaryota; kingdom Metazoa; phylum Chordata; class Mammalia; order Cingulata; family Chlamyphoridae; genus Tolypeutes; species Tolypeutes matacus. The sequence goes on from JAKSZT010037812.1 coordinate 2,458,451, forward strand.
CAATGAGACAATCTATAGATTTATATATAGACAGAATCATCTGTCTATATAAAGGCAATTGTATGTACATTGTTTAATATTTCAAATAGTACTATAACAGCCATTCCATATTCTTTTCATACTCCCAGTATTCCTTTGTCCAAAGATAGCCCTTTGCAGCTCTCTTAGTTGTATTTTCTGGTATTCATATTTCTACTTATTTCTAAACAATACATAGTATTCTTTCAGGGCTGTTTTTTTTTTTTTTTTTCATTTCTTTTCAAAGTTTAGACATATATTGATTTCCTTCTGTGGAAGCTATGCTATAGATTTAGCTCTCATATACAATCCTTAATATCAGTAGACACCTACTCTTCCTGTCTCTCTGCTTTCTCAATGCAGCACTGTTAACAGTCTGTAGTTAAACAAATATTTAATGTTTACTTTATTATGACTTTACTTTGTTGGGGGCTGAGCTTGCTCTATGATACTTATATTGAGATGTCCCAGGCCATATTCTTCCCATTTGGTTGTGTGTGAACTGCTTTATCTCTCTGAAAACTGTATGTTTCTTTTCTTTATCCTCAAAATTCTGAATTTTCATACTGGGACATTTTACATATGGCTTTATGATGCTTATGGTCTGTATACTTTGGAAAGTCCTGTCCTTCAGTTTGGGAAACTTTTTGTACTCTTTCTTTGATAATTTCCTCTCCATCCTTCCCGCTGTCCTTTTTTTCTGTAAGTCTGGTAGTTGGATGTTGGGCCTACTGGTTCTTCATCAATTCCTCTATCTTTTTGTTCTACTTTTTCTGGGGTTCTCTAAATATCTCTTGAACCTCTCATTTCTGCTAGCATGGTTGGAATTTTGAATTTAAGAGTAATTCCTTTTAAAAAAGAGGATCCTGTTGTTTTATGGATGCAATATTTTCTCTTTTCCTTTGAGAGTATTATTTTGTTGTTTATTTCTGCTCTTTGCACTTCTCTTTTTCCTCTGTTTCCATTTTTTCATTTGTTTGCTTTGGTCCCTGATTTTTTAATGTTCAAGGCTTTTCTCAAATGAATGATAAGGCTTTAATTGTCCATATTTAAGAGTGAGGCAATAAAAAGTGGACTGGAAATTTGTTACCTGCAGACTTCAACATTGGATCTTAGGGTAGGGACCTGGCCATTTCAGTGGCCAAAGGTCAGAACCTACAGATCTTTTTTCTGGGGCCTTTCACTTTCTCTAAAAAGGAATCCTCTGTTCACCATTCTGTGGGGCATAAGCCTTTGGATATTTGGGAGAACCAAATGAAGAAAGGGAGCCAGAGGCCTCACCCTCCAAGCCTATAAAGTCATAGAACCCAGTGCCTCTGTTTCAGCCTTACCCTGCTGTCTCTTTGTCTGAAATCTTGCTGCATAATTTTCCCCAGAGAGTAAACTGCCTGCTGATATTGGAGGAGGGATAGTTGGCTCTATAGGTTGGAGAAGGGATCTGGGGTTCTAACTGCTTTTCATATAGATTTTTACTCAGTCCTCCTTTTCTCAACTGTACCACTAAACTTCTTCTTTGGAGGAAACAGAAGCTTTGGTTCCTGAGCCTTTCTGGATTTAATCAGCTAGCTTCTTCATTAGTGAGTTTCCAGGCTGCTCTGCTCAGCAGTCATCTCTGTTTCAACTTCTAAAATGCCATTGGTATCTATTGTCTTCTCTAATGTTCCTGTGGGTTTTTATCTCCCCCTCCCCCCATTACTGTCATTGTACTAGGGATTTGGAGGGAAGCAGAGATAAAGAGGCCTATTATTTGGCCATTGATAACCTCCAAATCCATATTGCTTTACAAAATGGTCTTTTTTTTTTTTTTCAGAATTAAATTTTATTTCACATTGATAGAAACCGTGAAAAAGATTTACATTTTCCCACACTATAGCAAAACTTTTCAACAGAATAAGATATCTTACCATAAATAAGATGTTGCTGATTTGTATAACTGACTGTAATGGTTTATATTCTGCAAAGTAAAAGACAATGCATTTGTAAATGATTGTTTAAAAATTTTAAATCCAGCCATAAACATATGGCTTAATTATTAACATTCTGTATTGTACACTTCCAAATTATTTCCATTATCAATTAGCACCCAATTATAAAGATGCAGTCCCACCATGGTTTAGATCAGTTGGAATACAGCCAAAAAAATGAACAGTTCAAAAATACCAAGCACACATTTCAAATATTAAATCATGTATACCACATGTATCGAATTCTGACTAACCTTTATTACCCAGAAATTCGTTTCCAAATAATTTCTTTGCCAGTAATATGAATATTTTGACTATATAAAAAAAAAATATTGCGAGAAAGGGATGTGGCTCAAGCAATTGGGCTCCCACCTACCACATGGGAGATCCGTGGTTTGGTTCCGTTACCTCCTAAAGAAGACAGCAAGCTGGCGTGACATGCAGGCTCAGCAAGCTGATGCAACAAGATTTTGCAACAATAGACACAAGAAGAAAAACATAATGAGAGACACAACAAAGCAGGGAGCAGAGGTTCCCAGTACCTCCTAAAGAGGATGAACAGGATAGTGAGCTGGTGCAATATGCAGGCACAGGGAGGTGACGTGTCAAGATGATGCAACAGGAGAAACAAGAAGAAACATAATGAGAGACATGACAAAGAAGGGAATGGAGGGTGGCTCAAGCGATTAGATGTCTCCTTCCCACATCAGAGGTCCCAGGTTCGGTTCCCGGTGCCTCCTAAAGAAACAAAGAAGACAAACAGACACAGCAAGTACAAACAACCAGGGGGTGGGGAGAGATAAATAAAATAAACCTTAAAAAAAATTGCTATTTTTATGTTTGTATAAAAACTAATTGAAAAATCATTTGGCTAAAGTCAAAATTTCAACAAAATTCATTGGCAGATAAAAATAAAGCAAAATGTTCCAAAGAATCTAATTTTCCACAGTAGTTAGTTTCAAACATGTACTTAAATAAACAAACCCTATGCTACAAGAATAATCATCTTAGACCAAATCATCTTGGAATTAAAATTTTTAAGATCAAGTCTTAAATATTTCAGAACATACTAGAATATGATCTAATTATTCTTCCAGTTGATTACAGAAAATTAAACTCACAAAATTATTCCTGCTACCTGAACATAAAGATTCTAGTAACTAAATAAGTCTAAATTTGGGCTAAGACACAGTTGAAGAAATTAGTAGTGCTTAAGTTTTAAGTGATGTCTGATTTTATTATAAGTATAAATATATCATAAATACCATATGTCTGTGATTCTGAATGTCAAATTACAGTATTTATTAACACCAGATGTCTGTCAGGAAGCAATACTTGGTCTCCTATGAAGGATAATAAAGGAAGAACACATCTTTTCTAGAGAGGAGAAAATAATATTAAATGGAAATGATAGGTTAAAAAAAAAAAAAAATGACTGATCCCCAAAATAAAAGGGCCATTAATTGAGGACAGCAATAATATTACTCTTTAACACTTAAAAGTATTAGTCCAATTATAAGGAATAATATAATACCATCTCACTCTTATTTTGTATTATAATTATTATATATGTATGGACACATATATAAAAATAGGGCCACTGTATGGTGACTAGGCAATTTTGTTATAAATCTTTAGTCTAAGTCACAGCATGCTTTAATTATTTATATCTTAACTGCTCATTTATACCTGAACAAATTTTCATTAAGCATACAAATAATTCTCAAATGATGTAATAAAAATTCTGTCTGCAGTATTTTTTTTTTCTTTTTCTGAATTACATTTGAGATAAAGAAGCAATCTGTTTTACCTATTTTAATACTGGTATACTCTGGGATCATATTACACAAATATATGTATAGAAATTTAAAAACATAGATTGCCTATGAGGAGACATTATTTAGAATGCGTCATTGGCATATATTTGCAAAACATTCTAACACTGAAAATAAGAAATTTCAGGATTGGGCATGTTTAAAGATTTCTACTCTACTACAAGGATGCTGGTGTACTTCTACATAAGGAAGTTTAGTGATGTCAATCAACCGATGGTAGGACTTCATCAATGAATTGCTTGATAATCCATCATTTCCTGGTGACAATGAATTGTGCATCATGCCCTCATAGGTTTTGAAGGTTACATTGGGTGGATTTACCAATGTTTTTAGCCTTTCAGCAGTAAGAGAAGTAATTAGAAGAAGTAAAGGGTCACAATCTCCATGGCATTAGAGAATAGAAGTCTTTTTATTAGCACCACTGATAGGACCCTATCGAAATGAATCTCGAAGTAGAAGCTAGCAACTGAGTGCAACGACACCTGCCATTTCTGTTTTGTGGTAAGAGCAGTATATAAAAATAAAATTCCTTCCTGAGAAAATCCTCCCCAAAAAATCCTGTTGGAAGGAATTCCATTCTTCACCTCTTTGTCTATCAAAGTTTTCTGCTGCCTGCTTGATTCTCACAAACAATATTTCACTATTCAAAATCAGCTGATATTGTATCTGTAAAATGAGATGTGGTGAGATTTTGCATATAAGATGACACCCTATTTCCTGAGGTATAATTTGGGGGTGAGAATTCTTGGCTTTATATTTGGGTGTATAAACTGTTTATTGGTATTATTAGGAGATAATGTTGTTTTCTGTAATTATCTTTTACTTTAGAAGATTTATTTGATCACCTTTAAGCTAAAATAATGGCAAGAGCATCCTAGTTTTTTTTTTTTTTTTTTTTTTTTAGTTTGTGACAGCTGCTTTCTTTGTGACTGTATTTGATTATTTACAGGTGTAGCACTATTTCTTACAGTAGGATAGAATAGATGGATAAAGAATGCTTAAATAGGAAATTGCCTGATATGACTAGGTCCTTAGGAACTATCAGAGTGTTGGTTTCTTTTGTTCTAAGAATTGCTTCTTCACTGGGCTAAGCCTGTTTATTCAAGATATTAAATTGATAAATGGAAACCACCAGGATTTTTATCCTGGGTTCCAGGTATGGGCTTCAAGGAGTTCATGATCCTCCTGAAATTTAAGGGGGTGAGGGGTGGAATAGCCTTAGCTTTTATCAGATACTCAATGAGGTACTTCTTACAGAATATTATAGAGAAAAAAAGAGAATATTGTTGATTAACTTAAACACAACCAAAATAAAAATGCTGCCTTTCTAGCTTCCATTACATTCCACATTCTTTCACATGTAAGTATAATTTACTGTGAGAGGCTAAACGAACGCTTCTTATTCCTTGTCAGCTGCAAAACATTCTCTAGCTTCTTGGTTTTTCACACACCATTCACATGCATGCAACTAAAAAAGCTATTATTTATGAAGGCAGTATTTTGGCCTTAGAGAGATGACCACTTTTTTAATAAGGCTAACTTCTAAAGATGGTACTTAGTAGTTACCCCTTGTTTCCATTTTTAAACTGCTTTACTTAATTTGTGAGAATCTGTTATTTGTTGATAATAAAAACAGATAAATATCTAAAAGAAGAAATACCTCTATGTGACAAAGTGTTATAAACTTTTAGTTTTAGTTAAGAAAAGATGGGAGAGGTGGGCAAGGGCCTTTGTGAATTTTTTGTTTCCAAGCTAAGGCTTTAATAAATGCTTTTATTTAGAATGAGCTGAACTAGATCTATGAAGTCTCTTTTAGCACTAGAATTTTATGTTTCCATGTCAGAGTAGTTAGGCTTAAATTGCTCCTTTATTCTAGGCACACTATTGAATTCTTTATATGTACAAAAGTGTGTGGTTGGGAAACTTATGAAATAAAAATCAAGATCCTGCCTCAGGAAGCATACATGAGAATAATTTTAAAGGAACCTATCAATAAATACAAAACCTTAGCTGTTAGAGATATGTAATAACTAAGAGCTTAGATTGAACCTGGTGTGGTCTACTCTGCTGTACTGAGTCAAGTTAAGTCATTCTCTAGGAATGGAGGCCAATGTTAAAGCCATTGTTCTCTCAACTTAACTATTTGGTGGGTTATCACTCTTTACTCTATCTGGAGCAACTCTGACTCAGCCTCTCTAAAGTCCTTCCTATTGTCTGCAAGACCATGAGGCCGGTAAGGCAACCTTAGACTCTGGTCAGATGAAAGCAATAGCAGATTGCCCTCTTTCCTGGAAGTGGGGCAGTCAGTATTAAAACTCAGCAAATGTGCCCCTCTGAACCAATTTATTTATTGGCTCTCCTCATACCCCAAATGACATCAAGACTGTCTGATCAGGTGGTGGCTGCATGAGATTGCCCAGTTCTCTGTATGAATAAACCTTGAACTCCCTGTCTTCTCAATATGCCTCAAGTTACAGTGTTAAGTGGTTACCTCATTTCTTGATCATAACCTTTATCTCTTCAACAACGTCATCATCATCATCAAGGTCAAAGTCACCCATTATTTCATACCTTCTGACCTTCCCTAGAAGTCTAAGTTTTGATGCATTGGCCTTTTATTTTTTTTATGGCATAGACCATGTCATATGTCCCCTTGGTCCTTTAGGGTTTTTTCCCCCCTTCTACCAACATAGAGTATCTACAAATATATCCTTTGTCAGGTATTTTATATGTTTCTGATTTTTGCACAATCCTGAGAGCATTAAACAAGTTCTGTTTTCTAGATAAGGAAACTCAGATTCCAAGGGGTTAAATGACTGTTTCACAGAGAGTAAGTGGCAGAAATGGAATTGAGCACCAGGTCTGTTTGTACCCTTCCAGGTATACAATGCTGCCTCCCCTATTTGAAAAATATCCTGATTCTTGTGAAATTTTAACTTCCTGCTCCAGTTTTTCTTCTTTACTTGATACTTCCTCCAAATTTTGTGGCAGCCTATCTGTTTTATAGTTATACTTAAAACATTTAATTAGCATATTAAAATTAAATATTTTCAACATTTATTATTTTCATAGTTTCATTAAGAATATATCATTGGTGTGAGACATTATTAAAACCACCTTCTAACATAGTTATTTTTATTGATACATCATATCTTTTTTTTTAAAGTTGATTATGAGGGCAGTGTGGGAGGTAGGAGTGGACTTTTATATTTCTAATACTGTCCTATTGTGTCTGTGACGACATTTGTACCATTACTCAATTCCCTTCAACTTGGAGTCACAGAAGATGATCTAGGAGAGGAATGATACTGTTTTGCCAAAAATCTTCTCACCTATTTCACAAAGACTGAGAAACTGACTAAAGATTTATGATGGTTAATTTACAGTAGAGCTCAGAATTTACAGTAGGAATTCAGAATCCTTAACAGTTAAAAATATTAACATAATTTAAAGAACAGTTGATGCAAGAGCATCAATATATGAAGGCCTTATTGTGAATGCATATTAAGTTATTCAAAGGATAAATTCATCTTGAGGTGAAAATTGGAGAGAACATTCTTGCTTTCCCCAGGGTGAGAGGAGTAAAATTATGCCCAAATCATAAATGCAACACGATACACTGGAATCCATTGGGGCCTCAGCTGTTTGGATGCTGCTGCCACAGCTCCTGGCCTATTTCCTGCCACAGTATAAGGCTGTATTTTCCGTGTGCTGCACAGCTCTGGGGTGCCATTCATATTCAACACTGTAAGGGTAGATGGTGCACCTGGAATTGTGCAGTGCTGCAGCCCTGGGTATGGTAGCGAGTGAGCAAACAAGAGCCTTTCTCTCATGGAACTTACAGTACAATGGGAATGAAGCACAGTAGTTCAGGACAATAAGTGGTAAAGAGGTAGACAATCAAGAATATTTCAGACATGGGTGAGAGCTATAAAGAAAAGAAAATACAGTGACAGAGTGTCTTGGGTAGGAAAGACTATTTTTAGATTGGGTTTAAAATGAATGACCTATATCTTGTTGGCTATTTACTTCTTGCACTACATATATTTTATACTCACCAACTCTCTCATTAAATAATTCTGAGTGGAGGTAAGACTTCCTTCTGCCAAATTCCTGTTAAAATTGTGCTCTTTTCTGTAGGAACTAAGGAATTAAAAATTAATGTGTTTCTCAAGCAAGCAGCTTTCAGTGGTGGAAAGTGAGAGACTGTGGTTTCTTAAGTTGTATGCCAAAATGGAATTCAAAAAAAATTAATTGCTGGCCCATAGCATATAAAAAGACATTTCAAAATCCATTCAGGAGAAAAAATGTGATATGGTGTGTCTTGGTTTGAATCTTTTCAAACCAAGAAAATCTTTTTCTTAAAGTGAACCTATTCCTGTGCCTATAGACTCATTGTAGATGGGGCCTTTTGATTAGATTCAGTTATGGGGCCTTTTGATTAGATCACTGTCGATTAGATCATATCTGTTAAGTGACTTTGATTAGATTACAGGACCCAGGTGGGTCTTAATCCTTTACTGGAGTCCTGTGTAAACTAAGGAGAGATGAAAGGGTAGTGATTTTACCCTACCATGTGAGAGAGGGCTCCAGGATTGCCTGCAGCCACAGAAACACAGAGAAACCCAACGAGGAGAAGGGAGAGATGAGCCATGTGCCTGAACACCCACAGCTGAGCTCAGGGAGAAAGTGAGCCTGGAGAAGAAGGCAGAGACCGGCTGCCATTTTGTCTTGCAATGTGGCATGAGTCCAGGATTGCCAGCAGCCAAACTTTGGTCAGATAGCATCTCTGATGATGCCTTGATTTGGATATTTTAATAGCCTTGGAACTGTAAGCTCTACCCTAATAAATTCTCATTATAAATGCCAACCCATGGTGCTCATAGAGGCTGAAGATAGAGAAATTGGACTGATTCTCTCCTTATCTTTGTCTAATTGTCCATACTAAAAAAAAAAAAAAAGTCACTAAATATCCCTGAGTTTTTCATCTATATGATCCTCTTTTTGTCTCTCACTGTCTTTCTCTGCTTCTCTGTCAGCACTCTAGTTGAGGTCCTTATTACCTCAGCCTGGTCTATTTTAATAGCCCCCCTTGATACCTCTGCCTCTAGTCTACCTGATAGTTTTTCTGATATTTCTGATAATTCTCTTCCCTGCTTTAAAGCCTTTTAAAGATGTTTCTCCACTCACTTCAGGATAAAGGCCAGATTCTTTGCCTTGGCATCTGATGGCTTCTGTGGGCTGGTCCCAACCCATCTTTCCAAATTTATCCCTGCTTTTAACCAGAACAGACCTTTGACTCCCTTCAGCCTTTGTATTCCTCTTCCTTTTGTGCTGTTGCTCAAGCCGCTGTCTGGAAAACCTGTGCTTTTCCTATTTTGTTTGTTTAAATCCTGTTTGATATTCAAAGTCCCATTTAAGTAGGTCATCTCTCTTTTCTTTCTGACTGCTTTGAAGATTTTGCTTTGTCTTTGTTAATCTGTGGTTTGCTTATTTCTAAGCAGGAAATTCTTTCCCTTCCTCCCTCCCTTCCTCCCCTCCTTTCTTTGGGTTTCCTAGCTCTGAAGAGTGAAATCAGGAAAATTCTATTATTATTATTATCTTCTTGCTATTTATTGATTGGCAGTAAAACCAAGGGGAGGAATTTAACTCATAAGATGGGAAAGAAGTACAGTCAAATTCTATCTTATCTTACTTTAGCCCATAGTACACCTGGTTCCTTAAAAAGTATGCTTTTTCAGTTGTTCTTAATTAAACAACAATACATGTTTTGTTGTATTTAGATTTGGAATGATTGGGAAATCTAGCAAAAATATTAACAGATGAATACTTTCTAAATTAAATACAATTAATTTTTTTTTAATTTTAAAAATTTATTATTTGTATCAATGATATGAGTTATTCCCTTAACAACTACAATAACAGTAGATCTGCTTTGTTCAGAGGTTACATTCTCTTCCCCCCCATTTTTATTCATTTCTCAGGCTTGAGGGTTTTGGGATGATTCTGCTCTGACTGCTTTAGGTTGAGAAGGGACGTAGATATTATGTGGCAGAGGATTGGTATTGGTTTGCTTGCAGTTAAAGATACTCCTTGTTTTGGAGGTGGGACTGGTCCATCCTTATCGTTTTGTTGTTTATCCAGGGCTGGTCGAAAGAACTGGAGAATAGGAGTTGACTGCCTGTCTGCTCGGTTTCAGGGTTTAACAGGTATATGAACAATCTGAAGCCTTTTGGTCTCTGAGAACTATACTTAACAGGTAAATAGAAAATTATAGGTTCAGAAAAAAGGACTGGAAAAATTGTGATTAGGGAATTTATAGATGAGTATACCTATGTTATATTGGGGAAATGAATTTACATATATTCCCAGATAGGGCCCACTGAGGGAGTGTTGATTTTATAAAGCCATGTGGCTTGACTATGGTGTCCAGATGCCCCTAGGACCCTCAGGAGCACTTTTGTTTAGGCTTTGTTTACTGTGGCAATTTGTGAAGTCTGGCTGAGATCTGCATAAGCATAACCTTCGAAATGATCTCTTAACCATAAAAACTCTATTTTACTTCTGGAAAGATGGCAGATTAGAAAGACACAGGACTGTCTCCTTTCACAGAAAAATAGCTAGAGGACTGCCAGAAATGGCCTTGGAAAAAAAAGTTCTAGGGTGAGGACACTAGGGGATGCCCAGACAAGAGAGGCACAGGAAAGGAACCTCGAAGTTAAGACCATGAGTAGACTGTAGCTGGAGCAGCCTGTGCCACTCCCTCACCCTACTAGGAGAAAGCGTTAAATTCTTTGGCCGCAAGCCTGTGACTACAAAGGGGGAAGCCCAGATCTACCTCCCCAGGAAACTGGAGAGAGGGACATAGCCTAAGGGTGATTCAACATTTGACCCACAAATTTGGTCTGTGTCCCAGGAGCCCTTCCAGGCTGGAGGTGGGGGTGGGGTGGGCACACCATTGTTTGCCCTGGGACCCAGCACAGGACTAAAGAAATCAACCCTCTTGAAAGTGGATCTGCAACACATTACTGGGTCCAGGGCCCAGATTTGAGCAACTAACAGGGACCCAAAGACCTAGAACAGGGTGAACCAAGAATGAAAGAACAGCAAAAATTCAGTCTTCTGCCACTAAATCCCTACAAAAGAGAGAGAAATTGAACAACAGAGTAAACTCATAATAGATGCCTAGACATCAGCAAAAAATTACAAGGCATACTAAGAAAATGGAAGAAATGGCCCAAGCAAAGGAATATATCAAAGACCCATATGAGACACAGAATTTGAGACAATCAATAAGATTCATACAATTTTCCAAAATCAAATTATTAAGTTTAAAGACAATGTGGCTAAAGAGATAAAGGATATCAAGGAAACACTGAGCAAGGACAAAGAAGAATTTCCAAACCTGATTAGAAAAGTAACTGAGCTCATGGGAATGAAAGACATAATAGGTGAGATAAAAAACACATTAAAGGCATACAGTAGCAGACTCAAAGTGATAGAAGAAAGAATAAGTAATACAGATGAGTTGAAATTGAAGAGAGAAAAGAACAGAGAAATAAAAGAATGGAAAAAATTGAGCAAGGGCTCAGAGAGTTGAATGATAAGACAAAACGCAACACTGTACATGTTATGGGAGTTCCAGAGGGAGAAGAAAAGGGAAAAGGGGCAGAAAGAGTATTTAAGGAAATATGGATGAAAATTGATTTATAGATTCAATGCAGTACCAATGAAAATTCCAACAGCCTACTTTACAGAAATAGAAAAGGCAATTATCAAATTTATTTGGTAGGGAAAGTGCACCTGTATAGCTAAAAGCATCCTAAAAAAGAAGAGCGATATGGGAGGAATTTCACTGCCTGACCTTGAAACATATGATAAAGCTACCATGGTCAAAACAGTATGATATTGGCATAAAGATAGACACATTGATAAGTGGAATAGAATTGAGTGTCCAGAAATAAATCCTTACCTCTATAGCCAACTGGTTTTTGACAAACCTACCAAGTCCATGTTAATGGAACAAAACAGTCTTTCAACAAATGGTGCTGGGAGAACTGGCTATCCAAAACCATAAGAATGAAAGAGGACGTCTAACTCACTCCCTATACAATATATGAATCAAAGACATAAATATAAAAGCCAGGACCATAAAAGTACTAGAAGAAATGTATCAAATTCAGAGGTTTCACTTTTACTTGATTAAATTATGATTAGGGCTTTGATTTGGCCAAAACAGTAGGACATTGACTCCCCACCCCCTTGGTGGGAATGGACTCACGTAGAAAATGACATGGCAGAGGAGAGAGTGTTTAGTTTAGATGCTGGAGCCCCAGGAAGTAAATACACAGAGAAGAACATAAAGGAAGAGAGACAGCTCATTAGACATCGGGAGAGGCCCTGTGAAGAGAGATAAGCCTAATAGCTTATAGCTGCAGCTGAGCCCGGAAAGAAACAATCCCCAGGGAGAGAGATTAGCCTTATACCAGCCTACAGCTGAGATCAGAAGAAGTTGGGCCCACGGAGCCTTAGGAGGAGCCTTAGGAGGGAGAGGAAGGCTGAACCCTCACAGAGACCATCTTGCTCCAACATGTAGCAAGACTTTGGTGAGGGAAGTAACTTACACTTTATGGCCTTGTGACTGTAAGCTTCTACCCCAAATACATACCTTTTATAGAAGCCAACAGAGTTCTGGTACTTTGCATTAGCACCCCTTTGTCTGATTAATACACCCATATAATAGCACTGCTAGTTAAAAACATTATATTGTACTTTAATCTTTTCCATTCATTTCTAAAGATTAACATACATGTTTATTTTTAACTAATTCTGCACTGGTTAACCCTCAGCTTCCATTGTCTAAATTCATTCTACTTTTTGGTGACCTATATTAAACTTATTAACTCCATAAAATTACATAATATATTTAGTTCATAATAGCGCAATCATACAGTATTTATCCTTTTGTGTCTGGCTTGCTTCACTCAACATAATGTCCTCCAGTTTCATTTATGTTGTCATGTGGTTTACGACTTCATTTCCTCTTACAGCAACATAATATTCCATCGTGTGTATATACCAGTTTGTTTATCCCATTCACCGGTTAATGAACACCTTGGTTGTTTCCATCTTTTGGCGATGGTGAATAACGTTGCTATGAAAATCAGTGTGCAGATATCTGTTTGTGTCATTGCTCTCAGTTCTGCCCAGGTCACGTGGCAAGTCTATATTCAACTTCTTTAGGGACTTCCAAACAGTCCTCCACAGTGGCTGTACTGTTCTACGTTCCTACCAACAGTGAATAAGTGTTTCTATCTCTCCACATCCTCTCCAATACTTGTAGTTTTCTGTCTTTTTAATAGTGGCCATTCTACTAGGTGTGAAATATCTCATTGTAGTTTTGATTTGCATTTCCCAAGTGGCTAATGATGGTGAACATTTTTTCATGCGTTTTTTTTGGGCATTTTTATTTCTTGTTTGCACAAATGTCTATTCAAGTCTTTTGCCCATTTTATAACACTCCCCTATAATACCCTGTACAAGTGCATGTCTTTGTTATAGGTCCTGAGAAAACATCCTTATATTTGTATTATTAACCACAATCCTTGGCCATCCCTCATTATTTTTTTCAGAATAATGCCTTTTCCCCATGCTCTTTATTAGTTTCTCAAGCTTCAATAAGACATAGTTTAGATTTTTTGCTTCCTATTCCACGTCTTTCTTTTGTATTTTTGATAAATTTATCTTTCTGTATTGCATTCTTGAAAGTTTGTTTGGATTTTTCTTTTGGCTCACCAACTCCTTAAGACCTAAATTAATGGTAATTGCAAACTTTAAATTCTCTACTTGAGGATTTTTTTTTGAACCACATCGCATGAATTTTACCACAAAACCATGTGAGAACTATTTGTTGGTTAGTTGTTTATAAATTCTCAAGGGAGAATTTCTACACTCTAAAGAGTTCAAGGAATTTCTCTTATGGTGCAGCAGGTTTATTTTGAAATCATCCTTGAGGGTATAGCCCTCTCAGGTTTCAGTTTTATTCAAGAATCTATTAAACTCACCATTTTGAATGGTTCTTCTCTGGGTCATTGCATGTAATCATCACAGTGGATCACAAGGTGACCAGGGTTCTGGTTTCTGTGCTTTCCTCCCAGGATTCTCACTCCGCCCTGTCCCCCGCCCACCCTGAGATGGCTCCCTCGTCTGTTTGCTCTCTGTTTTTGCTCATTGTCTGCTCGTTGTACTTGCTCATTTTTTTCTCTCATATATTTTGTTTCTTCTTTAGGAGGCAATGGGAACTGAACCAGGACCTCCCATGTGGGAGGTGGGCGCCCAACTGCTTGAGCCACATCTGTTCCCTGCTCATTTTTTGTTTTTGCTCCTTGTCTGCTTGTTTTTTGTTCGCTGTCTTGCTCGTTGTTTTGCTCGCTGTTTGCTTGTCTTCTTTAGGAGGCACTAGGAAACAAACCCAGGACCTCTTATGTTTGAGGCGGGCGCCCAACAGCCTGAGCCACATCCACTCCCTCACTTTTATTTTGTTTTGGTCTCTGTAAATTTCTTACTTTATTGTAACTTCACTGATATATTTTTAAAAAGATGTTATATTTTATTCTTCTTTATTTTCATTATGAAGTTAGTTTAAGGTATCTAGTGTGTCAACTGTAGAAATGGAAGACCTTAATTTTGTGGCTGTGTTTTTAGTAGTTGCTCCTAATACATGAGGTGGGAGACATTTAGGACAGAGCTAGAAAAATTATTAAAATCTAGGTGCAACTCCATCTCCCCTTTTTATCTGTTGTGCACAGTCGGATTAAGTCAGGAATGATGTAGAGAAGAATTTCTTCTAAAATCCTTTCTTATTTGGCTGAGACTTTGATGTCTTTGAATATAGACTTCATTGAGACATTATTTCTTGAAAGGAAATTAATATTTGTTGATTGATTAGTTCAGTCTTCTTCACTATATCATTTAATCATAGAATTTTACCTTTCAAAGTAGAATTTGATTCTCCCCATTCTAAGAGGATATTATTTGTAACCTGATGTCTCCCATGCATTCATCTGATGGTCCTGAGAGAGGCTCTGATGTACCTTTGTCTTTGTATCCAATGTTATTGCATTTGTGTCTTAATTCGGAGAATATTATTTGTAAGTGAAAATAGTTGTGTTTAGTAGGATATGCCAGTGATGCAAAAACGAAGCCTGTCTCTTCAAAATATGCTTATTGTTATAGTTTAAATGTACAGCCTGCAGATATATAAAAGCATTTTAACAATTTGGAGGTTCAGGTAGTTCTGTACTATGAGCATGCAAGAGTGAAAAGTATCACTATGTGATAGAAATAAGCACAGGCATGTAATTTGTACATGTGCCACTCACTAACTAAACAAATCATGCAGTTTGTGGTGAACTTTAATTTTCTGTTTTTGAGATCCCACATTATAAATTTTGCTGTGGGGCTTACTATCTATATTGTTGATACAATGCAAATAGCCCTTCTTGTCCCATCCCTGACTGCATGGCTACATTAAAGCACAGTTTCCTGGAAACAGCAATACATTTGGTATGACTTAAACTAATGAATATTTTTTCTTAGCATGAATTACGGCGCTCAGCAAATATTAAATGGAATTGATGTTGGTTAAAATTGGTAGAATCCTCAAGTTATGATCATCAGAGTAGGGATAACAGTTGCCTGATAAGTATTTTGAGATCCTGAAAATTGCTTAGTGTGTTTTAAATATTTGCCATAAAAGGAACCAGGAACATCATAAGCATACCAACTGGATTAATAGCACAGATCTGTCAGCTGTGTGGTTATATAAGACCATATTATGATTAGAAATTTAAAAATTTGGAGGATTTAGAAATGTGTGTTATTATTTTGAATAGCTGTCTGGAGGTTTTAATTTTGTAAAATGCATTAGCATAACAGACCTTCACATTTAGTTATGAAAGAAATACTCTTTGTATTTTAAATATTGTAATGTTTATTTTGAATTGGTGTTTATGGAAATAGTTTCTAAGGAGAACAATGGTTTGTATCCTACATTATAAATAATTTCAGAATGTTACGATTTTTAATTCCTAAACATCCACTATTTATTAGTTTTGGGTTAAAATTTGGGAACCTAGACCTCTTTGAGTGTTTGTGTGTTTTTTTTTTTTTTTTTACAGTTATATTTTTTTTCATGTAGTGAGTACATGTCTATGTGGATAAATTGTGTCGTCTTTGTTTATGCAGAGGATTTTAATAATTGGGGCAATCACTATCATTGAAAACCTACTATGTAATTGGAACTTTTCTAGGTGTTGGGGATGCAACATCGAACCAAAGTCCCTGTTCCCATGGTATTTATATTGTATGGGGGAGGGAAAAATAGATACTAAACAAATAATTATGTCAGTTGAAGGGTTTTAGGAAGAAAAATAAAGCTGGGAAAGGAGATGGAGTGATTGTGAGTTTCTTGTTTTGTTTTGTTTTGTTTTGTTTTGTTTTGTTTTGTTAGGATGAAGTCAAGAAAGGTATTCTCTGATATGGACATGTTTGGTGACTGAAGAATCCAGCCATGTGGAGGGGACAATGTTCCTGAGGAGGAAAGTGTCATGAGCAGAAGAAAGTACAGTTGTAAAGGCCTTGACTTGAGACTATATTTCACGTGTTTGAGCTACAGAAAAGGGGTGGGTATGGCTGGAGAGGAGTGAGCAAGGAAGAGAATTATAGGACATGAGCTCAGAGAGGTAGTAGAGGGCTAGATCACATGAGACCTTTGTAGGACATGATAAGTGCTTTGTATTTTGCTTTGAGTGAGGTGAAAAGGCACTTGAGGTTTTGAGCAGAGAAGTAACATGATCTGACTTAAAGTTTGGGAAAATCCTGCTTGTTGCTGTGTGAAGAATATACTGCAGAGGACATGAGAGGATACAGGATAAATAGTCAGAAGGCTATTGCAGAAGTCTAGGCCAAAATATTTAGGCTTGGACTGGGGTGGAATCAGTGGAGGGGTAAGAAGTGGTGGGATTCTGGATATATTTCAAAAGAAGAGCTAATAAATTTATTTATGGATTAGATGTGAATTAGGGAGAAAGAGAGGCCTTAAGGATTATTCCATTGATTTTGACCTGATTGCTGGTAATTTAGAATTATTGTTTACTGAAGTGGGGGTCTATTTCTGGACTCACAGTTCTATTCCACTGATCTGTGTGTCTATCTTTATGCTAATACCATGAAATTTTGGCCACTGTAGCTTTGTAATATGCTTCAAAGTCAGGCAGTGAGAGTCTTCCTATTTAACTCTTCTTTTTTAGGATGTTTTTGGCTTTTTGGGTCCCTTTTCCTTCCAAATAGCTTTGGTAATTGCTTATTCTATTCGTGTAGAGTAGCATGTTAGAATTTTGATTAGTGTTGCATTGAAGCTATAAATCAGTTTGCGTAGGATTGACATCTTCATGATATTTAGTCTTCCAATCCATAAACGCAAAATGTCTTTCCATTTGTTTATGTCTTCTTTTTCTTTCTTTTAGCAGTATTTGATACTTTTCTGGATACAGGACTTTTACATCTTTGGTTAAATTAATTCCTAGGTATTTGAGTCTTTTTGTTGCTATTGTAAATAGAATATTTTTTTTTTGCCAGTTTCATCCTTGGATTGTTCAATACTTGTGTATAGAAACATTACTGATTTTCACATGTTGATCTTGTATCCTGCCACTTTGCTGAACTCGTTTAGTAGTTCAAGTATCTTTATAGTAGATGTTTCAGGAATTTCTAAATACAGGATCATGCGAATAGTGAGAGTTTTACTTCTTCTTTTCCTATTTAGATGCCTTTTTTTTCTCTCCCTGTCAGTTGCCCTAGCTAAAACTTCTAGCACAATGCTGAATAAAGTGGTGACAGTGGGCATCCTTGTCTTGTTCCCAATCTTAGAGGGAAAGCTTTCAACCTTTCCCCATTGAGTATGGTATAGGCTGTGTTTTTTTTTTTTTTTTTTCATATATGCCATTTATCATATTGAGGAAATTTCCTTCTATTTCTGTTCTTCAAAGTGTTTTTATCAAGAAGGGATGCTGGATTTTGTTGAATGCCTTTCCTGTGTCGATTGAGATGATCATATGTTTTTTTTTCCCTTCAATTTGTTAATGTGGTTTATTACATTAATTGATTTTTTTGTGTTGAACCACCCTCACCTACCAGGAATAAATCCCACTTGGTCGTGAGGTATAATTCTTTTAATTTGCTGTTGAATTCTATCTGCAAGTTATTTTGTTGAGGTTGTTGCATCTATTGTAATTTCCTTTCCTTGCAATAACTTTATCTGGCTTTGGTATTGGGGTATTCTTGGCTTCATAAAATGTGTTGCATAATTTTCCCTCCTTCTTAATTTTTTGGAAGAGTTTAAAAAGGATGATGTTAATTCTTCTTGGTAGAATTCACCTGTGAAGCCATCTGGTCCTGTACTTTTCTTTGTTGGGAAACTTTTGATGACTGATTCAGTCTCTTTAAATGTGATTAGCTTGTTGAGTTCCTATATTTCATATAGAGTCAATGTAGGTTATTTGTGCCTTTCTAGAGATTTGTCCATTTCATCTAGGTTGTCTAATTTGTTGGCATACAGATACTCATATGTTCTTATGATCCTTTTTATTTCTGTGGGGTCATTTGTAACTTCCCCCCTTTCATTTCTGATTTTATTTATTTGTATCTTTTCTCTTTTTCTCTTTGTTAGTCTAACACAGGGTTTGTCAATTTTATTGATCGTCTCAAAGAACCAGCTTTTGGTTTTGGTGATTTTTCTCTATTTTTGTTGTTCTCAATTTCCTTTATTTCTGCTCTAATCTTTATTATTTCTTTCTTTCTGCATGCTTTGGGATTGGTTTGGTGTTCTATTTCTAGTTCCTCCAGTTCAGTTACAGCCTAGATTTTAGCTCTTTTTTCTTTTTTAATATAGGCATTTAGGCTCTAAATTTCCCTCTCAGCATTGCCTTCACTGTATCCCTTAAGTTTTGATAAGTTGTGTTCTCTTTTTCATTTGTCTTGAGGTATCTACTAATTCTCTTTCAATTTCTTCTTTGACCTACTGATTGTTTAGGAATGTGTTGTTTAGCCTCCACACATTTTCAAATTTTCCTCTTCCCAACTATTATTGATTCCCAGCCTTATTTCATTATGATCTGAGAAGGTGCACTATATAATTTCAAACTTTAAAAATTTATTGTGTCTTGTTTTGTGACCTAACATGTGGTCTATAACGATCCATGTGCACTTGAGGAGAATGTATATCCTGCTGTGTTTGGGTGCAATGTTCTGTATAGTCTGTTAGGTCTAGTTCATTTATCATATTATTCAAGTTTTCTCTTTCATTATTGGTCTTCTGTCTAGTTGTTTTATCTATTGGTGAAACTTGTTTATCGAAGTCTCTATTATTTTAGTTGTGTCTACTTCTCTCTTCGGTTTCCCCTTTATCTCTCATAGCAGCTGTTTTTTTTATTATTTTATTTTATTTTTTAGGGGGTACCAAGATTTGAACCTGGAACCTTGTACATGGAAACAGACGCTCAACCACTTGAGCTACATTTGCTTCCCTCTCGTAACAGCTTTTTGATTAACACTATTTTGTCCTATATTGGTGTAGTTACCCTAGCTCTCTTTTGGTTACCTTTTGCATTATCTTTTCCCAACCTTTTACTTTCAACCTCTTTGTGTCTTTTGGTCTCTTGCAAACAACATATAGTTTGATCGTGTTTTTTTATGCATACTGCCACTCTTTGTCTTTTGATTGTGGAGTTTAATCCATTAATATTTAGTGTTATTACTTTAAAGTCAGTATTTAGCCATTTTGTCCTTTGGTTTATGTATGTGTTATATCATTTTTGTATTTCTTTTCCTTTATTACAGCCTCCTTTTCTGTAAAATTGTTGATCTTCTGTGAAGTACCCCATTGATACTTTTTAAATTTCCATTTCTGTATATTTTAAAAATACTTTCTTTGTGGTTACCCTGGGGTTTGTATTACATAACCTATATCTATAACCTACTAATTTAAAAAGATTCCAACTTCTAAACCACACTCATTCTCTGCCCCCATATCCCTTCATTTCCCCTCTTCATATTGTTTAAAGTAGCTTTGTTGAGATGTATTCACATACCATACAACCCATAAAAAGGGTACATTCGGTGGCTTTTAATATAATCACAGAGTTGTCCATTCATTACCACAACTGATTTTAGAATATTTTCATTAATCCAAAAAGAAAAACCCTCTATCCCTTAGCAATGACCTCTCAATCCTTCTATCCTTCCCCTGCTGTACATAACCACTGATCTTATTCCATCTCTATAAATGTATTATATTTACTTTTTATATAAATGGAATCAAACAATATGTAGTACTTTGTGTCTGGTTACTTTCACTTAGTGTATTAGACAAAGGGATGCTGATGCAATTTACCAGAAATCGGTTGGTTTTCATAAAGGGTATTTATTTGGGGTAGAAGCCTACAGTTACCAGTCCATAAAGCATAAGTTACTTCCCTCACCAAAGTTTATTGCCACGTGTTGGGGCAAGATGGCTGCTGACCTCTGTGAGGGTTCAAGGCTTCCTGGGTTCCTCTCTTCCCAGGGCTTGCCTCTCTCTAGGCCCAGATGCTCTGCTACCTCCACCAGGCCAGCTGTAGACTATTAGGCAAATGGCTTGTTTCTCTTCCTGGGGCCTTCTCTCTTTCCTTGCGACCAAGGTCCTCTGTATGCTTACTTCCCGAGGCTCCAGCTCAAGACTCCGCATCAGAACTTCAGCATCAAAACTCCAATACTCCTCTGCTCTGCCATGTAGTTTTATCTCTGAGTCCTACTGACATGACCCAATCAAAGCCCTAATCATCACTTAATCACGCCCAGAGGAACAGATCAGTTTACAAGCATAATCCAATATCTATTTTTGGAATTCATAACTATATCAAACTGCCACACTTAGCATAATGCTTTTTTGTTCATTGTAATTTTTTTTTTTAATTAGAGAAGTTTCAGATTTGCAGAAAAATCATGTAAAATTACAGCAATCACATATATCCCCCTATTGAAACTTTTCATTATTATGGTACCTTTGTTAAAATTGATGAAAGAATACTAAAATATTTCTATTAACTATAGTCCACAGTTTACATTAAGTATATTTTCCCCATATACCCCTCTGTTATTAACACCTTGTAATAGTGTCATATATCTATTATAATTCATGAAATAGCATTCTCATATTTGTACTATTCTACTGACCACAACAAGGGTTCACTCTGTAATACAGTCTATGTGTTGTTTTTGTCCCACATTATGTCTTTATATTCTGTGTGTCCATTATCAGGAAGTATGATGATTTCTTATTCAAATGTATTCTAACTCTTGTAGGAATTGAAAAATAAAGTTATATATTGAGGAAAAAGTAGTATTGGGTTTTGCATTTGACTATTTAGTAACCTTTTACTGAAGATCTTCACTTCTTCACAGTGCTTCTAGCCACTCTTTACTGTCATTTCCTTTTAACCTGAAGGACTTTCTTTAGCAATTCTTGTAGGGAAGGTCTTTTGTTGATGAACCCTCAGTTTCTGCTTATCTTTTTTTTTTTTTTTTATTGTGGGTAAAAATCAAAATTTTCACAATACATACCAACATTTGCAAAATGATATATAAATGTATATGCATTTATGTGCATTTGCTTACAAAAATGTTATTTATGTATGTATATAAATATATTTTAAGAGGTGCTTAGATACCCAAAATATTACATGAAACCCACTGGGATTCCCATGTTGCCCACCTCCCACACCTCCCACCACATCCCACATAAACATCTCCCACAAGTGTGGCCCACCACCCTCAATGGACTTACACATCCTGGGGCCTTGCCATCAAACATAGACCACAGTTCAAACCATAGACAACACTCTCTCCCACACAGTTCTGAGTGGTGTGTGCTGTTTTAAAATGGCCTACATCCGTTGCCACAAAGGTACTCAGGACAACCTCCAAATCCCAAATAAGCCCCTGTATTTCAACTGCTTGTCCCCTCCCTGCCCCAAAAGTGTCTAGTGGCCACTGGCTCCACCTCATTGTTATAATTTCTTCCATTGCTAGAATCACCATATGTGAACAACAGAATACTATCAAGTCCACTCTAGTCCATAGTTCTTCCCCCAATCCTAAGGGGCCTGGGATGGTGATGTCCACTCCACCTCCAAGTGAGAGAGGGCTTATATCCCATGGATATGGTGGGTGGGATGATCCTGCCTGCAGATGCAGGCCCTCTCCATTCCCTGGGATGGCCATTGCCCATCGTTGTCTCCTCGCCAGGTGACTTGGATGAGTCCATTGAGCTGTAGGGTAGGAGTTGCAGCAACACCGAGATTCCATGCACACCTGGCACATAGGTAGGCCAGAGGCTCCTGTCTCTGGAAGTATACCTAAGAATTTCAGCATCACATATAGGTTTGAATAGAAGGGACTGATGAACCATGTGCAGGGAGGACTTATTTGAGTCCAATTCTGTCACTCTCAGGAGCACAGATTCCAAAATAGAGCCCACTGATAAGGCATCAGTCTCTGGGTCTAACCCCACTTATATAGGACCTGGGTGTCTCCAGAGCTCTCAGGAGCCCCTCTATGTGGGGTGATAGGCACTTAGATGTTCTATGAGCTCCTATTGAGGTGTGCATAAGAGTTACCTCTGGGATGACCTCTCAACTCTCTTTGAAGTCTCTTAGCCACTTGAACTCATTTGTCTTTACCTTTTCCCCCTTTAATTCAAGGTCTTTTTCCAGTTGTCTTGCCAGTTGGCACTTGGTATTAATCCCTCGTTGCCGGGGAGGCTCATCCCCGGGGGTCATGTCCCACGTTGGGGGGAAGGTAATGCAATCATATGCTGAGTTTGGCTTAGAGAGAGGCCACATTTGAGCAACAAGGAGGCTCCCAGGTGGCAACCCTTAGGCACCCCACAACTGCAGGCTAAGTCTCAGTTACAAGAGCAAAGACTCAAAAGGGTAGTCATCCGTAAAAAAAAATCAGTGGGTCATCCTCTTTTGACAGACACTGTCCCTGCACTCAGAGGACTATTGCTGCTCCCTTGGAGACTGTGGCAGAGCTCTCCTGGCTAGGAATTCAGATTCCCTCATTTATTGTGTGATTGTCCATCCATCGTGACCATGCCCCATCTTTTGATCTTTTGAACGATTTTGTATATCTTTCATGTATATTCGGATGAACTAATTCCCATGAAATCCCCCTCCCAGACACCCCCCACCAATAATCCCCTGCAGTACCCATTGTAACCCTTCTGTGATCCAAATCCTCCATGAACATGTAGTCCATAAAATAATCAAATACACTTACTAGGAAAAAGAAAGAAGTATGATAAGCTTACATGCAAGGGACAAACATAAGGAAACTCGGGGAAAAAAAAAGAAAAGGAAAAAAAACCAAATAATCAAACAAAAAACAAAACAATATAAAATATAATTAGCGGATTGGGACATTCAAAAAATGGGCAAAAAGGCAAAGGAAATGCCTTTTAAAAAAAAAAAAAAAATATATATATATATATATATATATTCTTTTTTTTTTTTCCTTTCCTTCCTTTTATCACTGTGTTATCGGATGTCTGGTGTGCCTTGACACCTTCCCCCTCTCAATCCCCATTGTCTCCCAATTTTTCATTTGATTTTCAAAGAAGATTTAGGTCACAGCAAAGTCACATACGGAGTGCCGGAGACTCCCAGATACCAAACCACCCCCCCTTCCCCACCTTTTTTTTTTGAATGTTAGCATTGTTATAACTGTTATACAGATAGCAAAATATAGCAACTAAACATTGTCAATGATTTACAGTATAGTTTACAATTTAGATGACACAGTTTAATAATTTTGATGATATTTACCATGTCCTGTGTCCATTACTGTAAGGTAATGAAAAACCTTCCCCATGACCACCAAACACCCCATTAGATCTTGACTGTTCCCTTCCCCCCAGTCCCCCAGGGCCCGTGATACCACCTTCTCCCTACCCATGGAATGTCAAGATTCACAGTTACATGCCCTGGGGATTTGAACCTGCCTTTCCTAATCCACCCACCCCCCAGTGCTGCACCACCAAACCCAGGAACACCACCACTCATCTGCCCCATCCCCCAACATGCAACCACACTCTATCCCTTTACCATAGATTATGTCCATATGGGTGATGGCTCAAAGCCTGCTCTTCTCTTACTCTCCTTTGTTAACCTATCTTTCAGACAATGGTTCTCAGAGACTGCTCACTTTCCTCAGTTCAGACCGGTGAGGTCATATACTGTTCATCCTTCAGTGCCTGGCTTGCTTCACTCAACATAAGGTCTTCAAGATTCATCCACGTTATTCCATGTGTTAGCACTTTGTTCCTTCTTACAGCTGAGTAATATTCCATTGAAAAAATATGGAACGCTTCACGAATTTGCGTGTCATCCTTGCGCAGGGGCCATGCTAATCTTCTCTGTATCGTTCCAATTTTAGTATATTTGCTGCCGAAGCGAGCACTCTGCTTATCTTTGAATGTTTTAAACTCATCCTCGTTTTGAAGGACAGTTTTGCTGCATAAGGGATTTTGGGCTGTCAGTTTTTCTCTTTCAGTACCTTAAGTTTTATCACACCACTGTTATCTTGCTTCTATGGCTTTTGATGAGAAATTGGCACTTAATCTTATTGAGGGTCACTTATATGTGATGAATCACTTTTCTCTTGTTGCTTTCAGAATCCTCTATTTATCTTTGGCTTTTGATGTTCTGATTAGTATGTGTCTTGGAGTAGATTCATTAGTTTATTTTTCTGTTTGAATCTGTTGGCAGTTCTTGGACTTCTATATTTATGCCTTTTATGAAAGTTGGGAATTTTTCAGCCATCATTTCCTTAAAAATTCTTTCTGCCCCTTTTCCCTTCTCTTCTCCTTCTTGGAATCCCATGATGCTTATATTGGTATGCTTCATGCTGTGACTTAAATCATTAGACACTGCTAAATTTTTTTGCTTCTTTCTCTAGTTGTTCTTCTGATTATGATTTTTTTTTTTTTTTTTTTTTTTTTTAGATTTTATTTATTTATTCATTTATCCCCCCCTTGCTGCTTGTGCTCGCTGGGTCAGCTAACCATGCCGTGTGGGCGGGCTTGCCTTCACCAGGAGGCCCCGGGAACCGAACCCGGGGCCTCCCATATGGTAAACGGGAGCCCTACTGATTGAGCCACAGCCGCTTCCCTGATTATGATTTTGATTGTCCTATTTTTTAGTTTGCTAATTCTTTCTTCTGCCTGTTCAAATCTGCTATTGTATTCCTCTAGTATATTTTTAATCTCTGTTATTGTTCTCTTCATCCCCATAATTTCTGTTATGTTTCTTTTTAAACTTTCTAATTCTTCTTTATGTTTATACTGCTTATACATTGTCTTTTTAATATCTTTTAGGTCTATATCCACAATTAGTTTATTTCTATCCATATTTTTCTTCATCTCCTTATATTGTTTTCAGAGATTTGTTTGAACTTCTTTGATTAGTTGTTCCAAATTCTGTGTGTCCTCTGAAGTTTTAATTTGTTCTCTTGACTGAGCCATATCTTCCCGTTTCTTAGTATGGCTTGTCATTTTTTGCAAATGTCTAGGCATCTGATATTTTGATATGCCAACTCTTAAAGTCAATTTCTCCTTCCTGCCTAGAGTTTTATTGTAGATTGCCTATGTGTTAATGTTCTTTGTCACTTATCAAATTTAGTGGACCATCACAGTAGCCCATGTCTAACTATTCAGATTTTCTGAAGTCTTCTGCACCTGATTCTTTCCCTGAATATGCAGTACAAGTTTTAAGATTGCCCTTTTGTGTGTAATTGTTTTAGCTCCTTTGTTCCTTCTATGGGAATATTGATCTATTCTGTTTGCTTTAGTGTGGTATTTTCTCCCTGGCTTGTAGATTTGCTTAAATTCTCTCCCTCACTCAGTGTCCCCCTTTTATTACACTTTCTTATTCTAGGACCCATCCTGCCTTACAGCAGTTCAGTTTTACCCTTTTTTTCTGTGAAGCTTTTCTACATCTGGATACTTGCCCATTAGGGTATCCCAACCCGGGAACACAGATTTGGTCAATCCAGAAATGTCCTTTTTTTCTTTTAGGTGATCCAACAGTCAGAGACTGGACTGAGTCTGTGCACCTTTTGTCAACAGTTCTGCTGTGGTCTCTTATTTCCTGAGGGCTTTATTATATGTGCATGCTTGTCAGCTGCTTGTGTTCTGCCCTGGGTCTCTGCGGATTTTTTCCCTGTGCTTGGATATGCATGGGTTTCTTTTTTTTTTTTTTAATCTTTATTTTTTATTATTTATTTATCCCTACTTTGCTGCTTGTCTTCCTTTGTTGCACCAGCTTACTGCATCACGCTGGCCCTGAGTTCTCTGCACCATGCGGGAACTCCTTCACCAGGAGGCCCTGGAGATGGAACCTGGGGCCTCCCATATGGTAAACGAGAGCCCAACCAATTTAGCCATAGCCGCTTCCCATGCATGGCTTCTAACACACTGCTCTGAGTGATTCTATGGTCTGCATCCCTGGGGTTTGCTGCCTCTGTGCGATTCTTAAGCTGCATGGGACCGAGTGAGGGGGAGGTATCTGGATTGGCGGGTCTGAGTTACTAATCTTCTGTTTTTGGTGTGTTTTTTCCCCCTTTTTCTTCGATTTAGCATTTGTAGAGTCCATCTCCATTCTCTGTTGTTCTCCAGAGTTCCAAATAAGTGGGATGTGTCCTATTATTAGTTGTTTCTCAGGGGAGACTTTTCCAGGGGATGTCTATGTCACCATGATGTTACCTCTGCATCAATAATTTTTAAGTGTCAAGGAGTCCTGAGATCAAAACATTTGAGAACTACTAACCTGGATAATGAAAGATAATAGTGAAGAAGTCTGAGAATTGAATGAACCCTTGGATACTTAGGGAGATGAGAGCCAACAAAGGAGACTGAGAAGGAACTGCCAGGAAAGATGAAAGAGACCTCAAGAGACTGGGTGGTGTTCTGGTGGCCAAGTAAAGGAAGTGTATGAAGAAGGTCAGTTATTTCACATGCTGCTAGTAGGTCAAGTTAAAGGAGACCTGAGAACTGAGCATTATATTATGTGTTGGAGGTCATTGGTGATTTTGAAATGGATCATTTCAGTTCAGTTGTGGGGACAACGGTAGGTTCAAGAGAGAATGGAAAGAAAGGAATTCGTATCCCAATTTGATTCCTGAGAGTAAGAATTGAACTCAGTTTATCTCTTCATTTTGAGGCATATACATACCATAATGCTGGCTAGCCTTCATATTTATCTTGCACAGGAACCCAGCTATGAGTTTGGGGATAGGGGAAGTGATATGACATAGTTGCCTAATCTCTTTGTTATGGGTAGGATAATTTTTTTAAAGCTATATAGGTTATTTTTCCTTTAGTTAAAATAGAGTCAATTACTAAAATAATATTTTCTTTCCAAACTTTATTACATATATCAAATGGAATAACTGAATTTATTAGGATTGCTTTTTCATATTCTTTATCAGTATTAGATGTTATGGGTTTAGAGGGAAAAAAAGAGATATATCTTCCCCAAAGGAGATCTTTACCAATTTATATTCAAGAACATTTATTCACATGCCAAGGTAATTGTTTACATGTGCTTCCTTCACCAGGCTGAGAATTTGTTACTCGCAGGGTGTAAATTGTCTTACTTGGAATACAGTAGGATTTGAATAAAAATTTTTGATTGACTAAGCATCTAGAACATTTGGATTTATGTTTTATAGTTTTTATTTGCTTTTTGAATTCTTTTGCCCTTGTGCTGTTAAAAGTAAGCTTTACATTGTTAATAGGATAAATAAAATTAGATAAAACCTACTGAACATATTGCTTTTAATTCCTCTGGGTTGGAAACAAATGTTCAGAGAGTATTTTGATAGGAAGTAGGCAGTAGTTCTTTTTCCTTTGCTTTGATTGGGTGTGTATTTCATAAATGGCATTAGTGAATTAAACACACCTATTGTTTTGGGGGCTTTAGAAGTTGTTCACAAAGAAATAAGAACAAAAATAGTTTGGACCCATGAGAAACCATATCTCTTCCAGAAATCATTCAAATAATTTTTTTGTGATCTATTTTTTCATTGGGGTATAATTTACACATTGTAAAATGTTCAGATTTTACATAAACAGTTCAGTGAACTAGCATCCATCTCAAGATATGGAACATTTCTGTCACCCCAGAAAGTTATTTTATGCCCATTTCAGTCAATTGTCTCACCTCAGTAGCAGATATATTTTTTCTGGATATTTAAAAAAAATTTAGTGGTTATTTTATATCAATTTTTTAATTTTTGTAACAAATCAATTTTATTGATACATATTAATAAAGCATAAATACATCCAAAGTGTACAATCAGTGGTATTCAGTATAATCACAGTTATGCATTTCATCACTTCAGTCATTTTTAGAGCATTTTCATTATTCCAGTAATAATAATAAAAACAAACAAAAGCCCAACAAAACTCATCACTTCTCAATCTCTCTCTGCTTCCCATACTGTACATAGCTGCTATCTTGTTTCCTTTTCTCTAGTTTATTTGTATTTATATTTTGTAA
Organism: Tolypeutes matacus; assembly: GCA_026826555.1. NCBI lineage: Eukaryota > Metazoa > Chordata > Mammalia > Cingulata > Chlamyphoridae > Tolypeutes > Tolypeutes matacus. The sequence continues at coordinate 2,486,924 of JAKSZT010037812.1, forward strand.
AAATAGTCTTACATATGCAATATTACCCATATTTGTATTTTACATGAGGTTTCATTATGATATACAGTCCCAAGTTATATTTTTTAGCTTTCCTTCTAGTAATATAAATTGCATTAGGCTTTCCCTTTTAACCACTGACCAACCATATGTGGGAATGACATGCCCATATAATAACTCTGCTAGTTACAAACACCATTATATGCACTCACCATTTCCATTCATTTCCAAAGATTTACAAACAACCTTTTAACCAAGTAGCAGACACTATTTTGATTTCTATCACCATAGCTTAGTTTTGTTTGTTCCAGAACTTCAAATACATAGAATTATATAATATGAACTCCTTTGTGTCTGGCTTCTTTTGCTCCACTTACTGATGTTTTTTAGGTTAACATATGTGTTACATGTATCAATAGATTTTTTCTTTGTGTAGCTTCTTAGTATTCCATTGTATTAATTTATCTCTTCACCTAATGATGGACATTTGGATTGGTGACAGTTTTGACTAGATTGAATAGAGCTGCTATGAACCTTCTCATACAGGTCTCTTTTTGGACATATGTTTTCATTCTTTTAGATATATACCTAGAAGTATATTATTGGGTAACTATACATTTAATTAAAAAAAAAAAAACTTGCCAAACACTTTTTCCCAAGTGATAATATAATTTTAACATGTCCACCAGCAATGTTACATTATGCTCCAATTCTTTGCCAATACTTGCTATCCTCAGTCTTTTGTAATATAAGGATTCTACTGATGCCCTTGATTACTAATGATATTGAAAATCTTTCGTGTGCTTATTGGGCAATCATGTGTCTTCTTTTGTGAAGTATCTATTCCAGGGTTTTGCTGTTTTAAAAATTAGGTTCTGTGACCTTTTAATATTGAATTATAGGAGTTCTTTGTGCATTCTGGATACAAGTCCTTTGTCAGATATATTGTAAATATTTTCTCCAGTTGGTGGCTGCCTGTTGATTTTCATAATTGTGTCTTTGAAAGAGCAGGAGTTTTAATTTGGTGAAGTACAATTTATCAGTATTTTCTTTTATCCACAGTTCTTTGTCTATTGTATGGCTGTGAAGACATTCTTCTATGTTTACCTCTAAATGCTTTATAATTTTAGCTTTACAATTAGTTCTTTGAGCTATCTCAAAGTAATTTATGCTCATGGTGTAAGGTGTATAGGTCAAGATTCTGTCTTCTTTTATATGGATAATTATTTATTTTTGCCATTTTGTTGAAAAGATTGTCGTGACACCTTGGTCAAAAAATCTGTTGACCATGCTGTGCATCTTTTTTATAACTTCTATTTTGTTCCATTGTCATATTTGTCCTTATACCAACACCATATTTTGTTGAAGATTTTTGCATGAAGTTTTGCATGTATGCCTGTAGTTTTCTTTTTCTTTTTCTTTTTTGTCTGTTTTTCTGTATCAAGGACATGTTGGTATATCCCTTTTTCCACATGTGTGTCTATCTGTGTCTTTTTATCTGTTGTAGATAGTGTATAACTGGTTATTATTTTTTAATGTATTCTGACAATTTCTGCCAATTCATTGACATGTTTAGTCTATTTACATTTACTACACGGATTGATGTGATTGGTTTTGGGGATTGAATCATGTACCCCACAAAAGGTGTGTTCAAGTTTCTACATTTCTTCTGAAATTTCCTATTTCTTTAACCATTATTTTTACTGTTTCCTATGAAGTCTTTAATATATTTACTATTGTTATTTTAAAGTCTTTGACTTCTAATTCTATCTTCTGGGTTATTTGTAGATCTATGTCTGTGGACTCATCTATCTCTTGACTATGGAGTTCTGTTTTCCAGTTTCCTCATATCTATTAATTTTAATTGTATGCTGGATATTATGAATGCTACATTGTAAAGAATGGGGATACTGCTATGTTCCTCTGAAGAGAGTTGAGTATAGTTCTAACAAGCTATTGAATTTATGGTGAATCATATTACTATTATCTAGGTTCATTTTTGTGCTTTTATAGGACAGGTCTATTTTCATTTTGCCCATATTCCTAGGAAATATTTTCTAGTTATAGTAAGTGGTATTTTTTCCTTAAGCCATGGTGCTTCTCTCATGTCAAAGGAAAGTATTAGCCTTTACCAAACCCTTTTAACATTGCAGGTCTTGAGCTTTAAATTTTGGTTCCCTGAAAGTGGGCAGCTATTGAAATCTGTTAGCTTTTTCAACCTTTGTTTTCTCCTTGTGATCCTTGGAGTGTTGCCTAGCAAGTATATAGTTCTGAAAGTGGAGAGGAGTTTATATGCATCTTTAGGTGCTTCACACTTTGTGACTTCTTTCTTTTGGGAATTTTCTTCTTAAAATTTTAATTACTCTGTAGGTCTGTATTCTGACTTCTCAATCCCATAAAAATGTGGTTTACTGCTTGAGTTATATATACTGTGGCACAGACTTGGTTGTGCCCTCATGGGATAAGCTGTGTAAATGTAGGTTATCATAATGTAATGACCTTCTTTTGAGAGTTACTGATTACCCTCTTTTTGCCCCCTTTATAGTTGCTTTCCAATGCCTTCAGAAAATAGATTTTTATATTTTGTCCTTATGGAGGGCAACTCTGCCATCACAAAACTGGATCTCTTAAAGAATTTGAGTGGTTTATTTCAGTAATTTTTAAAGAGGTGTTGAAACTCATTTCCATTTGGAATTTCAGAATATCTTAAAGTCATGTATAATGGATTAAACTTTTGTTACTGGCCAGTAGATAATAATTTAAACATAGGGTAGTATGAAATAATTAGTGTTTATGAAAAGAAATATAATATATTAAAGCATAGTCTAAGATAGGAAATTTGATAATCTCTCTAATTTAGGCAGAGGCTGATGGTAGAGAATCACATGAATTGAAATTAAACATGCTTAAACCTTTTTAAAGACTCCATTGTAAACAGTGGGGAAAAATTCAAGTAACTTCTTCATCATTCCTAAGGTCTGGCTTCCAGCTTTTGACCTGTGTAAATAATCTTTAAGAGAGAAGACTTCACTTTTGAAGTTTCTTATCATCCCCTAATAAAATTGGCCAGGTAAGGTAGTGCAGTTCTCATAGTCTAGAACCAGAGAGAAATTAGGCCAACTTAAAATATATCATGCTCCAGGAAAAGTAAGAATGCAGTTAAAATGGAAATTAACGCCCTCTGCATTGGTACTATTTTGTTTTCATCTGCTGCTGTTCACCATGGTAAGGTGGATCATTTCTATGGTACAGGTAAGAATCAATTAGCATTTAAAGAGGCCAGAAAAACTTAAAAAAAAAACTCTATCATCAAACTTATATTAAATAATAACAGCATTGTCCTGTTTCACATTTTCCGTACATATAATGTTTCTTTTAAACAGCTTTAAAGAATTGCCATATCAGCAGAGGTTTTTTGTTTGAAAATAACTTAGCTCTTTAAAAAAATAATATGTGATCATTGTACAAAATAAAGAAAATACTGAAAAATGATCAAGGAAGAAAATGGAACCCTCTACCAGGTATAGTGACTTTGTGGGCATTTACCCTTTTAGTCATTTTTTATTTTAATTTACAAAAAATGGATTATAGTATTTGTATTTTATAACCTCCTTTTTCCCCCACTTAATTTAAATACTTCTATATGTGTGTAAGTAAGCTACATGTAATTTATTTAAATACCACATAATTTTATAATGTACTTAAAGTTAGAAATAAAGATATCTTAAACAAAAAATTGGCAGATACTTGTTCTCAATCTACTCAGTGGGTATCTTTGAACACTCAAGGACCTAAGATAATGAAAATTTTTTCATCCACTGAAACCATATTTGCTCTTTTACCGTAGAGCATGGAGAAACTCTTATGTAGCATCCACTTTAACAAAACTCAGAATGGGAGGCCTGTTTTATTCTGTTTAAATTTAGTGGCAATTTTGCTTATAGGCAACTGGACATAGCTTTCTTTCATCGGCTTTATTGCAGTGTCTATGGTGTAGGAAGAAAAAGCCCTGAAATTGCTCTGCAAAATCATGTTTCACTGAACTTCACCAGCTATGTATTTAGTCACTCAGTGCAGAATGTCATTTCAAAATACCAAAGCCTTCTGTTTAATCAGTCTCTCATTGCCAGCTATGTATCTGGGCATTGAACAAGGCAGCTTCTGGGAGTTTATATACAAGCAAGACTGTAGGCATTGAATAAGGAATTACAGATATCTTGAGAGTAATGAAGTTCTGTGTTATGGAAGTATATGCTAGGTGTCTTGGCCTTATCTAGGAGGTTTGAGGAAAGCTTCCAGAAGGAAGGGATGTTTTAAGTTGACACCTTAGACGAGGAGTGAGGGTTAGGTAGGAAAATGGAGTGGGCTAAATCAGGGAAAGTCTGCTTCCAGGTGGAGGAACTATCAAAGATGAAAGCCAGGATTCATCCATTTGCCTCTGTTCATGGCTATTTTCTTTTTTTTTAGTTACTTGTGGAACTTTGGGGTGATTTTACCAGTAATCATTCATATAAAATATGTGGTAAGACAGAATTATAATCAACAGAATATATTGCAAATTGGTTCTTTGAATGTAAATAATTTTGGTTAAACTGATGTTGAGCACATGCATCCCTTCATTCTCCTAAACAAAAGGCTGTGCTTGGGAAGCAGATGTGGCTCAAGCAGTCGGGCACCCACCTACCACATGGAGTCGGGGGGTAGGTCCTGGGTTCGGTTCCTGGTGCTTCCTAAAGAAGATGAGCAAGACAGTGAGCTGACGCGACAGGCTGGCGTGGCGAGCTGACCTAATAAGATAATGCAATGAGATGATGCAATGAAGAGACCCAACGAGAGACACAACAAGCAGGAATGGAGGTGGCTTAAGCCATTGGGAGTCTCCCTCCCACATAGGAGGTCCTGGGTTCGGTTCCTGATGCCTCCTAAAAAGAAGATGAACACACAACAAACAGACACAGATCTCAAACAACAAGGGGGAGGGGGGAATAAATAAAAATAAATAAATCTTAAAAAAAAGGGGGCTATGCTGGGCCCCCCACAGCCTGGAATGTACCCATCTCTGGCAGGCTAGCTCTGAAAAGAGGAAATTGAGGAGAATCTGGGCCACATTTTCCGGGCCTTTTTCTAAAACTTACCCTTCACATAATTCACTCCTCATATGCTGGAGAGATGGTGGGGAGGAAGCCTGGACTGTTAGGCTAATGAAAAGTTCTCCAAATGGAAAAATGAGTTCAGAGGGAATAGAAGTTGTCAATAAAAGTTTGTTGAATAGATGCATTTCATGAGTAATTGTGCCTCAGCGTTCTTATCTGTAAAACTGGGATAATAATAGTAACATGTTTCAGGGCTGTTGTGAAGACAAAATGAATTAATACATGTGAAGCATTTAAAACAGAACCTTGCATGTGGTAAACAACCAATTTGAGTTATTTTTACTTTTAGTAATATTATTATTTAGTAATATTATGCCTAAGGATTCAGATGCATTTTAAACATGGAAGGGTTAAATAATGTCCTAAATGGTAGTAATGGCTATAGAAGTTTAAGTTCTTGTTGAAGAGAGAAACCTGCTGGCTACAGTGTAGTTATTAGCTTTTATTTCCTTTTGGATTGTTTTAAACATAAATTTATCCTTGGCACTGAGAAAAAGATTAGGAAGGAGGATGTTCAGTGAAAGACCACATTCTTTAGAAAAAAAAAATTGTTGATAGGCTGCTGGGATAGTTCCATAACAGGATTGTTAACCCTTCTTAGGTATTCTGGAAGGATAAGACATGGGGGTGTTTTAACCCGTGTTGATAACTGCCACTGCTGCTCTCGGGGCAATACTATCACAAAGAAAAATGCATTACTATTTATTTTACATATGGGAGTTTATAGGAGCAAAGAGAGCCCTGGTTTTCATTCTTAATAGCCTATGAAAATACATCCTGGAAACTTATTTCTCTGCATTGGTTGTTTGTTTGATGTGGCTTCTTCTACCAAAAATATTAGTAAGCGTCATTTGCTTATATCCAGACTTACTCCTTATTTACAGCACCTACCACAATGCTTTGGCATAATGGGTGTCCCTGAAATATCTGTTGGATGAATCAATGGATTTTTGAATAGAGATATATAAAGCAATGGAATAGACACTCTTGCAAAGTATCTCTGCCAGCCCTCTTTTGACCCCCCCCCACTTAACATTCATTAAAAAAACAAAAAACAGATCATTCAAAGAAAAGACAGCCTATTTTAGGAGCTTCTCAGTTTACTTAGAAAATGCTGTGCATTTTCTGGAACATTTATTATGAATGGATGCTTTAGTCGGTGTTATTTTTTTTTCTCTTGCCATGGTGGTTAGTTTTTAGAAATAGGAGCTTTAGAGTGTTGTAAAAGATTGGTTCCCCCCTTTTTTTTTCTCCACAAACTATTTGATACCACTGACTTCAGTAGTTCTGATGTGGTAACTAAAGTTTGCTAGACCTGAGTATAAAGAAGCCTGAGAAACAGGAAGCCCATGTGGTGCTACTAACTAAGGGACCTTGAGCAGGTCACTTAAAGTCTTTGGGTCTGCATGTCACCTCTGTCATCTGAGAGGCTGGAACTAGAGGACTAATGAGGTTTCTCCAACTTTCAAATGATGTGACTTAAGGATGTTTTCACCAGTTTCTGCTTGCAACAAAATGGTCTGTTGTAGTAAGAGGCCTCTGGTTAGGTGAGTTAATCTTAGCTGTATACTCTGTGACTGAGAATTGTCATTACTTGATTTGTAGAAGCTATAGATGCTTGCTCTGAAGATTTAAGAATATATATATTTGATTTTTGAAAAGCCCATATTAGCAAAATTTATACAGAACTTTGGGTGTTTAAATTTGTATTCAGTTCTCAGGTGACTAATACAGAAAGTCTCCAACCTGTTTCTCAATACACGTTTGTGAAAAGCATTTTCAGTCTAGTATATCACATTTAAAATATTGTTTTGTTAAAATTAACTTAGGGTCATAGTATAGCTCATATTTTGGCCAAAATCTTCTTGTTTTTTTAAAAAGAGGTACTGGGGATTGAACCCAGGACCTCCTATATGGGAAGCAGGACCTCAACTACTGAACTACATCCACTCCCCTTCTTGCTGGTTTAAATGTCAGTCATATGCATGTTAAATAGCCTCTGCGTGCTAGCCGGGGAAACTGATCACCACTTATAAGATTGTTTCCTTGGTAAATGTGATCCATTCTGTCCTCCAAATGATAAGGTTAGGATAAGAGGACCTGTGTGGTAAGGGAGGGAAATGAGGGTCTGAGGTAGAGATAGTTGAATAGGAGGGTGGATACACATGTAAAGGGAGAATCACTGTCTCTGGGTCTTCCTCTTCCTTCCCCTCCTCTCTCAGAAGGACATGTGGTGGCAACAGGGACATATACCTATACCTACTTGTACCACAAGACATTGCTATGTAGTCTCGTACATCCCATCATCTTTGCTGTACTCTTTTGGTTGGAATTCATAGGTCCCAACAGTTCAAGGGGAGGAGACTACACGGGGCATGGATAATAAATGATAGGGATCAGCGAGGCCATTTTAGAGTCAGCCACACCTGGCAGCTGACCCAAAATATAACTTCTCTCTGCCCTTACCCTCCTCTCTGTGTGTGCGTTCTCCTATTTAACTAGATGCATGTTTCTAATCCCTTCCACCTTTTCCTTCCTTCTGACCTGCAGTGAATTCAACAATCCTGGGTGGCTTTTCTTCCTCTTTTCTGCTATAGAGATGACAGTGAAAAGGTAACAGGAAACTCTGCCATAATGAGCAACTCTCATGCCATTGGGAACCCTGCCTGGTCAGCTGGCATTTTGAGTATGTCACATGTTCTCTAAACAGGTATTTCTAAGTCATGATGAAGCTTATATGAAGGGATTATGTTTTTTGGTCCTTGTTAGTTCTCTTTAAGCAAACACTGAATTCCAAAACTGATTCACTTTCCCTGTGCCATCCCTTTCGGATCTCTTGCTATGACTGTGTTGATACATTCTAATTTAGAATCATTAGTGGTTTTGGTCCTTTTATTCTGTGGCCCCACTAACTGCTCTTTTGCATTTTCCTGTCTTCTAGTCATCTTTAGGGTGGTGTTTTTTTCTGTTCTCTGGCCTGCTTCTGACCTGTGTCTTATAGTCTTCAGTTACTACTCTTCTTCATTGCTGCAGAAAATATAGTATAGTGGTTATAAGCAAGGACTGAAGCCAGGCTGCATGGCCTGGAGTACCAACTATGCCATTTCTTAGCTGAATAATCTTGAGCAAATTACTCAACCTTTTTCTTCCATGGTTTCTTCATCTGGATAGTATTGATACCCTCCTAGGCTTTGGGGTAGGATTAAATGAGTAAGTGTATAGCTCTTAAAATACTACTTGGCATTTAAGTGTTTATTGTTAAAATTATTAACATTATTAATATTATCATCATCTTCATCACCTATAGCTAGCTTTAGAAGATACTCTTTTCATCCATAATATATGCATACTGAGAAGGGAATAACCAGTTGAGGTGATTATAACTTTCTGGACTTGAGTTTTCCAAGTTCATTCTGTTTAATGTGTCTGAAATAGCCTGGTAGCGGAAACATGCCTGGGTTGGAATCCTGACTTTTCTATTTAGTCACTATGTATTATTGAATAAATTCTTTGGCTTCTTTATACTTAAATTTTCTTATTTTACAAAGGAAATTATAATATCTATCTCATAGTGTTATAATGAGGACTAAGTGAGATAACGTATAGAATGACCCTTCCATGGTGTCTGACACAAGGAAAGAGCTCAATAAATGTTAATCCCTTGGCTTGTGGATGATAAAATATACTCAGAAGCAAAGTCAATGGGACTTTGTGGTTGGGGCATTTTTCAATATATGCCAACAAATTGGTCATATTAATTCAGTCTAGAAACTTCTGGGTGACACTATGATGTAAGGGCTGTCAGAGCTCCAAGAATTCTGGTAGGTAAAGTGATTTACATAAATTGAGTTTCTGTGGCTTATATTAGTTGTTTCATTCATATGCATGGTCACCTTTGCTGACTGTGTGTTAGAAGCCGTGGAGGACGAACCATCAGCATTGCTGGCCCTGCCCCATGATGTGGGGCATCAGTGTTTATTTGAGTGCAAAAGGCCTTGTTTAGTATTGAAAATGCACATACAGTGTGAGTAGTATAAACATAGTGTTGAACTTTGAAAAAACTGAGTTAGTTCTGACCCCTGCTTGCTGTATGGCCTGGGGAAAATTACTAGAGTTTTCTGGGTCTTAATCATTCCTGGAACATAGAAGATAATGGTGCCAGAATTAAAGAATTGTTGTGAATATTAAATATGAAAATGAAGAGCAACATAGCCCAAAAGTCTGACATAGTGTGAACTCTCTAAATTGTTGCTATTACTGATAATAGTAATAATTTCAGAACTCTTAAGAAAGCAGCATCTGGAAAGTCTGCTTGTAGGCAATCAATAAATGATTGCTAAGAATTTGTTAACTGAGTGGTTAAAGAGATAATCTAGGACAGTGGGTCTACTTTCTAGAAGCACATTAGAATCACCTGGGACTCTTTTTATTTTTTTTAAGGTGCCCAACTAGATGTATGGCAAATGTGATAAATGAAGATCTTTGGGGAAAGGATCACCTTTCTTACCTCTGGTAGAATTAGATATCCATTTGGAAGAAAATAAATCCATAAAAAAAAACAATCCCAGATGGATCATTGACAATTTGTTGTTGGTGGATGGTTGTAATCTTCTGCAAGACAACATAGGAAAATATGTTTATTACCTTAGGATAGGCAAAGATTTATTAAACAGGACTAAGGCCCAAGTCATAACATAAAAGATTAATAAATTGGACTTTTTAAAATTAAGAGCTTCTCTTGTCAAAATATGCCATAAAGGGTGAGAAAAAGGCAAACCACAAAGTGAGAGAATGTTATATATATTTAAAATGCATAAAATGAACAAAGGACATATATTCACAATAAAGAAAGAGCTACTACAAATCAATAAGAAAAGACAACTCAATAGAAAAATGGAAAAAAAGACTTAAAATTGAAAAATTGCTCCAAAAAAATAAGAAACCCAATAAATTTCTGAAAAGTTGTTCAATTTCATTAGTCAACAGAGAAAATGTTCAGAGAACTGCAAATTAAAAGCATAATGAAATACCACCACATGCCAGACACAAGTACATACCATATGACTCCAGTTGTATCAAGTTTTTTTTTTTTTTAAGGCAAAACTTATTCTTAGGGAGAAGATGTGGTTAGTCTGGTAGGCTTGAGGGAGGTTTCGGAGTACTAGGAATCTTCTGTTTGATTTGAGTGCTGGTTTGAAGGTGTATTCACGTTGTGAAAATTCATGAAACTAATAATTTTTACATTTTTTTCTGCATGCTATTTATCAAAGCTTACTGTTTAAAAAATCCAATCTGACCCCTATCACAGGGCAGTTAAATCAGAGTCTCTGGGGTTCAACACATACATTTAGAACCCACAGTCAGGTTTGACAACCACTGGTCTAGGATATTGCCCTCAATGTTAGAATCACTGTAGAATCTACATGTAGTTGCCTGGTAACCATCATCAGGCAGTGATTCTGTTCTGTCTTGTCAACCACAAACTCCTTCATATGGACAATGCTAAGGGAAATCAGTTAAAGAGAAATAATATATTAATAAGTATATCAATACACAAGTATTTTGTGTTGTCTTGATTCTAAAGAGAATTTTAACTCTGTCTACTCATTGACTATGTCTGAATGCTGTCAGCTAGTTCAAGCTAACTGTTTATCCTCAGACTGATGTTCTCCCTCCCACCTTTTCTCTGCTCTGGTACTTGTTTTGCCCTTCTAAGGATGAGGATGATGTTCTTCCTCCAATAGTAACAACATTTGATGAACACTTCCTGAGTGCCATGAGCTTTAGAAACTGTTTCAGACATTATCTCTTTTAATCGATGTAACATTTAGTTATAGTTACTGATATTATCTCATTCTATAGGCAAGGAAACTGAGGTTTAGAGAAATTAAGCAACATGCCTTACATTAAATTAAACAACAAGATCTTACATGGCGGAGCTGGGGTGTCCATCTAGGTGAATTCAAGTTCATGCTCTTAATAGCTATCTCCTATAGGGAAGCCCAGTCCCCTCACAGTGAACCAATACCTTGAGAGAAAAGAGGCCAAGACTTCAAAACACTCATGTCTTAATGTGTACAAGAGCTTTTATCCCCTTCTCCAGCCTTAATGCAGATGCCATCCTCTAGCCCTTAGCTTTTGAATGTCTTAGATTTTGATGCTTGTCATTCCCTCTTTACCTTGAAGCAGCAGCTTTGGCCTGAAACTACAGAATAGAATGTACATTCAAAAGGAGTGTGTATGCATCATGTTTGTATTTAGAGCCCATAAAACAAGCAGATAGCCCTACCTCTAAGTTTTTTATCCTAAAATATCATAAAATTAAAAAACAAAAGTAAAACCTCATTCTGAATGATTTTCTCTTGGAAAAAGGAAGGTACTTTTTGCTGGGCATATTCCATTATTCCTTGAATTATATGGATCTCCAATACTCAGTGAATTGGACCAGTGGGCAAGATAGCAAGTCAGATTGTTAAGCATTGGGTGTTCCTGGTGCCAGGATACCCTTGTTGGATCAAAACCTGCTTCACTTTGGCAGATTTTATCTTTCCTTTTATTTAATACTCACAACCACACTGTATAGCAGGGGGCATTTGATCCTCTTTTAGAACTGAAGAAATTGAGGCTGGGAAAGGATGAACTGATTTTCTCAAGGTCACATAGTAAGTAGTAGGATTTTGAACTAAGGTCTTATCTACATTATGTTCTTTGGTAGATACTATAGAATCAGATCATTAATTACTCATTTTTCCTATCTTGTACGTTTTAAAGGATTTGAGAAATATATAGTAAGGCTCAAATAGGAATTAAAATAGATAATAGCTTAATTACTGATAAAGCAGGGTTGGAGAACTCTGAAGTGTCAACCTCCCTGTTTCTTTGAAACTAAAACCTAGATTCAACCCTAGCAACTCTGATTTAATCATTCAGTAACACCTGGAGAGATCCCGGAAAGCAGTAGCCATTGTCCTGCTTATTGAGTGGAAATTAGCTGGCTCTAGGTATTAGAGATGTAGAGGGACGTTCTTGTTGCCTAGCTCCCTGCAGTGACTAGCCCTAAGCCAGTACTTCCTCTAGTCCCACCAGTTAAATTAGTCACTTTCGAGAAGAAGTAAGGAGGAGGCTGTGGAGAGGGCATAGATAGTGAAAGTGGATTGCTGTTCTTTCCTAGGAAACAGACTAAAAATCTCTTCCTGAAAATATGGGTATTTTAAGGGTTTGCCACCTTATTCCCCAACAGTAGAGATATTGTTATGTATACTGTAACTCTTTCTGGGGTGATCTATGTTATTATTCTTTCTTCCTTTTTGTTTTTGGAGAAAAACCCCATATTTCTCTGTGTTTTGGTGCGTGAAGAAAGGAAAGACTTAACACATTGAAAACCAAGAAATGGCCTTTATGAAACATAACTAACTGAAGTCTTTCTCCTCATGGCAGGTGATGGGGATTTACTGGAACATGGGAGAAGGCAAGAGCTTATAGGAAGCCAAGATGACAAGAATTTTACAAAATAAGCAGTAAGTGATTTTTCTGTTAGTCCTTTTGGGCTTCTTTTGACTGCTGGGTGAATTTTTTTTTTTTAAGCAACCACGGTGACAGCACAATCAAAAAACTTTAAAGTCCAAATAGAGAAATTTTTTAAAAGTAAATATCCAAACACTTCAGGAAATTGGTGCTAACATTTGAGAATTTTTTTGTTTTTGCATATTTCATTCTTGGTCAAGTGTGTCATTTTGAGTAGGGAGCATCAGTTTGTTTTTAGAGAAGTATTTAAAGAATTTAAAAAGGAGCCCTCAACTCACAAAAAATCCAGCTTTTAAATTAAACTTGGAGTGACCCTTCTCAAGTACAGAAATTCTTGAATCCCTTTGGTTCCTTGGTCCACATTTCTCACTGGAGTATCTTTGGTAAGTATATTTGAAGGTGACTATGAATAAACATGGTGAATATGAATAATATTAAACTCTTTATCTATGCCTTCTCCCTATCCTAGTTCATGTATGCCATGTTCTATACTCCAGAAGCCATTAATGCTCCCTCGTTATCTGCCAGTTATATGTGGTTGACTTTGGTTTCATTATAATAATGATAATGTTAGTATCTGAGGGTAGCTGAGTGGAAAGATTGCAGAGTTTTGAGTCAGGTAGTCCTAGGCCTGACTCTTGCTTTCTACTTTTTAGTAATTACCTTCTCAGTTGACTCATCTGGATATTGGGAATGATAATACATGAAATGAAAGACTACATAGATAGTGCTTAGTGCTATGACTGGTGCATAATAGGAGCATAATAAATGTAGTTACTCTCCTTATATTTGTACTATGATTTACAATTACAAGCCTTTATTTTGACTCAAGGAATTGGCCAGCTTGTATACCTTAAGCTACTGTTAGGCAGTGGGGGGTGGGGGGTGGGGGGTGGGGGGGTTAACATTGTAAGTAGTGAGGTGCAGGTCAGTATTAACAACCTGGCCCTGCTGGGAGGAGAAGGTGTAGTGTTTATGGATTTCTGTAGTGAAAATACACTCACCATGGCCAGTTTCAAGCTACCATTAAAATGTTGCTGAGTGCAATTAGGAAGAGATGCACAGTAACATACCATTATATAGTTTCTTCCATTCAGATACAACAGTTGGAAATAATTTTATCAAGAGCCTAGAAAATAGCAAAAAAAAAAAAAAAAAAATAGGAAGTCATGAGTTTTCAGTATTTATTACCTTTGTTTTTAAAATAATTTAACTGTAAGATTATATCATTTAATTTTTAAATGATGACTGTGTTTAACAACTGACTTGCTAAAATCCTGCGAATTTAACAAGTGGCTCTAACAAACAGGTATGAGTTGGCTCCGGCCCACTACTGATCACAGGTTTCCTATAATGAACACAGTTCTGACTTACAATTCTTCGATTATCTTCTTGATCCTGGTGTTAAATGTTTGGTTTGCTTGATAAAAGCAAGGTCTGGTTTTGAATCAGTACCCACTTTTTCATGCTTAATTGAAGCTAAGTGCTGAGATCCATTTAGAATTTAAAACTATTTTCTTAAGACTGTTGACTCAGCTTTGTAACTGACCCCAGACACCCCTTGCCTACTCTGGCCATTGAGTGATATGCTTGGAGATAGGTCAGGCTCTACAGTCCCTTGGGAACTTCCTTTTCTCCCCTTCCTGTATTCCATCTTTTTTTTTTTTTTAAGATTTATTTATTTATTTATCACCCCCTTGCTGCTTATGCTTGCTGTGTCCATTTTGCTTTGAATTTTTCTGTGTCTGCTTGTCTCCCTTTGCTGGGTCATCTTGCTGCACCAGCTCACTGGCCTGCCTTTACCAGGAGGCCCCAGGAATTGAACCCCAGGCCTCCCATATGGTAAACCGGAGCCCAACCAATTGAACCACAGCTGCTTCCCTGTATTCCATCTATTATGAGTTCTTCAGGTAGTGACACCCAGGGGCAAGCAGCCAGGATTCCTCCCACCCAAGCAATTCATGTAGTTTTGCTTTTGATTAAAAAATGAAGAGTTAATGAAAAGTGAATTGCCTCCCCAGAGGAGAAAAAAAAACTGGGCAGCTTAAAGTTCATCCTGGCTTGATTAAAATCTTAAGGAGTAAAATGGAAGAAAGAAAGGAAACTGGATAAGATATCTCAATGTTTCTTCTAGATACAATTTCTTCTTTAGTTTTCTAACTTGCCCTTTAAAAGGGAATAATTGAAGCCCGAAATTGCTAAGTAACAGCTAAGATTGTGGTGGTGGTTTTTTATTTTAAAATCTCACCCACCTAGTTCTCAAAGCACATTCTTTATTCACATTCTTTATTGAACCTTACAAAATGCTTTGGATGTTTCAAAATATTTGTTTGTGTAAATTCCCTGATAGCGGAATCTGACTTACATAATATTAAAAACATTTATTTCCATTATTTATTCTGGAAACAAAAGGTATTTATAATTCCCACTACTCAGAGATGGATTTGGATTATTGCAAAAGTAATTCTTATTTATTTCAATTGGAGGCTTATGGTTAGAAATCTGAGAGACTTGGCTCTGATTACAAAATATTGACAAGTGTCTTAAGTAAGGGTGTCTGGTAACTTTGGAAACAAACATGGGAGTAAAAACAGAGTAAATTTTCACCACAAAAAAAAAAAAACATTCTGACTTATAATATCTCTTTCCATAATGGACCTTATTTCTGAACATTCCCAGTACAAATGAATTTTAGATTAGACAGCTGCTAGGTATTCATGTGTAAATTTTATTGCCTTGCATTATGTTCAGAACAACAAACTTGGTAGTTTGCTGGATGCTTGGGAGTCATGGGTCATGAGGGTGCATTCCAGTACAAATAAGACAGGCTTATTCTACTTCAGGAGTTGATAATGAAGCCTGGACATAGAAAGATATAAATATGAGAGTTGTTATAAAAGATATAGAGTCCTGAGGTAACAGGAGATAGAAAAGAATTAACTGGGTGGCAAGGGGAATGGGCTAGATCAATCAGAGAGGGTTTAAGGAACAGATAACATTTAAATTGGGCATTTAATGATTACTGCCTTTTTATTAAAATACCTTTTTTGAAAATATAAATTTTAACAATGCTTATTGGAAAGAACTTTGAAAATGTGAAAATTATGAAGAATAGAAAAGTCACCAATATTATCACTACCCAAAGATAGCCATTTTTAACATTTTTCTTTGTGTTCTGCCGTACTCTTTCTAAGCCTGGATTAGACACACAATTTTTTTCCTCAAAATTTTAAAATTGTTTTTTTATTGTTGTACCCCTCCGATGGTTTCCTCATCCATCTGCTCATTGTCTACCCGTTGTGTCTGCTCACTGTGTGTCCTCATTATGTCTACTGTTTGTCTGCTTGTCTTCTTTAGGAGGCACTGGGAACTGAACCCGGGACCTCCCATGTGGGAGGTGGGCGCCCAACTGCTTGAGCCTCATTTGCTCCCTTGAAACTTGTTTTGATTGACATTATGAGACTATGTCACATCAATAAATATATATCTACATCCTTTTTTGTTTGTTTTTGATAGCATCCCATATATGTGTGGTCTATAATATTTTTACCCAGTTCCCTATTTCTGGACATTTTGGTTGTGTTCAACTTTTCATTATTGTTGAGCACACTATGATGTACATCTTTGTGCATCCATTATGGTGTACTTACCTGCTTATTTGAGTTGGTGGTAGTGCTTAGGGAACACTCCAGATTGAAGAAACAGTTTGAGCAAAGGAGAAGAGGCGGGAAAGGAAGATCCCATTCTGGGGAAAGGCTAAAATATGTAGTTTAGTAGAATGCAAAGAGCAAATAGGATGAGTACTAATTAAGGTTGGAGGCAGAAAATGGAGGGGCTTTGATGATAAGTCCTTTATTCATTTTTCTATTGCAAACCGTGTTGGAATCTATATCATACTTCACATGAAAGACTTTTTTTTTTTTAAAGATTTATTTTTATTAATTTATTTCTCCTGCCCCTTCCCCCCCAATTGTTTGTGCTTACTGTCTTTTCTCTGTGTCTGTTCATTGTGTACTCATCTTCTTTTTAGGAGGCACTGGGCACCGAACCCAGGATCTCCCATGTGGGAGGGAGGCACCCAGTGGCTTGAGCCACCTCTGCTCCCACTTGTTATGTCTCTCATTGTGTTTCCTTGTTGTGTCTCTTTGTTGTGTCATCTCATTGCATCAGCTCATCATGCCAGCCCATAGCACCAGCTTGCTGTCTTGCTCATCTTCTTTAGGAGGCATTGGGAACCGAACTCAGGACCTCCCATGTGGTAGGCAGGTGCCCAACTGCTTGAGCCATATCCACTTCCCAACATAAAAGATGCTTGAGTATCTTCCATTATAATGCTTGATTTCTCTTATTTGGGAAAGATTAAAAAAAAAAAAAAAGTTAATGCACTGCTTTCCAAATTCTCAAGGAAGAATAGTTCTTCTTAAATTTCTTGAGTGTCTTATGAAACTGACCCATCAGGGAGTGAACAGGTAATAGAAGTCAGGGGAGAAAATGTATTTATGTATATATGTATGTATGTATGTATGTATGTATAGGTGTGTATATAGAGAAACTAAAACTAGAGGAGAATAGCTTAAGCTTTCGAAAAGTAGACTAAAGATCATTAATAAATATATTTTCTACTTTTAAGGAATTTAACAAATTATGTATAATTAAAAATTTAAAGATAGTTTAGAAAAGATGTGGATTAGGGGACAAGTATGATTTAATAATAAGACTTTATGGAGTACTTAGTATGTGACAGACACTCAGTGTTCCAAATGCTTTAAATATATTGTTTTACTTAATCTCTCAACAAGCTTTTTAGGAAGAATCTAGGATTATTTCCATTTTGCAGGTGAAACAGGCCTCAAAGGTTAACTTGCCCTAGCTGGGTGGGAGAACATCAGACTGGGAGTTCTCATTCAAGTTGTGCTGGAACCACTTAGACAAGTCCAGGGACCTCACTGGGATTGTGTGAGGACACAATGAGACAACACATAAAAGATTATGAGAATAGCCAAAAGTACTATAGAAATGGAATGACTAATTTTTATAACAGGAGGCCTTCTTTTATCAGTACTGGAGGGAGGAAAACTCTGCGTTAGCCCCCTTCCATTCCTTTTATGGCAGATAGTATTACTGATTGTCAAAACATTCACTGCTCCTTCCTGCACACACTGCTGATGGCTGGCTTGGCCGTGGGAGCTAGAGTGGCCAGTGAAATGTGAGTGAAAATGGTATGTGCCACTTCCTAAAGGCTTTAAGAGTCATGGCCTGTTTCTGCCATCTTTCTTTCTTTGTATTCCAGGAGACCAGCATGTCCCAGTTAGGGGCATTCCTTCTGCCTTGGTCCCCCAGTATAGAGGACATAGAGCCCAGCCATAGTTCCTCCACAAGCAACCAAACAGGAACCCAAAATAAGCCTCTGTTACTGCAGCGTAATTTAGCTTAAACTGATCTACCCTCTTTTCACCCTTTAGATACCACCCTTTCCCCTTTTTAGGACACACACAGGTACACACACCTTGGACAGATAGCTTCCTTTCTAACTTGAGAGACAGTGTTCCCCCATCAACTGTTACATAGCAGTCTTTCTTCTGCATTGAAGAAATCAGCCCTTATTGGAAGTAATCTATGCAAAGAAGACATATAAGTAAGATGTCTAGGGGTAATGAAGATGATCCTTAATCTTTTCCTCAAACATGTATAGAACATCTGGATCACAATCTGGGCTTCTTAAGGTTTAAAATAAACAATCCAAGCCATGGACCCAGTTTCAGGAAACCTAGAGTGTGGGGTCTGGCCAGATGCTGTGGATCCAAGTAGCTGTAAAACAAGGCAGATAGTGTTGGGCATTGAAGAAGAGTACCATCTTGATAATTGGTGATCTGTGTTCGTTAGGTGCACCCACTCTGTTGTACGCTGCCCTTAAGATGTTCTTATGTGTCATTGCTTTCCCTAAATTAGTCATATCTTCTCTTTTCCTTTTCTTCCTTAGCACTTATTTACTGTCCCATTTAATTTGTGCTGATTTTAGATTGCCTTATTCTGTTTGTATTTTTCAATAAAGCAATTTATCCTGACTTGTTGACTAGTTGTTTAATGTATATGTGCTTTCTTTCAACATAACTCTTAAATTGTGAAGTAAGTTCTTTAGTTTCACAAATCAAGTATCTTAAAAAACTTTTTTTCATCAACATAAATTGCTTAGCACAGTATTACAACAAAATTAAGCCCTTAATAAATGACTGTTTTCTTTGATTTGATCCTTTCTTTTTCCTCATGTAGTTATTGGATCTCTTTCCTATGATATATGAAATAGAGTTCATTGTTGTAGTTGGGTTGGTTCTCTCCTTTTTTCTTTTTCAGGTGTCTAAAAGTGTTTAAGGCTCTGGTATGGGAGAACCAGTTTGTCCTGACACTATAATAGCTTACCTCAATTTGGAATACTTTGGAGTTGACTTCTCATAATTACAGGTCACATGTCCAGTGTTCTGGCATGTCTCAAGGAGATCTAACTTCCTTTCACGTTCCTAGTGACTAGTCCTGGCTTTGAACCATGGAATGAAGCCAAAAGCTTATAGAGGTCTGTTTTCCTAGTAGTTTCAATGTTTAAAAAAATGCACAATTTACGGTTCCCTTTCTTTTTTATTTATTTATTTATTTATTTATTTATTTATCTATTTATTTATTTATTTATTTATTTATTTATTTATTTATTTATTTATTTGCTTTTATCCATTTTTAACACTCCTCCCCCTCGTTTTTGCATCCATTCGCTGGGCAATTCTCTGTATGTGTTTCCTGCCCTCCCTTCTCATCTTTTCTCCTCCTGTCTTCACCAGGATTTGATCCTGGGAATCTTCAATGTGGGAGAGAGGCATCCTTCCACCTGGGCCACCTTAGTTCCTGGTTTTTCAGTGCATCTGGCTTGGCTCTCCCTTGTGTCACTCTCCTGTTATGTCATCATCTTGCTGCATGGCTCGGCGGGGCCTGGCACACCTGCATGCAGGGCCTGGTGGTGGTGCACCTGCGGGTGCCTTCTGTGTTTTTCTTTATTTTACCAGGAGGTCCCAGGGATTGAACCCAGGTCCCTCCATATGGGAGATGGATGCCCAACCATTTGAGCCACATCCGCACCCCCTCTTTCTTCTTGATTGAGCTATTTTCTGGCTCAGTACTTCTGACCACCTCTCCACTCTTAAGGCCAAAAGGCACAGGGTTAATTTATTATTAAGATCACATCCTGGACCAGTGGCTTTCACACTTTTATTTTCCAAGATGCACCATAAAAAATCGTTGTCATTTTCAGTCAGACGGGGGAAGGAGCACTCAGAGAGCTGCCATGGCTTATTTGTAATGGTCTGTTTTTAAGGTTGAGTGTTGGATTCATAGGTGTTGATTTTAACATTCTGTTTCATGAGTTAAATAAGTTTGATATATTCTCTCGTTTGTATCAAATACTGCAAAAGCAAAAAAAGATGTTTAAACATGTAAAACACAGTTAACTGTTAATGCTGCTAAATGCATCCATGGCATTTATATTTTATATATATATGTTTTAATTTTCTTTGAAAACACTTTAAACTGGTAATATAGGTGGTGCCTCTTTTTTCAACAGGGCAAAATAAACTTTTTATGAAGATATTATTTATAAACCCTTGTTTTTTTTCAGATGATCCTCATGTAAATACAAGCATCAATATTGTTTAAGGCTTACCCAGAGAAATATTTTCTTCTTTTCAGCTGTAGAGAAGTACTTCATCTGAAGATGACATGGCACATTAAAAATCTGGCTACTGACTATGAGGCCTTTCTCTCCTCTCGAGAGAAATTTAGATATCTATAGTCTTATTAGCACTTAGTCTCCTCATTTGCAAGCCAACCTCTGGCTGGTATGAGTATTAGACATAATAATACCATCTTTGGGCTCAAACATACGTGGCTCCAAAGTGGACTCTCACTTGTCTTGACCATTGACCCTGGGCATATAAACTTCTTGACTCCCACTTTCCACATGGATTCAGTACAGGTGTTAACACCTGACTTGCTGTGGTATGTAAGGATTAGGTGTGAGATAATATCTGCAAAATGAAAGTCACTATAATTACTAGATACTCAGTAAATATTTGTATTAAATTGAACCTGATTTTCTTAGAATCTCATATTCATTTTTCTATAGGAAACATTGTCATAAATAGGGTTTGAGTATTTTATTAGAAATATTAATATTATACTTCAGATAAATTATGAATTAAATAGGTTTTAAGGACTAGCCAGAGAAGCCAACTTCTAGTTATAATATTTTGTCTCTGTGAAATGTATTTCAAGTGTCACATAAAAGTTCATTGACTTTAGACTCTAGAAGTGAATTTTTAGAATATAATTTTGTAAAGCAGTTTTATTGAGATATATTCACACACTATACAATCCATCCAAAGTGTACATTCAAGGTAGAATATAATTTACCACCATGTTTAGGTCTGCTTGGATAAGATTTCACAATGAAATTTGTTGATAGGTGGTGATGTTTTCTGGGCAGACAAATGAGCCCTTCTTTCCCCTCTGGGAAGCAAGCCCCACTTCTGGAGAAATTACCGATCTTTCTGCCAACCTAACTAGGTGGTTCTAGTGTAGGCCAGTCATGGTACCCTGGCCACTGTGGTGGGGGTGTGTGTGTGTGCATGACCCCAACCAGGACCAGTATGTTTTGAGAGTTTCAACAATTACAACCATGGAAAGTGAAACAGTCCCTCTTGGTGACAGGGCTGGGAGTTAAGTGGATGGAGCAGACTTCAGGAAGAAAAAATAAAGCCAACCTGCAGAAGCAAAGTCAAGAAGTGGCAATCTTGTCCTGATGGAATTCCTTCTGGGTTGATGCTAACGCCCATCTACCCCTATGGCCTTTCTGTTATTGCTGGGTTAGTTAGAGGCAATACATCCCACCTTGCTTTTGTCTGTGCTGCTTCAAGTGTTACCTGCAAGCAAAAGAGTGCTAATTCATTTGGTTGTTTACACTGGGTGTATTAGGAAGTCAGTGTCTTTGTCATAGGCAATTATAATAAAATATTTAATTGCATAGTAGGATAGCTGATTTATTATTAGCTTTTTGTAGGTAGTGTTTATTCCTATCTCTTGCAAAAGCAGAAATATATTAACACTATTCAAAGGATACTAATGACTGTGTGTGTGGGAGGTATTGTTTTTGTATGTCGAGGTAGGAGTAATGACTCTTGACAGAGAATTGCTTTAATGCAAATGTCATACAATTTTTTATTTTAAATCATAAATGTTTACCTATAATGGTTCTGGGTAGTTATGAGTTGCCTTGAACTGCCCTTTGCTACCATTTGAGGTTAGGAGCATTTATAGGTAAACAGGTAGGTCTTTGTTTGTGGGTGTGTAGCTGTTGGTCAGTTTGATGTAATTATGAATTTCAAAAATACATATTGGATCATGCTTGTAAACTGGTCTGCTAATCTGGGCATGATTAAGTTATGATTAGGGCGTTAACTGCGCCAGGTCAATAGGGCGTTGAGCCCCACAGCTTAGTGGATGGGGGAATCAAATATAAAAGGCAAGGCAAAAGACAGAGAGAGCAGTTTTGATGTTGGAGTCTTGAGCTGGAGCCCCGGGAAGTAAGAGAGCTTGGTCGTGAGTAAGGAGAGAAGGCCCCGGGATAGAGATGAGCCATTCGCCTGAGAGTTCACAGCTGGCCTTGTGGAGAGAAGCAAAGCCTAGAGAGCCTCATAGTCTACAGCTGACCTTGTGGAGGAAACAGAGGCGCTAAGCCCTGAGAGAAATGCAGCCCCTGAAGGAGAGGAACCCAAGAAGTCTGAACCGTGGCAAACGTCGGCAGCTGTCTTACTCTAACATGTGGCAATGGCCTTTGGTGAGGGAAGATACATGTTTTATGGCCTGGTAATTGTGGACTTCTACCCCAAATAAATACCCTTTATAAAGACCAACTGATTTTCTGGTATTTTGCATCAGCACCCCTTTGGCTGACTAATACAGAGTGTAATATGTACATTGAGAGATGTTTATATTTAACGAGGAATTGGTACTTTGGGGAAATTGTTCAATGTGTACATATGTATTCCTTACTTAAAAAGGAGGATAGAATGACATTGCTTCCATTCTCTTCAGTGGGATAATCTTTGGGGACTGAGATTTATGTAATGACACTCTGATAAACTCCTCTTCCCTTTAGGAAGTATTAGATATGCTTTTTTGGTGGCATTCTGTATTGTGAGAACATGTCACAAAGAGCAATGAAATGCATCTGCTGCTTGGGTTCTGCTTGCCACTGGTTTGAACAACTATAATATTTGTTTATTCTTGATGTGTCAGCAGTCAAAGGGAAAGCTTTTCTACTTTGTGGCTGTTGTATAATTTAAACATCATTATATCAACAATGACTTTATTTGGGAGCAGGGGAACTGGGGAAGACTCTGAAACACAATCTCTCACAATCTCTTCCTCAGAGGGACTTTTGTCATCAAGTGAGAGAGAAAGGTCAGGGACCTCAAAAGAAGGAAGACACTAAGGCATTATAAGTTAATTGTGAAATGGAGGTAAAAGAATATCATCTATGGGCATTTGGAGGAGGGGGAGATTCCCAGGGTCTGGGTCAGTAGGGAGGGTCCAGGAGGAGGCATTTGGAAGGGAAATGTATTAAAAAGGATGAGGGAAGGTCATCAGATAGAGGGCATGGCATGGTCCTGGGTATGGAGGTGGGAATGTATCCCCCTCAACCCCCTGCTTTTGGGGAACAACAAGTAAACCAGTTTGGTTATTTGGCAGAGGATTTTTTCAGTGAGAGGGGTGGAGGCCAATTTTTCGAAGACTGAACCCCATGCTTTGGGCCCGTGGGCTGTTACCCCCCTAAAAAAAAAAAAGTGTAACTGTATAATGAGTACCCTTGTACTTTGCATTTTAATTTTAGGCAACAAGATATCCTAAAAACAGTTACCCTTTTCCTATTAGGATGTTCTGACCACATTGATAATAGGTTTCTTCTTGAATGAAGCCTAAGGATTAATGGAAACAGCTTTTAAGACCTTTGAGTTGTGATTACACCTGAATGTATTTACGAAGCTCTCCTTTTTCCTAAACAGAGCACCCGTTTACGTGAACTTTAAGCTTGACTAGATCCTAGACAATAGAAACAAAGTAGCTTATTTCTCCGTTTCCTGTATGTGCTTCCTTCCTTCTCCCATCCCCATATATCCAATAGATTTATATATTTCTGCACAGCACACACCTATACACACAGTTGTATATATCAGACTACAATGTTATGAGAGCCAGTTCAGTGTTTTAACTATATCAAGGCCTGGAATATGAAATTAACTGTCTTAGTTTCCCAGCTGCTAAAACAAATACCATACAATTCGTATTTGTAACTGTAAACAACGGGAATTTATTGGCTCATGGTTTTCAGGCTTGGAGAGTTCCAAAGTTGAGGTGTAAGAAAGTTGATGTTTTCTTCCCAAAGACTATGGCATTGCCAGCTGGCTGCTGGCAATATTTGGTCCTTGGCTCCTTGGCTTTTCTGACACATGGCAATGCACATAGTGATGTCTTCTCTTTTCTTTTCTGTTTCCATTGACTTCCGGCTTCTTACAGTGGCTTTTTTCTACATTTATATGAGTAATTTGTTCTGCTTATAAAGGTCTCCAGTAATCTGGCTTCAAGCCCAACCTGATTCAGTTGGCCACACCTTAACTAAAAATAATGTCTTCAAAAGGTTGTTTACATTGGGTTTACACCCAAAGGTATGGGTTAAGAACATGTTTTTTTTTCAAGCTACCACATTAGCCCTTGTTGGAATCTTGATACTCAAAGAAAATTCTAGTTGTGACTCTACTCAGCAAGTCTTTTTTGAGTTGCTCATGTACACATAGGCTTTATGTAGTCTTCTCATATAAAAGAGCTGTTCTCCTTGGTGAAAAAGCCAGTGTATTATCCATTTGCCCAGCATAATTGGTTGTAATAGTTCTATGAACAGAAAAATCAATGCACTTACAAATATATATTAATTTCCATGAACATTGGTACAAAGTTGCCTATAAAGTGAACTGTTTCCCATTTGATCTCTACTTAACAATTTAGTTGATTGAGAGAGAAGTTTACAGCATGATGGCATGCTGGACTTTGACGTTTATCATGTGATTGTGACGATGTGTCAGGAGGCCTTGAAGGAGAGTTAGAGAGTCTTGGCAGCTGAAACAGCACTTAGAAGATACTCAACCTTAGTGACCCTGGCATGGGGGGGATGTGCCTGGACCAAGAATAGAAAAGTAAGTACGGATGTAAAAGATGCTAGGAAGCCTACATCACACCTGTTGATGGTGACCTGTCAAGAGAGAGAGAAGGCGCTCAGTTGGCTCCAGGATTTAACTTAAGTGTCTAGGAGAATAAGGTTCCTTTATGAAGAATACAAGAGTCAACAGAGATTTATCAGCTTCATTACCTAGAAGATGGGTCCAACTTCATACCTTGAATGCCTGTTGCTAAGGATAAATGTTGGGTTATAGGCCCATCTTGCACCTGCCCTTTTTGACTATAATTTAGTCTTCCAACTTGAAGAACTGCTTGGGGGTCATCAGAGATATGAAGCCGTTTACCTAGGGCTGCATACCTGGTCACTTGGAAGAGCTGGGATTAGAAGAATAGGAATCTCTTAATGTCTGGTACAGTGTTGGATGCTGTTTTGGAAAAAAGAACAGCTTTTTACAAAGGGCTCTTGATTTTACTTTAGATCTTCATCTTTGGCTAATGACTATTTTGAAGAAATCTGGGCCAATGGAATGCCTGGCTCTGAACAAACGAAGAAAATTAACTCAGATATTTTCAAAGCCCCAAAAAGCTTGATTTGTAACTTTTCTTTTCTTTTTAACTTCTTCCTCTGTAGAAACCCTCTGCCCTCACTAGCACACACCTTTTTTTTTTTTTTTTTTTTTAACAGCCCTATGGTCTCCTGTAACTTGCCAATTCCCAATTTTAAAGTTTCTTTTAAATATTTTTATTTCAAAATAATGTTTAGGACATAGTGACCCAGACAGAATGAATATTAGGTTTTCTAAAATCACCCTTACTTTTTTTTTAGTTGGTTTAATTACAGTTTACACTAAATCATTCCAATTTTAATTTTAAGCTTTTTTTTTTTTTCTATTAATAAAGTTTCTATGGTATATTAAGAATCTCAAATCCAAGAATTCTAAACCAAAACCTTCTTCAGGTTTTTTTTTTGTTTTTTTGTTTTTTTTTGTTTTTTTTTTGCCACTTAAGTAAAGGACTTAGACCAGGCAATATTATAGAACTCTTTCAGCTCTAAAATTCTTTGGCTATGTTAACATAGAAAATAATAATAATAACTTATGGGCCACCTTGTCTTAAAATTTGAAATTGCAGTTCAGGACAGAGACAAGACTGCCATTTTTTGAGTGCCTACTCTGTCAAGCAAAATGTTAAATGCTTTGCATGTATTATTACATGTAATCTGGCCCACAAACTCTATTAGGTGGTATTTTATCCCCCTTATTGCAGATAATTAACTTGCTCAAGATCATACAGTGTCAGATGGAGACTCTGCTTTGATGCCACATCCCACTCTTTAAACCCAGGATCCCTTTCTAACTCAGGATATTTTACTAAGTAATAAAAATTAGCATACAGCCACAAGTACCTATTTATCATAACAAGATTAATCTTTATTTCTTAAGTTTTGAAAAGGCAACCAACCGTTTTACAGAAGTTGCGCTGAAGTTGTTAAAGGCTTTTAATTAAAAAAAAAAAAAAAAAAAAAAAGACTCCTAAGCCTGATGTAAATCAAGAAAGGAAAGTTCCGCCTTAACTGACAGTGAACATGCTTATTGGTTAGGATCAGCAGGCTGACTCATTTCTTTTTTTTGCCCTGGAAGAGGACCACACCCTGCATTCCAAAAAAAACCCTGCTGCCAGGCCACACCCCCCGACCTCCCGGCCAGAGGCTCTGGGGTTGGACTCCAGCGTCTCTGCTCCGGCTACCTCCCTGGAGAGATCACTCGCTCGGCCGCCCGCCGCCCGGGCCGGCGCAGGCCCGGGGCCACCGCTTCTCGCGTTTACCTCTCCCGCGCCTGGGCAGGCAAAGCGCGACCCCAGCGCGCCCGAGCCACGATCAAACTTGGTGCTTCAAGAACTTTTTGCCTCCAGGGAGAAAAGGCCGTAAGTGTTGATCCTTCTTGGGTGAGGCGTTGTAGCACTCAGAGAGTGTGGGACCTGGATAAAACCGGAAACATTCTTTCCTTTACTACAGCGAAGTAAAGGGAATCTTGGTTTTTAGTGGCTCCTGCTTTTATGTTTAATAGGCAGCACACCTGAGAAAGCGCAGTGCGGTTGCTGAAACGGTGGTTCTGGATGCAGGTCGGCTGGATCAGCAAATGCTCTGAATATTGTGTGACGCCAGTTGCGGTGATTTGAGAGTCAAGCGTCAGGGTGGTTTCAGTTTAGAGTTATCAAGCTTTCCTAATGAAGGTTTTTGAGGGAGTGGGATGTACTTAACATTTTGGTAACTAAAGTTTCGGGAACCGTCCTTCAGCGAACCCTTTCCTTTGGCTGATTGGGATCTAGCAAGTGAGAGTTCTGCCAGTAGAAACCACGTGCTTCCGTGTTTTGGAGTAAGCATATTTACTCCAGAGCTCTGCCTTCTGGCCAGGTAATTGCTCTTGTGGAAATGGTAGAAATAAATTCAGGGGGACGAATGCATGACATTTGCCCCCCCCCCCCCATTCTCTTTGCTCTTTGTTAGCTGTTAAATTGTGCCAAAATTGGAGTCAGAGCTAAGTTCTGTTCTCCTGAATGCTACAAATAGTCTTCCTTCCCCTTAGCCCTATTGAATTATGACTTTTAAATTTAAGTAGAAATAAACTCAGCTTCTTAAGAAATCTCTTCTATGTAAGAAATTAGTCAGCACCGGCATGGAAGTTAGTATGGTGCAAGTAACTTTGTTTCTTGCGAGAGAGTAGGGTGGGGGACAGGAAAAGCAGAAACTTGTAATTGTTACTGTGTTGCAAAGGACATTGACCCGGAAAATTGCAAGCCGAATTTAGAAGTTATGAATATGAATTATGAAGTTAATAATAATATCATTACATTTCTGTCACATGAAGGTATAGACTCTAGAAAGAAATAGAAAGTAAGAAAAAGTAAAATTCTTTTGCATTTGACCCTCCTTAATTTAGTTCAATGAAGGGAACTCCTGCAGAAAGAAGTCACTAATAAATGGAATAAAGTAAAATAATTTGGAAGAAATTTTTATTAGTGTCTTTTGAACTCCTAGTAACATTGTTTTCAACTCATAGACTAATTGTTAAGCTCAGCGGCTTTGAGTTTAACTAATCAGGTGCCTTTGTGTAAAAGGTAACACCTTGTGATCGCTTCTTTTTTGAGAAAGTTTATGATACTGAGAAAAATGACCTTAAGTCCACTGTTCTCAAGTCCACAGGGTAGTTGGAACATCCCCCTCTGGTGGTGAGAATGGGAAAATATTTTATTAAAGTTACAGTGATGCCTAAAATCTAAAGGGATAGTTAAAAATTTGGATTTTTATTAGCATTTTACCTAATAATTGTAACAAAGCCTAACATTTGCAGGCCTTCTTTTACCAATGTTTTACATGCAGTACCTCATTAATTTATACCAAAAATGGTAAGGGGGATTGTTATCTGTTACTTAGTTGAAGAAATAGCCTAAGCAAAACTACCTAACCTCCAAATTTCACAGCTAATTTTGTTTACATTAGAAATTAGCATTTAAAGTTTGTTATTTTTCCCATGTGGCTCCAATTGCTCCTAAAATAGTTTTGATTTTTCTCTGAAAGGATCCAGAGGAAGTTCTTGGTTCAAAGCAGATGTGTAAGTGATTTTAAAAATTCCTTGTTGCCCCAGCGTTAAAATACCAAAGTTCAGGGAATGATGTATTTACTCTTGAAGCTTGTGGTTTTCAATTATTAACTGAGCGAGCACTACTCTTATTGAGCGTGATAATACATGAGAATGCTTCCTAGTCACCCATCTTTAGTGACTTACCCCTCTTTTTTTTCCAGAGGTCCTTTTAATTCTGGATATGACAGTCTTCGTGCTCCTTACAAAGTGAAGCTCACACTTTCTCTAAGTGTAAAACCCAACAGCTGGATCCGTGGATTTCCAACAGTTGAGCCCTCTCTGTGTGAGTGCACACCTGCAGTGTTTTATTTGCTATGTGAAATGTTTTAAAGCTTAATATTTACCCTTAGGTTAGTGTAAGAGTGGTGAGGTCAGGAAAGGCACACTATGTGAGTGCTAAAACATTTATCAGATGGAGATGGGAAAGTCTGTGTCTCACCAGGAGCTGCCAATTCTGAGAGAGCTCATCTGCTGGATCATCTATTGGGATGTTACCATAAAAGAGAACAAGGCCATGGGAAGCGGCTGTGGCTCAATCAGTAGGGCTCCCGTTTACCATATGGGAGGCCCCGGGTTCGGTTCCTGGGGCCTCCTGGTGAAGGCAAGCCCGCCCGCACGGCGTGGTTAGCTGATCCAGCAAGCACAAGCAGCAAGGGGGGGATAAATGAATAAATAAATAAAATCTTTAAAAAAAAAAAAAAAAGAGAACAAGGCCAGCTTCTTGGAAGACCATGAATTACAGCATCTATCTAGGACAGGGTATTGTTCACACCCCTTTCTCATCATAACCATTGACACAGAACACCCACCTTTCTAGGCAAAGCAAGGATGTCCCTGCCACCTCCTTAAAGCTCTCTAAATTCTAGCTGCTTTAAGTAACTTGAGTTCTTGAGGGTTTTGAAAGAACATGCCAGTGTGATGATAAAGCCACTTGGTTTGGAGAAACCATGGAAAGGGAAAGAGTACTAGAAGACTGGATTTTCAAAAATGGAGAAATGCTAAATTCTGGAAACTTTAGATTCAGAACTTGTTTGGGCACAAGTCAGACTTGAGTGAGGTGCCAGTGATGAGCGCACCTGATATAGCTGATGGTGGGGGAGGAAGGATTCGTGCATTAACAGAGAGAGTATTTAGAAGCCAGGAGGTGTGATATCTTATAGTTCTTTGAAGCACTCTAGATAGGGGTTAAGAGCTTGGGCAAGTTATTTCAGCTCTCTGCACCTCAGTTTCTTCATTCATAAAATGAAACTAATAATGCCTACCTCATAGGGCTGTTGAAGGTGTTGGAGGATTAATCATTAGTTAATCCATGCCATGTGTTTAAAACAGAGGCTGGCACTTTGTAAATTTTATGCTGTTTTTTGTTGTTGCCACTGCTTTTCATACTAGAATAACTGTTGCTGCTTGGGGCAGTGTTGGGCACATTTCTGGGTTTGTATTTAAAGCACACCCCAGAATGGGGTAATCAGGTTTTGGAAAGGGTCTAGAAACTGTTGTTTGAGCAGTGGTTGAAGATGCTTAGGATGTTTACCTTAGTGTAAAAGCTGAGAGTCAGGACTTCATTGTTATTACCAGTATAGTGAAATGGAGATCGTCCATTCTGAGTTCTGTACATTTAATCCATTCCAACAAGTGCTCTCTCTTGGCTGCTATAGGTTGGTATAAGAGGAATCACCACTAAACTTGGATTTAGGGGACCTCTTTCCTGGTAATGATGTAATCTTTAAGCACTTTTGTGATCTTGGGCAATTAGCTTAATTAAGTGGGTCACAACAGGATTCTGTTTAAACCCTAGGAGACATTTAGCAATGCCTGCACACATTTTTTTTTTTTTTTTTTTTACTTTGTATATTTAATAATTGAAAATATAAACAATTAAAAACTAAAAAGTAAACACAGATGATAAATATATACATTTCTCAATTAAATGTAATGGATACATATAAAAATTTTTTTGAATCAAACAATATGTTACACAATATATTTGGTTCATAGTAACGCATTCATACAGTATTTGTCCTTTTGTGTCTGGCTTGCTTTGCTCAACATAGTGTCCTCCAGATTCATCCATGTTGTCATATGCTTTACGACTTCATTTCTTCTTTCAGCTGCATAATAATCCATTGAGTGAATAGACCACAATTTGTTTATCCATTCATCTGTTGATGGACACCTGAGTTGTTTCCAACTTTTAGCAATGGTGAATAATGTTGGTATGAACATCAGTGTGCAGATGTCTGTTCGAGTCATCACTCTCAGTTCTTCTGGATATATACCCAGTAGTGGTATTGCCAGGTCACGTGGCAAGTCTATATTCAACTTCTTTAGGAACTGCCAAACAGTCCTGCACAGTGGCTGTACCATTCTGCATTCCCACCAACAGTGAAGAAGTGTTTCTATCTCTCCACATCCTCTCCAACACTTGTAGTTCTGTCTTTTTAATAGTGGCCATTCTGATAGGTGTGAAATGATATCTCATTGTAGTTTTGATTGGCATTTCCCTAATTATGAGTGATGTTGAGCATTTCTTCATGTGTTTTTTTGCCATTTGTATTTCTTCTTAGGAGAAATGTTTATTCAAGTCTTTTGCCCATTTTTTAATTGGGTTGTTTATCTTTTTATTGTTGAGTTGTAACATCTCTTTATATATCCTGGATATTAAACCCTTATCAGATATGTGATTTCCAAATATTTTTTCCCATTGAGTTGGCTGCCTTTTCACCCTTCTGACAAAGTCCTATGAGGTGCAAAAGTGTTTAATTTTGAGGAGGTCCCATTTATCTATTTTTTCTTTTGTTGCACATGCTTTGGGTGTAAGGTCCAAGAAATCACCACCTGCTACAAAATCCTGAAGATGTTTCCCTACATTTTCTTCTAGTAGTTTTATGGTCCTGGCTTTTATATTTAGATCTTTGATCCATTTTGAGTTGATTCTTGTATAGGGGATGAGATAGGGGTCCTCTTTCATTCTTTTGGTTATAGATATTCAGTTCTCCCAACACCATTTGTTGAAGAGACTGTTTTATCCCATTAGTGTGGGCTTGGTAGGTTTGTCAAAAACTACTAGATGTGTCTATCTTTATGCCAGTACCATGCTGTTTTGATCACTGTAGCTTTGTAATATGTTTCAAGGTCAGGTAGTGAAACTCCTCCCACGTTGCTCTTCTTTTTTAAAATGCTTTTTGGCTATTCGGGTGCACTTACCCTTCCAGATGAATTTGGTAATTGCCTTCTCTAATTCTGTAAAGTAAGTTGTTGGGATTTTGATTGGTATTCCATTGAATCTATAAATCCTTTTGGGCAAGATTGACATGTTCACGATATTTATTCTTCCAGTCCATGAACACAGAATGTCTTTCCATTTGTTTAGGTCTTTTAAAATTTCTTTTAGCATTGTTTTGTAGTTTCTGCTTATAGGTCCTGTACTACTTTGGTTAAATTAACTCCTAGGATTGAGTCTTTTTGTTGTTATTGAAAAATGGAATTTTCCCCCTGATTTCCTCCTCAGGTTGTTCAGTACTAGTGTACAAAAACCTTACTGCTTTTTGCGTGTTGATCTTGTATCCTGCCACTTTGCTGAACTCATTTATTAGTTCAAGTAGGTTTGTTGTGGATACTTCAGGATTTTCTAAGAACAGGATCATGTCATCCACAAACAGAGTTTTACTTCCTCTTTTCCTATTTGGATGCCTTTAATTTTTTTGTCTTGTCTAATTGCCCTAGCTAGAACTTCTAGTACAATATTGAATAACAGTGGTGACAGTGGGCATCCTTGTCTTGTTCCTGATCTTAGAAGGAAAGCTTTCAACCTTTCCCCATTGAGTATGATGTTGGCTGTGGGTTTTTCATCTATGCTTTTTATCATATTGAGGAATTTTCCTTTTATTCCTATCTTTTGAAGTGTTTTTATCAAAAAAGGATGCTGGATTTTCGATTGCCTTTTTTGCACCTATTGAGATGATCGTGTGTTTTTTTCCCTTCAATTTGTTAATGTGGTGTATTACATTGATTGATTTTCTTATGTTGAGCCAGCCTTGCATAGCAGGAATAAATCCCACTTGTTCATGATGTATAAGTGTTTTGATATGCTGTTGGATTCGATTTGCAAGTCTTTTGTTGAGAATTTTTGCATCTATGTTCATGAGAGAAATTGGTCTGTAATTTTCTTTTCTTGAGGAATCTTTATCTGGCTTTGGTATTAGGGTAATGTTGGCTTCATAAAATGTGTTGGGTAATTTTCTCTCCTCTTCAATTTTTTGGAAGAGTTTAAACAGGATTGGTATTAATTCTTTTTGCAGTGCTTGGTAGAATTCAACTGTGAAGCCATCTGGTCCTGGACTTTTCGTTGCTGAGAGATTTTTGATGCTGGATTCAATCTCCTTAAATGTGATTGGTTTGTTAAGTTCTTGTATTTCTTGTAATGTCAGTGTAGGTTGGTTGTGTATTTCTAGGAATTTGTCCATTTCATCAAGGTTGTCTAGTTTGTTGGCATATAGTTTCTCATATCCTCTTATGATTCTTTTTATTTCTGTGAAGTCATTTGTAATTTCCCCCCTTTCATTTCTGATTGTATTTATTTGCATCTTCTCTCTTTTCTTTGTTAGTCTAGATAGGAGTTTGTCAATTTTATTGATCTTCTCAAAGAACCAGCTTTTGGTTTTGTTGATTTTCTTTATTATTTTTCTGTTCTCGTTTTCATTTATTTCTGCTCTAATCTTTATTATTTCTTTCCTTCTGCTTGCTTTGGGATTGGTTTGCTGTACTTTTTCTAGTTTCTCCGGTTGTTGAGTTAAATCTTTGAGTTTAGCTCTTTCTTTTTTTTTTAATGTAGGCATTTAGGGCTATAATTTTCCCTCTCAAGACTACCTTTGCTTTATCCCATAAGTTTTGATACATTGTATTCTCATTTTCATTTGTCTCAATATATTTACTGTTTTCACTTGCAATTTTTTCTTTGACCCACCAATTATTTAGGAGTGTGTTGTTCAGTCTCCACATATTTGCAAATTTACTATTTTCCTGTCTATTTTTGATATCTAGTTTCATTCCATTATGATCTGAGAAGGTGCTTTGTATAATTACAGTCGTTTATATTTATTGAGAGCTGAATTGTGACCCAACATGTTGTCTATCCTGGAGAAAGATCCATGGGCACTTGAGAAGAATGTATAAGCTGCTGAGTTTGGATGTAGTGTTCTGTGTATGTCTGTTAGGTCTAACTTGTTTATCATATTGTTCAAGTTCTCTGTGTCCTTGTTGATCATCTTTCTAGTTCTATCTAATGATGTGAGTGGGGTGTTGAAGTCTCCAATGATTATTATGGAAATGTCTGTTTCTCCCTTCAGTTTTGCCAGAGTTTGTGTGCTGTATTTTGGGGCACCCTGGTTAGGTGCATAGATATTTATGACTGTTACATCTTCCTGGTGGATCGTCCCTTTTGTTAATATATAATGGCCTTCAGCATCTCTTATAACTTTTTTGCATTTAAAGTCTGTTTTGTCTGATATTAGTATAGCTACCCCTGCTCTTTTCTGGTTACTATTCGTGTGGAGTATCTTTTTCCAGCCTTTCACTTTCAGCCGGTTTGTATTCCTGGGTCTAAGTGAGTTTCTTGTAAGCAGCATATGCATGGCTCATGTTTTTTTATCCACTCTATCAGCCTATATCTTTTGATTGAGGAGTTTAATCCATTCACATTCAATGATATTACTGTAAATGCCCTATTTACTTCCTCTATTTTATTCTTTGGTTTTCATATGTCCTCTTGTTTTTGTCTCTCTTTTTACTCTTTTTGTTATCCTTTCTGTTATCCTTTCTTCTATACTGTCCTCCAAGCCTCTCTCTCCTATCTTTTTCTTTCAGGTTCTAAGGCTTCCTTTAATATTTTCTGCAAAAGTGGATTCTTTTTTGCAAACTCTCTTAGTTTCTGTTTGTTTGTGAATACTTTATATTCACCTTCATATTTGAAGGACAATTTTGCTGGATAAAGAATTTTCAGCCGGGGGTGGATGTGGCTCAAATGGTTGGGCGTCCTTCTGCCATATGGAGGGACCTGGGTTCGATCCCCGGGACCTCCTGGTAAAATAAAAAAATAAAAAAAAAATTCTCGGCTGGCAGTTTTTCTCTTTCAGTTTCCTAATTGTATCATACCACTGTCTTCTTGCCTCCATGGTTTTTGAAGAGAAATCAGCATTAAGTCTTACTGGATGTCCTTTGTACGTGATTGTTTACATCTCTCTTGCTGCTCTGAGAATTTTCTCTTTATCTTTGACATTTGACATTCTGAGTAGTGTGTGTCTTGGTGTAGGTCTATTTGGATTTATTCTGATTGGGGTACAGTGTGCTTCTTGGACATGTAAGTTCATTTCTTTCATAATAGTTGGGAAATTTTCAGCTATTATTTCCTCAAATACTCTTTCGGTCCCTTTCCCCTTCTTTTCTCCTTCTGGAACTCCCATGACACGTATGTTGTGGCGTTTTGTGTTGTCATTCAACTCTCTGAGCCCCTGCTCAATTTTTTCCATTCTTTTCTCTCACTGTTCTTTTCTCTCTTCAATTTTAGCTGCTCTGTCTTCGGTATCACTTATTCTTTCTTCTATCGTTTTGAGTCTGCTGTTGTATGCCTCAAATGTGTTTTTGACTTCACCTATTGTGTCTTTCATTTCCATGAGCTCCGTTACTTTTCTGTTCAGGATTTCAAATTCTTCTTTGCGTTCGCTCAAAGTCTTCTTGATGTCATTTATCTCTTTAACTATATTGTCTTTCATCTCATTAATTTGATTTTGGAAATTTTGCTCATCTCATAAGTTCTCTCAAATTCTGCATCTCTTCTGGGACTTTGATGTATTCCTTTTCTTGGGCCATGTCTCCTATTTTCTTAGTATGGCTCGTAATTTTTTGGTGGTGTTTAGGCATCTGTGTAGGATGTAGTTTACTCAGATGCTCGATGTCTTTCTGTTTTATAGGGATTTAGTGGCAGGAGGCTGTGAGTTACCACAGCTGTTTGATTTTTGGCTCAACCTGGATTGTTAGGATTGTCCTGCTGTTGCTCAAAACTGGGCACTGGTCCCAGTAATGGTTGTAGAATCGCTTCCTAGGGCCTTGGGCAGGGAGGCTGTAGAGGCCATGAAAAGCCTCTCCTATTTATTTTTAATTTTTTTTATGTGCACTTCCGTGGTCTGCCAGGAAATGGTGTTCTTTGGCAGTTCTCAATTCAGTGCCTGGTCAGAGTGTATTTGTTGTGACACAGACCAGATTAATGTGATAGAGCTTCCTGTCTGGGGGCTAAGAGCCTTGTAATTTCAATTCTCTTGAGACTGTTCTCCAGTCTTCTCTGGCAGCCCTCTCCCTTTTCCCGTCTAGGAAGTATTTCCACTCCCCTCTGAGTCCTGGACAATCAGTCCCTGTTAGTAGAGGAGGAGATTGGGAGGTTTGTATATCTTTAGCCCCTTGCTAGCTTCTAGGCAAACAATGGCGCAGCCCCACCCAGCCTGGAAGGGCTCTTGGGACAGGGCAGACCAAACCTGCTAGTCAAAAGCCAAATCAACCCCAGGCGCTCTCTCCCCTCTCCTGTGGAGTCCTCAACAATTAGTCCAGGCTAGAAGAGAGGGAGATTGAGAGGGTCAGATTTCTCTAGTCCTTAGTAGGCTCCCAGAGCAGACCACAGTGTGGAAGGATCTGGAAGGGTCTGTGGGGCTCTGCAGCCCAAATTTGTGGGTCAGAACCTGAGTCAGCCTTAGGCTGTGTCCCTCTCTCTCTCCCCTTTCCTGGAGTGGTAGATACCTGGAGTCCCTTTTGTCTGTAGTCGCAGGCCCAGAGGCCCCAGAATTCTGAAGAGTATTGGAGAGGGTGCCAGCAGCAGCAGCCGCTGCGGGTTCCAACTCACGGTTCTGTCGTCGCGATTTCCCTCTTTTGTCCCCCTCTCCTCTGGGTGGTGTGCAGCCTTCACCTGCTGTCCTAAACCCTAGAAGATCTCTTTTTTGAGGCTGTTTCAGCCTGTCCTTTAGCAATTTTTCTAGAGAAGAGATTCCTGTGTCTTACTAGTTCGCCATCTTCCCGGAAGTCTGCACACATTTTTGATGGTCACAACTGGGGATGTGTGTGTTACTGGCATTTAGTGGGCAGAGGCCAGGGATGCTACTGTACATCCTAAATGAATAGGACAACCCCTACAACAAAGAATTTTGCTGTTCAAAATGTCAGCAGTACTGAGATTGAGAAACCTTATCTTAATTGTTCAATGTAAATATTTCTGTTTGTGCAATTGGAATAATAATCTTTGCTTTACCAATATCACTGAGTAGCATTAGGGGTATATTTATGAAAGGGCCTTTGAGAGTTAATGTTTTCTGAAATCTGAAGGTATATATACTTTATCATTATCAGCACATTAAAATATCATTTGCTCTATTCTCTGGAGGCATATTGGACAGTGGTGAGTCAGATAAAACTTTACTTGAATCTCAGCCTTACCACTTTAACATGCTTTGTGATTTGGGGCAAGTTTCTTTATCTGTGAAAACCAAATCCCTATTTCTTAGGGTTTAGAGGAATAAACAAGATAATGTATATAAATTATGTAGCACAGTCCTTGGGTACAATAGTGAATGATAACTAGTGTATTTAAATTAACATATTTTGGGGTTTTGATAATGGAAATGAGTGGTTTTTATTAAAATATAAGATTTGGGAAGAGGATGGATAAAGAAAATAAATTATTGATAGGTAAAAGATGAAAAATGGAAAGGGTTCTTATCTTTAGAAGGGGATAAGAATTTAGGAGAGGTAAATTTCTTTGTATTATTTTGGGATGTAATTGTTGGGAAGGACCAGAATAAGCACTCAGTATAAGAAACACTTATGGGAAACGGATGTGGCTCAAAAGGTTCGGCGTCCGTCTACCATATGGAGAGACCGGGGTTCGATCCCCGGTACCTCCCGGTAAAAAAAAAAAAAAAAAGGAAACACTTATAAGAGCGGGGAGATGAGTTGCATGGAAAACAAGAGTCCTTTATTTCATTAGTCTAGAACTAGCAAGAATATAACTTCTATGTTTGTGAGTTGCTTCACTATAAAACTTATGTTTGTGTATTTAAACAGTGTAATTCTATTTTTTCATCCTACTCTTGATATTATTATTTTTTTTTCTTTTAAGTTTTGTTATTTAAAATAAATTTACTTCAATTATACATGGGAGGAAGTATAACTTTTCAGTACTTTGGGATGCTAAAGGTCTTAATCCCTTAAAATTGCCCTCTGACCCAACCCTCACTCATTTCTCCAAAAGAAGTGAAGCAGTGGGTTGAATTTGGGGGATTCATTGCATTATTATGTACTCTATCACCTAGACACAAGTGGTCTTATCATATAAGGAAAAAGCCTATCAAAGATTCAAGTGCAGCGGCTTCTTGGACACTGGGGCTTTGTCGGGCAGGATAAAATATATGTTTCAAATAAATAATCTCCAATATCTGGGATGTTTCCTATAGCGAAAATACATTAATTTAAGAAACAATGGTTGGAGAGTAAGTGGTTCTTTTTCCTTCCCTCCCCACTCCTGCCTTCCTACCCTCTCCCCTACCCCCTCCCTCCCTCCCTCCCTTCTTCCATTCCTTCATTCTGTTGTTTAATCTTTGTGTTTTTTTAATTTAAAATTTTATTTTTTATATTAGTGTTACATGTTGGTTAACAGAAGATAACTACAATAACAATAAACCTGCTTATGCAGCAGTTACACTCCCCTCTTACTTTTGTTCATTCCTCGATCTTGAGGTATTTTGGACCATGTCCACTCTGACTGCTTCAGGCTGATAAGAGATGAAGATATTATGGGGCATGTGACATTTTGAATTTTTTGAAGCCCTAAGCCAGGTGACAGAGAGTCCTCTTAAGATTTCTTAAGCACAAAGCCCCCAAAAGGCTGGGCCCATGGAGTAGCTCAAGAGGAGACAAGCCCTGCTATATGCCTAATAGCTTATAGCTGAATTTGGGGAAAAAGTAGAACAGCCAAGACTGATATAGGAGGCTTAGAAAGAGACAGGCCCCACGCCTGGTTGCCCTCAGCTGAGCTCAAACCTTGGTAGAGATTGGTGGCCATCTTGTTTCAACACAGGGCAGCTAACTTTGGTGAGAAAGCAACTCTGATGGTGCCTTGAGTTGGATTTTCCACAGCCTTGGGACTGTAAGTTTTTACCCCAAATAAATCCCCTTTATAAAAGCCAACCCAGAGATCCAGCCCTGTGAACCAATGGAAAGGAAATGTAGTTGAGAAATGAGAAGTCATTTGTTATCCTGGCACATGGTTTTGATTTTTTTTTTTAAGCACTGCAAATTTTGTTTATAATATTAAATCCTAATTGGGCTACTTTTTTCAACTATGACATGAATTGAGGGATAAAAATGGTCCTGAAAAGTAGGTATTGTCTGTGTTATAAATGCTGAGTCACATTCATACCAAAGTGTTCATTCCTTAAAATGTCCTGCTATATGCCCTGCTACATACAACACACTGAGGAATCAAGTTGGAATTTTTTTTTAATGGACATAACCAGTTTATTTGTGTTCCAATCCATATAAAAGAAAAAAAGACAGGCTTGGAGTTGGGAGAGGGACAAGAAGAAAGGATAAAATTGATCTTCTTTGAAATAGCTTTGAGTGTTGAGTCCAGTTAATAGAAAGTTTCATGGGTTTTCGTGAAATTTGATGTTTGTTAGGGCATATTGAAATTTTGTTCAAAAGAGCAAGCAAGACCCTGCAAAGACTATTACTTTATTATGCAGCTTGTTTTAGATTATGTTAACAGTTCATTAACAAAGATCCATTTTAATTCTTTGAAAGAAAAACAACCCACAGAAGCCATTCTCTATTCCAATGCTGTCTATACACCTTGTTAGCGATTGGCCTTTACCAAATTTCTTTATATATATATATAAAACAAATCAATTTTTGATACGTATTAATAAGGCATTAATCCACCCAAAGTATACAATCAATGTATTTAGTATAATTTAGTATAATCACATGGTTGTGCATTCATCCCTTCAGTCATTATTAGAGCATTTTCATTATTCCACTAATAATAAAAAAACAAAAAAACAGACAAAAAAACCTCATCACCTCTCAATCTCTCTATGCTTCCCCTGCCGTATATAGCTACTATTCTCTTTTCATCTCTATAGTTTATTTTTTATTATATTTTATAAAAACAGTCTTATATATGCAATATTACCCATATTCGTATTTCACATGGTGTTTCACTGTTATACTGTCCCATATTATGTTTTTAGCTTTCCTTCCAGTAATACACATATCCTTAGACTTTCCCTTTCAACCACTGTCATACCCATATAATAGCTCTGCTAGTCACAAACACCATGATGTGCTCTCTCCATTTCCATTCACTTCCAAAGATTTACAAACATCCTTTTTACCAATTCTGCACAGATTATCCCTCAACTTTCCTTTCTTTGCCCTCATTCTACTTTCTGGTGACCTATATTCTAGTTATTAACTGCATGAGTTTACACAATATATTTAGTTCATAATAGGGCATTCATACAGTATGTGTCTTGCTTTCTTCACTCAACATAATGTCTTCCATGATCATCTATGTTGTCATATGCTTCACAACTTCATTTCTTCTTACAGCTGTGTAATATTCCATCATGTGTATATACTACAGTTTATCCATTCATAGGTGATGTACACATGGCTTGTTTCCATCTCTTGGCATTTGTGAATAATGCTGCTATGAACATCAGTGTGCAGATTTCTGTTTGTGTCACTGCTGTCAGTTCTTCTGAATATATACCTAGCAGTGGTTTTATAGGGTCACATGTCAGGTCTATATTCAGGTTCCTTAGGAACTGCCGAACAGTTCTCCACAGTGGCTGTACTATTCTACATTCCCACCAACAGTGAATAAGCATTCCTATCTCTCCACATCCTCTCCAACACTTGTAGTTTTTTAATAGTGGCCATTCTAATAGGTGTGAAATGATATCTCATAGTAGGTTTGGTTTGCATTTCCCTAATCATTAGTGATGTTAAATATTTTTTCTTGTGTTTTTTTTTTTTTTTTTTTTGCCATTTGTATTTCTTCTTTGGACAAATGTCTATTCAAGTCTTTTGCCCATTTTTTAATTGGGTTGTTCGTCTTTTTATTGTTGAATTGTACCATCTCTATATATCATGGGTATTAAATTACCCTTATTGGATATGTGATTTCCAAATATTTTCTCCCATTGAGTCAGCTGCTTTTGATAAACCCTTTTGATAAAGTCCTTTGAGGTGCAAAAGTGCTTAATTTTGAGGAGGTCCCATTTATCTATTTTTGTTGTTGTTGCTTATGCTTTGGGCGTAAACATTAAGAAACTACTGCCTACCACAAGATTTTTTTTTTTTTTTTTTTTTTTTTAAGATTTATTTTTGTTTATTTATCCCCACCCCCTTGCTGCTTGTGCTCATTGTGTCCATTTGCTGAACATTTTTCTGTGTCTGCTTGTCTCCCTTTGTTGGGTCATCTTGCTCACCGTGCCATGCAGGCCGGCTTGCCTTCACCAGGAGGCCCTGGGAATTGAACCTGGGGCCTCCCATATGGTAAACGGAAGCCCAACCAATTGAGCCACAGCCGCTTCCCTACCACAAGATCTTGAAGATGTTTTCCTAAATTTTCATCTAGGAGTTTTATGATTGTTGTTTTTATATTTAGGTCCTTGATCCATTTTGAATTAATTTTTGTATAATGTATGAGATAGGGGTCCTCTTTCTTTCTTTTGGATATGGGTATCCAGTTCTCCCAGCACCATTTGTTGACTAGGCTGTTCTGGCCCAGAGGGGAGGGCTTGACCGCCTTGTTCAAAATCACTTGACCTTAGATGTGAGGGTCTATTTCTAAATTCTCGATTCTGTTCCACTCAGTCTTTATGCAAGTTCCATGCTGTTTTTACCATTGTAGCTAAGTAAGATGCTTTCAAGTTAGGAGGTGAGAGTCCTCCAACTTCGTTATTCTTTTTAAAGACATTTTTGGCTATTCGGGCCCCTTTCCAAATAAATTTGATTATTGGCTTTTCCATTTCTGCAAAAAAAGCTGTTGGGATTTTTACTGGGATTGCGTTGAATCTGTAAATCATTGTGGGTAGATTGACATCTTAATGATACTTAGTCTTCC
This sequence comes from Tolypeutes matacus, assembly GCA_026826555.1. NCBI lineage: Eukaryota > Metazoa > Chordata > Mammalia > Cingulata > Chlamyphoridae > Tolypeutes > Tolypeutes matacus. The sequence continues at coordinate 2,528,677 of JAKSZT010037812.1, forward strand.
AATCCATGAACACAGAATGTCCTTCCATTTAAGTTTTCTTTGGTTTCTTCTAGCAATGTTTTGTAGTTTTCGAATACAGGTCCTTCATGTCCTTAGTTAAATTTATTCCTAAATATTTGATTCTTTTAGTTGCTATTATAAGTGGAATTTTTTTTTCTCATTTTCTAAGATTGCTCATGTAGTGTATAGAAATGCTATTGATTTTTGCATATTAATCTTGAATCCCACTACTTTGCTGAACTCATTTATTAATTCTAGTTGCTTTGTTGTGGATTTTTCAGGATTTCCTAGATATAGGATCATATTATCAGTGAATAGTGAAAGTTTTACTTCTTCCTTTTCTAGTTGGGTGCCTTTTATTTATTTTATCTTAGCCTAATTGCTCTAGCTAGAACTTCTGGCACAATATTAAATAACAGTGGTGACAGTGGACATCCTTGGCTTGTTCCTGATCTCAGCAGGAAAACGTTCACTCTTTCACTGTTGAGGATAATGCTAGCTGTAGGTTTTTTCATTTATGCACTTTACCATATTGAGAAAGCTTCCTTCTTTTCCTATATTTTGGAGTGTTTTTATCAAGAAAAGATGCTGTATTTTGTCAAACACTTTTTCTGCATCAATTGAAATGATCGTGTGATTTTTCTTCTTCAATTTATTAATGTGGTTTATTACACTAAGGGATTTTCTTGTGTTGAACCACCCTTGCATACCTGGGATAAAACCCACTTGATCATGGTGTATAATTCTTTTAATGTGCTTTTTGATTTGGTTCAAAGTATTGAGTTGAGGATTTTTGCATCTATATTTATTAGAGATGCTGGCCTGTAACTTTCTTTTTCTGTAGTATCTTTATCTGGTTTGGGTATTAGGGTGATGTTGGCTTCATAGAATGAGTTTAGTAGCATTCTTTCCTGTTCAGTTTTTTTGGAAGAGTTTGAACAAGACTTGATATTAGATAATCTGTGAATGATTGGTAGAATTCACCTGTGAAACCATCTAGTCCTGGGCTTTTCATTTTGGGGAGTTGTTTGATGGCTGTTTCAGTCTCTACTTGTGATTGGTTTGTTGAGGTCTTCTGTTTCTTCTAGGGTCAGTGTAGGCTGCTGGTGTTTTTCTAGGAATTTGTCCAAATGATCTACATTGTCTACTTTTTTGGCATACGGTTGTTCATGGTATCCTCTTGTGATTTCTCTTAGATCTGCGGGATCACTGGTAATATCTCCCCTCTCATTTCTGATTTTATTTATTTGTATTATTTCTCTCTTTTTTTTTTTTTCTGTCAATCTAGCTAAGGGTTTGTCGATTTTGTTGATCTTTTCAAAGAACCACCTTTTGATTTTGTTGATTCTATTTTTTTGTTCTCAATTTCATTTATTTATGCTCTGACCTTTACTATTTATTTTCCTTGGCATGGTTTGGGATTAGTTTGCTGTTCTTTTTCTAGTTCCTCCAGGTGTGCAGTTAGAGGTTCAATTTTAGCCCTTTCTTCTTTTTTAACGTTAGCCTTGAGGGCTATAAATTTCCCTCTCAGCACTGCCTTTGTGGTGTCCTATAGGTTTTGGTATATTGTGTTCTCATTTTCATATGTCTCAAGGTAGTTATTGAATTCTCTTTCAGTTTTCTCTTTGACCCATTGATTATTTGAGTGTGTTGTTTACTCTCCATATATTTACGAATTATCCCTTTTCCGTCCATTATGGTTTTTCTGTTGAGATCAGAGAAAGTATTTTGTATAATATCAATCTTTTTAAATTTATTAAGTCCTGTCTTGTGACCCAACATATGGTTTTCCTGGAGAAGGATCCATGAGCACCTGAAAATAATATTTATCCTGCTGTTTTGGGGTGCAATGCTCTGTTGGGCCTAGTTTATCATGTTATTCAAGCTCTCTGTTTATTTATACTCTGTCCAGATGTTCTGTCCAATGCTGAGAGTAGTGTATTGAAGTCTCCAACTATTATTGTAGAGACATCTATTTCTCCCTTCAGTTTTGCCAGTGTACCTCATGTATCTCGGGGCACCCAGTTAGGTGCATAAGTTGTATCTTGGGGCACCCAGTTGGCATATTAGTTACCCAAGAAGTTATTTCTTCTTGGTGAATTGCCCTTTTGATTAATATATTAATGACCTTCTTCATCCCTTATAACAGTTCTGCATCTAAAATCTAATTTGTCCGATATTAGTATTGCTACTCAAGCTCTTTTTTGATACTCTTTGCGTGGAATATCTTTTTCCAGCCTTTCAGTTTCAACCTGGTTGTGTCCTTACATCTAAAGTGAATCTCTTGTAGACAGCATATAAATGGCTCATATTTTTTTATCCATTCTATCAGTCTATGTCTTTTGTTTGGGAAGTTCAAGCCATTAGCATTCAGTGTTATTACCGTAAAGGCATTACTTTTCATCCATTTTGTCCTTTGGCTTTCTGTTGTCATATCTTACTATTGTTGGTCTTTTTACCCTTTTATTTACCCTTCCTAATATTCTTCATTTCTACACTCTTCTTCATGTCTCTTGCCCTTGTTTTTTTTCTTTCAGGCTGCACACTCCCCTTAGTATCTCTTGTAATTCTGGTCTTTTGGTAGCATACTCTCTCAGTTTTTGTTTGTCTGTGAAGACTTTGAACTCACCCTCATATTTGAAGGACAGTTTTTCCAGATACAGAATTCTTGGTTGGCAGTTTTTCTCTTTCATTACCTTAAATACATCATACCACTTTCTTCTCACCTCCATGGTTTCTGATGAAAGGTTGGCACTTAATCTTATGGAGGTTTCTGTGTATGTGATGCTTTGCTTTTCTCTTGCTGCTTCCAGAATTGTCTCTTTATGTCTGATATTTGTCATTCTGAGTAGTGGGTGTCTCAGAGTAGGTTTATTCAGATTTATTCTGTTTTGGGTGGGTTTCCTTCTTGGATATTGGTATTTCTGTCTTTCATAAGGTTTGGAAAGTTTTTGGTTATTATTTCCTCAGATATTCTTTCTGCCCCTTTTCCATTCTCTTTTCCTTTTGGGATGCCAATAATGTGTGTATTTATGCATTTCATGTTGTCCTTAAATCCCTGAGAGCCTGTTCCATTTGTACTGTACAGTCCACATATACTAAATACAGTATGCAACATATGTATTATATGCTTGTTAATAAAAACACCAGAATATATTAAAAAAAAAATGTCAACCCATTTCTGGTATTTTGCATCAGCAGCCTTAGTAAACTAAAACACTAATTGGCCCGTTTAAGGCAATGCAACCGACTGAAATAAGACAAGCCTACCTGCCTCTCTTCTTGTGGTGTCTGGAGGATGAGTGTACCCTGCCACTCCCTACTTGGCCCTCTTGAATCTACATCTCTATGGATTCTTAATATATTTTCTAATGCCTTATGATGTAAGCAATACACCCAGGCAGTATTTGTGCACAAGTGTGAATTTGTGTACATGGTGGATTGTCAGGTTTCCTCCAAAAGATAAAGTTTTCACGTAATCTCTATTCCTGTCACCTCCACTCTTTTATCAGCCATGAAACTAGAGAGTCTTGGACTATTGTTTTCCTGTTGCCGTGGCAACCCATATCAGAGTGTAGTCCATCCCTACATCAGTTGAAAGTGTATGAGGGGACGGATGTGGCTCAAATGGTTGAGTGTCCGTCTCCCATATGGAGGGACCCGGGTTCGATCCCTGGGACCTCCCGGTAAAAAAAAAAAAAAAAAGAAAGAAAGTATATGTATTTGACTTGAGGTTATGATTTTGGGGGACAGAGATTTGGTGGAAATAGTCCTACTCACAACCTGGCTACCTTGGAAACAGAGGACGTTTTGTAGCTCTCTTAATCTTCCTGGGAGGTAGCAGTCTGAGACCCAGGAATAAGAGATTCATGGCTTAGAAAACACTCAAACGGTTGGAGAATTGAAGTTAGTGATTAAAAAAAAAAAAATTGCTCCTAGTTTTCTTTCTCAAGGTCCCTTCTGCGTTTGAAACCAACAGTTCAAACGTCACATGAAAATTTTAACTTGAATACCCAAATAGAGTAAAGGCTAGCATCCCTCCACTCCTGCTCTACCTCCCCACCCCCCTCATCTTGCTTCTCTGTGGGTATCAGGAAATCTCATCTCAGAGCAGTGGGGAGAATTCCCAGCTAATTCACCCCTGTAGAGCAGGGGCAGCCCCAAGGTAAAACACAGCAGCCACTGCCATTGTGGCATGTAGGGCATGTAGGATGGAAATGACTTGGGGATCAAAATACACTTCTGAGAAATTTATAACACAGACTAAACCCTGTTAGTTCTGGAGACCTTCATTAAGTTAATCTTCAAGCTTACTTAAATCTCCTGATTGCACAGGAATAGAAGATGACATTCCAGACTTCTGTGGAAAGTTGCCCTGAGTGGCTGGGGTAAACAGTATTGGCAACTCAGTGATTCTAAGGAAAAACCCTGATCTGCTTTACACAATGTTTCATACCTCTATGGGATCAGAAGTCAAGAATTTGATATTCAAGCCAAGTCAAAAGACAGATTCATAATAAATAAACTAAAACAGATAATGGGCAAATTACAGTTTTATATCATTCCAGTAACCACAGTTCTTGATATCTGATAGATGATCAATCTCTACTATAGATACATCCCCATCCCTTTCATATCTCAGATGTGGCCAAGACCAGAAAATTCCATGAGTTCCTATAAGTGTTTGAAAGCTCTTACATATTTGCAAGCCTCCTTGTCCTCAGCTTCGTGAAACTCAGCAGTATTAAATGCCAAAATCCCAAATTCTAGACTTGTGCTGTACCAAAAAATCTAAAGATAGATTTCTCTGCATTTTGAAACTAGGGTCTCACCAAAAGATCCAAACACATTCTGTATTTAGAAGGGACAAAGAGATTTGAAATGTCAGGGTTATGGAATAATATACCTTATTACCCTGTTGTAGGGCTGTTAACTTGTATTTTTAAAGAGTTTAAGCTTAGAGTTTAATTTGTTATTTTAATTATTTAAATATAGGGTACAGGTGGGGTTTCCTTTTTTTCTTAAGACACCCCACCCCCACTTCTTCAATATTCCTAAAGCCTTCATTTCACTGTGGAATGGCTCCTAGCATAAGTGTAGTGTGTTGCCATCCTTGTGGGGGCAACAGACAGACCCCTTCTGCTACTTCTGAACTTGGAAAAAATGGTTAAACCCCAGAAGAAACTATAAAACAAGTCTTTAACGAGTGGATCACAGCAAAGATGGACAAAGACATTAAATGGCTTCTAGGGAAGAATTTATTAACCTGTTGGTTTGAAGGAGAATTTGAAGTAGAATTTAGGGAAGTAGAACTTAGAGAAAGGTGGGGGACCGAGTTTGAGAAGCCAGGCTGAACTTTAGGTCTCTTGCACTGTCTACAGGAGAAGGTACCCTGGCCCTAAGCATAGGATTACAGGTTTTTACAGGTCTTATCCCTATTGTGGAGCTGTGTGTCAGCTTTTGAAATCAGAGTGCCCAGGTCCCAAACCTGACGCGTGGTCTTGTGCTCATCACTGAACACCGCTGAGTCTGTCTTAACCTCACATTGCACAATGTCAGACCACAAAGGAAGCTGTAAAACCTATTTGTATTTCATGCCCCCTATGCATCCTTCTCATTCTCGGTTGGGCTTTTGGGAGACACAATGACCCACAGGCACTGGCATCCAGGTTATACAATGGTTATATTTCTCAGAATAATGTATTAGAGTCACGGTTTTACTTTTATGTCACTGTGAGCTTGGTTAACAAACTCTTTCCTGAGTGGTGGAACATCATATTTATGAGTTTGCAAGATTAAAAGTCTGCCCTGGACTGTGGCGAGTGCACCAAGATGATGCTGCACAGCAAGGACCAAGTGGCTTCCCGAGCATTGCTTGTGTCACTGCAAGCACCTTTTCTCTTTGACCTGCAGCACAAGAATCTGATGCCCATCATGATGATAGTATCTTTTTATTTTTTTAATTTTGCCATTTTAAAATGTTGAAAAGAAAAAGGAATGTTACTGAGTGCTTAATCACAGGAAATGTTTGCTGTTTTTGAGTACTCATGTAAACACAAATAAAGCAAACTAGAATACATTGCTATACTTAAAATTACAAGGGAAACGAATTCCTACTTTGCTAGTTAACTTATCCTATAATTCTCATTTAAATTGCCCAAATTACCAAACAGCTATAGAAGTCCTAGATCAAAATAGTTTGTAGCCAAAATTTCGCATAGAAGTTTTCAGTATATTTTTGTAATACTAAGATTCTTACAGATTTATAAAGTGTACAATTATTTGCTTCTCAGAATAATAAGTTATAGTGTCTTGGGTGTTTGGGTTCCAGAAGCTGTAGTACTTAAACTCTACCCATGTAAGACTCCTTTTAATATTCTTATATTCCCAGTGATGTATATAATGGTTACCTGTTGTTGTTATCTACTCTTGATAATAAGTGTTTTTGTATTATTGAGCAATTGTTTGATAATTATCAGTTTAGTGACTGGGAGATTAAGTTTTTAACATTTACTTCTAGGAGCAAAAGTCTCCAAAGAACCTGGAACATGATGTTTACTTTGACTATATCCATGTAAAGGTCATAGTTGTGAGATTAAGTATTACCAGCCCAGAAACTAGCTGTCATCAATCCAGAACAAAAGGGATGTTTTTCATAGTGTCTGCAGTGCTAGGATAGATAGGGATAAGTCATCTGAAAACCATAGAGTCAAAGTAAGACACTAGGGGAATCTTTTTGGAGAGAGTGTAAAAAATGGAGGGGAATGTTCAATAAAGAATAAGGGATGATTGAAGAATAGGAAAAACAAAGGAAGAATTCTAACATCACCTCTTTCTGAACAGAGCTCCTCCTTCTCCTAGCTCTGGACCCTCACTCTACACCTCTCCTTCTCAACCACCCAATTTTCCTCCAATCCCCTTTCTCTGAGAATTTTGTTAACCAAGTTATCGGAATAAATTGTATGTCCAGGGAGCAGATGTGGCTGAAGCGGTTGAGCTCTCGCTTCCCACATGGTAGGTCCCGGGTTTGGTTTCCCGTGCCTCCTAAAAAAGGAAAAAAAACAAGCAAAACAAATGTTAAAAAAAAAAAAAAAAAAAAAAAACAACTTAGGGGGAGCCTATGTGGTTCTGTGGTTGAGCTCCGGCCTCCCACATACGAGGTCCTAGGTTCAATCCCCAGCCCCCAGTACCTTAAAAAAAAAAAAAAGTACATCCATGTGGGAGGATGAGTAGGGCAGGTAGGCTAGGGGTTGTTAATATTTTAAAATAGTGACCAGAATGATTAAAAGGTCTAATGGTTCTATGTTGCTTTTCTCCATACCCAACATCCCCCTCATAGCCCACACAAAAACACCACCAACAGCAGGAGTTCTTCCCCATAAAAGAGATAACCATGTGCTAGATCTTTGCTATCCAGTACAGTAGCCACTAGCCTCTAGTGCAGAGGTTCTTAACAAGGGGTCCGTGAACTTGAAACTCAAAAAAACATTATTCTAGTGGGGACATTTTGGTGCGGGTGTGATGTACTTATTAAATAATGCACAGTATAGTGTGGATTTAGTAAGGGGTCCGTGGTTTTCACCTGACTGGCAAAGGGGTCCGTGGAACAAAAAGATTAAGAACCTCTGCTCTAGTGGATATTTAAATTTTTTAAAGTGAAAAATTTAGTTCCTTAGTTTTATTAGCCACATTTGAAGTGTTCAGTAGAGACACGTGCGAGTAGAGGTTACCGTGCAGAGCACTTCTATCATCACTGAAAGTTCTGTTGGACAGTGCTATGCTACATACTAGCATGTGGCTAACTCTTATTTTCTGTCCTTTGGCTATGACTATTAGTCATAATTTTATTGTGAAAATAATTTGAAAAGTGAAGGTTGAGTATGTGTGTATGTGTGTGTGTTTTCCCTCTATTCTTATGCTAGGTTTATTTTCTGAACCAGTAGCTTTTTTTAATCTCTGGAGCATGGGCCACTCGGCAGATTTGGGCTTTGGCTGTCTGTGTGGGCAGGGCAGCAGTTGTGATTAGATAAGATATGTTTGCATTCAGATCATAAGATGTGCTGGATACTAGATTAATGTTTTGTCAATAATGGCTTATTTAATCCTCAGAATGTTATATTGTAAATAGTGCAATAATACTTCATCATTATTTTTGAGAAGTGAGGAAAGTGGGGAGAGGTTAAGTAGTTTAAGGCCATCTAGCTAGTGCCAGTACTCAAAAAAAAATGCAAATTTCTTCTCTTTGTTTCACCTGTGTACTTTGTGATGGGGCCTACGGCAGGGATGGAAATTGGTAAAGAGAGTATCAATCAGAGTCCAATCCTGAGACAGTAACCACAGAGTAGTTTGAACAGGAAAAGTTTAATATAAAGAAATATTAAGTATAAAAGGGGCTTGCAGTAACAAGGGATTAGCTAGTAAGAAGTAAGCACAACTCTGAATAATACAGAAGTAGCAGATATAGGGGCAACCACTATTCCTAGGGCTGAGATAGAGCACCCAAGAAGAACCCACCTATCAACTCCCTCTCAGAGCTGAGATCCAGACTTGACCCAAACCTTGATGGAGAGGACACGCCCGTGGCTTACTGAATGGCAAAGAAGTGGTTGTGGTGCCATGCCAACTCAACTTACTAAAAATCTACCCTCTAGACCTTAATGAAAATCCATCCTTTGAGGTGCCAGGGAAAGCTGTTCCAGGTGAGATGTCTAATTGTAGGCATGCCACTACAAGACTGCCTGAGGCAGGCACCGGAGAAGCCAGGTGCTCTGCAGTAGCCTGCTGGACGAGCACACCAGAACCAAGAAGCAAAACTCCTTCCTCCTCCAACGTTTCTCCAGCATCTTCAACTGAAAGCTTAATAAACATTATGTCAACTGGTAAATAAAAAAAAAAAAATGTAAAAAGGCCCAGATCAATTACCATAGATCTTGGCAATGAAGGATAAATTTGGAGCTGAGAGGTAGTAAACTGAAACTGGCACAGGGAGAAAAAGTCCATCTTTCTTGGAACCTTTGCTTTTCTTTTGTTCAAGTAGGCAATTGTATATGATGTATATATATTTGGGTGGTGGTTTATTTGCAAGAGCTGCTGGGAGCAATATACTAGAAATGAGTTGGCTTTTACAATGAGGATTTATTAGGTTAATAGCTTACCTAATAGCTGAGACTGTGAAAATGTCCAAATCAAGACATCATCAGGATATACTTTCTCCCTGAGCTGCAACTGTGGGCAACCAGGCACATGGCAGCATCCACTTGTCCACTTGTCTCTCCCCTTCTCCTCTAGGCTCCTCCTTGTTTTCAACTTCTGGCTAAAGTGGCTTCCTTTCAGCTTCTATGTTCCATTGATTTCAGCTTCTGGCTCCTGAGGACGCATCTCTCAGCTTCTAGTTTTTCTCTGTTTCTGCAGCTTTTTTTGTATCTGTGGCTTTTTATTTCTCTATTTATAAAATATTCCACTAAGAGTATTAAGACCCACCCTGGGTCACACAATCTAAAAAAGGCCCTTAAGTGAAGTAATTTAATCAAAAGATCCCACCTACAATAGATTTACATACACAGGAATAGATTATCTCTAAGAACAGAATTTTCTGGAGTCCACAAAAGCTTCAGACTGCCACAGGTGGTTTTTATCCCCCACCCCCTATGGTATGTCATTTTCCTCAGACGCTTAACCCTATATGGTGTTTTATAAGATTGTATTACCTGTGTTCTCCATAATGTGACTCATCATTATGGGACTGTTGAAGATTAAGTCGCTTTAATTTTCTTTTTTATTGTTTGTCTCTTTAACCTTGATAAATATATGGATAATCAGGAATTGGAGCCACATTTATGTAATGACTTCCAGCTAACTGACCTTTCAGGGTTTTTGTTTAATGCCTGTGAAGAAGATATGTGGCACAACCTAGAATTTAGAAGTACTTTTTAAATATTTTTCCTCCAGGTTGGTTTCCCATTCCACAGCCTTGAACTACTGGATTTCTTTGTGGCTGCTTGCTCCATTACACCATACAATGCATAATTTATCATTTTGTTTAAAACATTAAAAAAGAAGCAATATTCAGCCTTGACCTTAAGCCCATTTATCTCCATCTGTGTTGCCTTGTTTTTCTTTTCTTCATTTCTCATTTTGTTGTGTTAATAAACCTATTTTGGGAGGGTAGATATTAGGGCTTATAAATGCTTTGAATTGTTTGTATGTGGGTGTGTTGTTATTATATTTTGTTGAAATTACAGTATAAAGAGAGAATCAAATTACCTATAATCTTACATTCAGGTAACTCATGATGACATTGAAAGTAAATAAAAACAATGCATGTGCATGGTTAATGTTCAAATGATATCAAATGGTACAGAAAGAAAAAGTAAAAGTCCCTAGAGATCTTTCCCATTAACACACACAAATTTTCCTTATTCATTTTAATGATGTACAGTATATCATTATATGGATACACAATAATTTATTTACCTTTGCCTTATTTCTGGATATTTTAGTAGTTGCCAGGTAGTTGGGATGGGGTGGGGGGCGGGGATTGTGTTTAGCTATTGGAGTATTGCACCTGCCATTATGTAAATACTTTGGTGTAAACCTCTCGCTGACAAATCTGTAGCTTAAATTCCTAATAATTGCATTTCTTGCTAGGTCAGAGGGTAAATGCATTTTAAACTTTGATAAACACTGCAAAGTCATACTCCAGAAAGGTTATGCTGATTTTCTTTTTTACAGAGTTTGTGTCTTTCCCACACCTTTACCAGTACTGTAAATCACCAAGGTTTAATATTTTTCCCAGCCTAATTTTAAAACGTTCTCTTTGTTTATACGTAATCATGAATCTTTTCATAGGTTCGTTGTTCATTTGAATTTCTTCCTGTAAATTGTCTGTTCCTGTCTTTGGTTTTGTGCTTTCTTCTTCCTCTTTTTTCTTTCTTTTTTCTTCTTTCTCTTTCCTCTGGGGCTCTTGTCATTTTTATATTGACTTGTATGAGCTCATTTTAAATTAGGGAAATAAGCCCTTTAGTATATATTGCAAACATTTCCCCCATGTTATCTTCCTTCTTCTGGTATTCATTAAAAAGTTTGTTTTTATTTTGATGTAAAGAGTATTAAACATGTTCTTTTTAAAAGAGAAGGGAAAGGGGATGACGAGTTGGCCAAAATTTGTGCCGTCAGCTCTCTGCAGCGCGGGGCCAGCTTGCCTTTACCAGGAGGCCCCGGGAATTGAACCTGGGGCCTCCCATATGGTAGATAGGAGCCCAATCGCTTGAGCCACACCCGCTTCCCAATTTGTGCTGTTTTTAAGGCCAAGTAGTTGTAGTTTGGAACTAAACGTTATTCCCACTGTTCCTTGTGTTTCTCATGCCCCCTGTACTCCCCATACTATCTTATTTAGACGAAGACTATTCTTAAGGATAAAGAGGCATTGGTGACCTTCCCCTCTGCATTTGCCCAGACGCTCAGCAGTTTATTAGGCCTCTTAAGAACAAGGTAGCTTATGAACAGCCTTGCCATAAATATCAGAATTTAGCCATCTGGTGAGATCATTCCTGTAGCCAGAAGTCATAGATAATGCTCACCTCTGTATCCTGAGCACCAAAAATAGTACCTGGCTCACAAAGTAGACAATAGGTGTTGAATGAGTGGAGGGATGGAGGGAAGGAAGAACAAGAGGTACTGGAGGAAGAATGGGCAGAAATAGAGAGCTCAAGTGCAGATTCAGTTTGGGATGCTGTAGCCAACTAGATATGTGCATGCCTGGCATCTAACTCCTGGAATCTAGAATGCTGCATTTCCTGTCTTCATAAGACCTATTCAGTCAACTTTTAGACAGCTGTGGTGAGTTCTAAGATAACATAACAACTAAGGCTCATGATAAGTTTTAAGGAATACTGAACTTGGAAACAGTGTATTGGTGCCAAGTGTTATGTGGTTGAACCTGTTCTTTGTGTTCACAGATAATTGTCTTTCAAGACTGGCCAGTGAAGATAATCATGTGTATTCTTTTGTGAGCAGAATGTTATTAAAACAATACCTCTCATTTTTAAAAATCTGGTTTTAAAATAATGAGTAAATCAAGAATGTATTTCTCTCCAAAGTTCTTAAAAGAGCAAACTCTTTTTTAATTTTCAGTGATTCTCAACAAAAATTGAGTATACAAACAACTTGTTACACACAGTGTAAACTAAGATTTGAACCAAATCCGAGGAAAATGGTTGGTTACTCTTATATTTAATTAAATGTCTCCAGAGAAGACTTTAAGGACTCCTGACAATTCAAATAATCTGTTTTTACATACTTTATTCATACATGTGGAAAACCTTTTAAAGGTATCCTGTAAGGGGCAATATTGTGATAAAATATTTTCTTAGTGTGACATATAGTATTGCTCCCTGAAAATGTCAATGAAAAACTGTAATTTACAGTAGGATCCTGGCCTCTTTTTTCACATGATTTGACCTGAGATAAGATGTCTAATGGCTTTGTTTACTCTTTATTCATACACTGTTAATTTGAGTGTACTGAAACTAAAAGCCCATAATAGGAAAGTAAATTTACTTTTGAGAAAGCTAATGCTAAACTTTGACTTTTGTTACTGTTCAGTTGCATTCTATGCCAAAATAATTGGACACCAGGACATTAGATAACCAGCCATTGTTGCTTTGAATGATTATGGTGCTTATTACAGCATCCATTTTCATGCAGACTTATGAAATAATTGGTAAATGGTGCCATTAATTAGTCTTTTGACCAGACAAATTTATTGTAGTCTGATAATGGCAATTTTCTTTTCTAAATAGATTGAAATGAAAGTAAAATGGAGATGTTTAAACTGACTCTGTTGAAGGAAAGCTCACAAATGATTTCTTTTTATCACTTTGGTCTTCCTTGCATCTTTAGCTTTAGCTTATAAATCGGGTTGGCTAAATAAAGCTGACAAATTCATTTGTGAATTTGTCTTTGATGTTTTATACAGGAGGATAAATGAATGAAGCAATGAAATATATTTTGAAAACTGAGTTCTGAAAGCAGGAGTTTCTGTGATTTGTTAAACTGAATGAGGATGGATCTGTGGGTGAAACCTTGGTGCTTTGTTAAAACCACTTGGCCTTGGAGAAACAAGCAAATGAAAAATAAAATTCTAATAACTTTATGACAAATGTAAAAAATATATATTTTGGAAAATTTCAGGAGCTTTTATGGGATATTTTTGGTTGGATATTTTGGTTCAAGCTTTTGGAGGAATGCTTTACAGTTGAAATAAAGAGAGTGAAAGGCTTGAGAATGAAGCTAGAGGGATTTACAGTGGCAAAGCACAGGCTTTGTTGTTTTTTTTTTGTTTTTGTTTTTGTTTTTAATTTTACCGGGAGGTCCCGGGGATCGAACCCAGGTGGCTCCATATGGGAGATGGACGCCCAACCAGTTGAGCCACATCCGCCCCCCAAAGCACAGGCTTTGGAAATGGACATGTCTGCCTTTGATTTTCAGTGCTGTAAAGATTGTACTCTCTGAACCCCCATTTTCTTTATTAATAAAACAGATTAAAATACCTGCTTAAAGAGTTTTGAGAAAAATAGATGAATTTGGTACATAGTAAACATTCAACAAGTGTGTTTTTCTTTTAAGAAAGAGTTTTAAGCACTGTGCAGATTGGGAGGTTGACTGTTGGAGAATATTTTCAGGACTACTAAAGTTTAAAGTGCCTCTTAGAACTTAAGGAATAGGAAACGGGGTCAGTTTAGATCTCCCTGGTTTTTCAGGAAGGCAGAAAATTTGCTCTGTTATTAGAATTTGACAGTTAATGATTTTGCCCGCTGCTAGCTCAAGTATCAATATAATTGAACCTGGTTTATATTGTATGTCCCAAGATGAGGCCACAGGTCCCATTGAGGTCAATTATCAGGTTTCTATTGGAGCATTTATTTGTTTTAGGAGCCTTCTGCCATTTGTCTGGTGATAACATGCTAATTATCACCAGCATGAGGCAGTGCAGTTACAGTTACTTACCTGGGCAGTGGACTTAGAATTGGTTACAACTATTGAGCCATGGCACTTGGGAGCTTCCTGCTTGGTCACTCTCTGGCCTGCAGGTTGCATCAGTGTTGGTCATAAAACAGGATTGTCAAGTGTCCAGAGATTGATTAGTGCTTGATGCATCCTCCTCACAGACTGATACTGAACATATCTGTGGTAAAGGGACAAATAATTCAGTACTTCTGTTTTTAATCTCATTACTCTCCACCCTCCCCCCCAAATAGTTCTTTTCTTGCTTGCTTCTTATTAATAAGATATAGGTCTTCATGCTGATGAGAGCTAACACAGAGTACTTATGAGTGCTTTGTATATGTAATATGCTTATTTAACCTTTGCAACCTAGAGGGTAGAAGCTGCTATTTTACCGTTTACAAAGGCAAAATCTGCAGCACATAACAGTTGAGTAATTTGCCCAAGGTCTCACAGCAAGTAAATAGAGGCAGTCTGGCTCCAGAATCTCTTGGCCAGTCTACTAACCTTCCTAATAAGAAAGTATAGATAGGCAAAAAGAACATAAAAACATATATAATTCCATCTGTCTAATGACAGTCGTTCTCAGCACATTGGTGTGCATACATTCTGATTCCTTCCTTGAACTTTGACAGAAAATCCTCCCCCTCTCCTCATTTCTACCCCAAGGGCTAAGCATTGTCAACAATTAGGTATTTAACTTTCCAAATATATGTGCAAACACAGGTACATTCGTAGATAATCCATACTCGTTTCTCAGGTCTTACATATGCATTGTTCCACTAAGCACTTTTTTTTAATTCACTATATCTTGGACATTTTTCTGTATATGTCCTTGTGTATAATCTAACACATTTTTTATTGACTACTTACTGTGGACTGTACCACTTCCATAGGACGGCTGTATCATAATTTCTTTGACTGTCCACCTTTCATTGATGGACCTTTATATTGTTTTCACATTTTCTCAATCATTTTCAATTGCTGCATATTTTTATATATGAAAGTACTGTAATTTAACTAATCCCCTCATTTGGTATTCAGGCTATTAGAAGGTACTAGGATCAGCATTCTCAAAACTGGGAATATGTTTACAGACTTAGATACTTCCTTAGTGTGAATTCCCAGTCCCAGTCAAAATGTTTTGTCCAAATGCTCACCCCATCATTTTGTTAAAAACAAAACAAAACAAAAAAACCACTTTATTGGGTTATAATTTACACACCATAAAATCCACCTTTTTAAAAGATACAATTTAGTCATTTTTTTTTAAAGTAAATTTACCAAGTTATGCAACCAACACTATAAACCAGTAAGGTCCCTCAAGCACTTTTACAGTTGATCCCCATTCACACCCCTAGCCCACCACTAATCAACCTTCTGTTCTGGACATTTCATAATATTTGTCAGTTTTAAGGATGTGTTATCCATGGGTATCTTTTTTTATTCTTTTGAGTAATTGGGCCCGTATAAAATTCCTGGCTAGAATTGTTCATTATATCAGGACTCAGCATTGTCTTAAAAAAAAAAATATATATATATATATATATATATATATATTAGTCTTCAATTCCACAGGGGCGTTCTGCTTCTATGGTTGTGAGACTTCCTCCGCAATTAATACTTGCCATATCAAAAGTGAAACCATTGATTGATATTTCAGCTTTAGTTAATTACATGAGGTGGTAGTTATTGGAACTCATGGTTAAGTTTGGTTGAGAACTGAATATGTGTTGGAGAAGACATGCTACCAAAAATATCAGAAACTTACCAGAACCTTGCCCCTTGAGAAGTAATACTAAACAATTTTTTGTCATGACATCCCAAACCCATTTTGGGTAATAAGGAAGTTGCTTTAAAAAGCTGTGAAAGTCATTTGGACTGAACCACTCTGTAGTGTTAAAATAAGGTTTTTAAAAAGTTTTTTAAAAAGAGGATTTATTGTTTCTATAAATCCCCTTTAATTGAAAGATGATAATTTTAAAGGTTTAGGATAATTTCATTTCATTCCTTCATAATTCAATATTTGATGATATGTTTGATCAGATTTTGAAAACATCTGATACTTCCTGCATTTGTAGAGCTATTTAGAGTCTGTTTTTATAAATTCTGCTTTTGGGGTTTCCATTTCAAGCAGATACCTATTTTTTATTGTAATTGCAAGTGAATAATTTCTATTTTCTAGAGATCTCCATTGTTTTAGAAGCTCAGAGAGAGCAGGCAAATAACCAACAAGTCTATCTCTTTTATTAATGAGAGGAAAAAATATGCAAAATGACATTAACTATGTCCTAAAATGTTTGTTAGTGCACTAGAGCACAAAGCCCAGGGATGAAAATATTTCTTCAAAGAGAAAGATTTTGTGTGTAGCCTTTGAAATGCATCTAGTAAGCAGAATTTATTCCTAAATTACATGTTGAAAAGATGTGAAATATGGCTTAGCATCACAATTCTCAGATGCCACTCCCTCTTGAGGCAGATTCTGTCACCATCAGTACTTCATGGGCTCCCTGACTCATTTGTTGTTAGTAGCTTCTTTATGAATCAGTAATTAGCACCTGGGGAGGAAAAAACCTTTTTGTTGGAGAAAATAATAGATTTGGGCTGAAAAACTTTGAAATCTAAGTGGTTGCTTAGGTAACAGCTATTGCATTTTATCATCTTTGGCAAATGGGAAGGCAACTTCCTCAACTTGTTTGTCTACCAAAGCAATATGTGGAAGCTGACGCTTATCCAGAAAAGATAATTCACATACACAGTAGCAAAGAGATGTTGACATCTCAATAAACTCAGAGAATTTGCTCTTCAGAACTTTTAAAATTTCTCTTTCCTAGAAGGGGAGTGAGCTGTGATCAGATGTATATGTGGTAAATAGTGGAAAAGCTGTAACCCTTCCTTCCCCTTTTTCTTTGAATTGGTATCATGGCCGTTTCCTTTCCCTTTAAGACCCTGGCCCAGGCCAACCACACTTACTTGTTCCTATGCTCTTCAACATCTTGGTCTTGCTTTATTGTGCATGTGCATGAGTCAAGATTCAAGATACTTCTCTTGAATTGGGGATTGATTCTATGAACAGACACTGACCATGACCATGTGTCCTGCCCAGTGCCTGCAGAGTGCCTCCCCTACCCCCAACCCCCTAAGTGAGCTCTCAGTCTAGGTATGGAGAGAGCCATCTCTTCAGGGGCAATAACCTGCTATTTGCAAAGAGTATACAACTTGTATCTCTCTATATCTAACAACCCCATCAGTGATCTTAGATGATGATTCACTTGAAGAGAGTAGGTTAGGAATATTGACTAAAAAGAGAAAAAAAGTTTGTTTTTTTTTTTGAACTTTTGCTTTTACTGTAAATTAATTCTGAATACATTTAATAATATAGTTCAACCATTGGATGTTCACATTTTGAGTGTCCAGAGCTTTCTGAGCCTCCAAGAGCATGCTAAAGGGTGGAGGATGTATATTGAAATTGATGTTGCCTTTGCCCTCACACCTTTCTTCAGACCAGAGCCCGAGGCTGCTGCTTTTGGAACCCGGCTACTTTCAAGAGAGTCTGGGTTCAAAAATCAGGGAAGGGAAGATATTTGATGAAAAATGCCATTTTGGAGTGAGGTGGGGTTAGATGTGAGAAGGTAGACTCCTAAAAGCAGCCACAATTTATTGAGTATCTCCTATGTGCCTGGACTATACTGGGTGCTTTTCAACACTTTATCTTATTTAATCCTATAAGATAGGTGGTGCTATCTACATTTTAATAGACAAAGAAACTGGCTTGGAAAGGTGGTTACTTTCCCAAAGTCACAGGAGTTAAAAATCTAGTTCTCTGTACTTTGTAACTCATTTGCTTTAAGACTGTCCTGTTCCTTGCTACCCCTAGTTCCAAAATATCTCCCTGTCCATACGCCTAATTTTTTTTCCCCACTTCCCCTTTATATACTCCTGAATTGCCACTGCTGGCAGATGGGTGAACATTAATCTTCTGAAATGCACACATCCTAGGGAAGAGAAATGTGCCTTAGAGTATGAATTGCCTTGCTTTGTTCAACTTTGCTGAGAACACCTAGACTTAAGATAATGGGGTTTGTAAATGGTAAAGAAAGAGAAGAGGGAGATAGTGTTTATACTGGGCCATCAATGGGGCAGAACCAGAAACCCCACTCTGAGGGTCTTGGGGAAGCCCAGGTCTCTGAGGCGATGGCACCTGGAAGGGAGTGGGTGTTGGGGTGGGATTTCACCCAAGACAAACTTTCTCTCTTTTAATTTTTTAAAAGTTCTTTATCAAGGAAAGGAAGGAAATGCAGTGGGAGGGTTTAGACCTTGGTCTAGTTCCACGGAGGAAGCCCATAGTTGGATGATTACTGTTGAGGAAAGAAAAAAAATGTTACAAACATACCATAAACATTCTATTAAACTTAGAAATATACATATTCAGAATTTCTCAGTTTTTTATATATGTCAAGAGTTTTTTCTTTGAATGTAGGTCTTCTGATTTGTGTTAACTGTACAAGTAATGCAACTTCAAGTGTCCAGTCTTTATTTCTTTAAAGCAGTGCCAGAACATCAACAACTTTCAAGCCAGTGCAATACTGAACCTTTCTAGATTTTAAGTACCTTTTTCCCTTAGAATATCCGTTATCTCAGCCACACCTAATTTTACAGCAATCTTTTTTTTACCTACTTGCCTTTATCAAGTCTTTTTAACTTAATTTTGTACATTTAATAATTGAAAATATAAACAATAAAAACTAAAAAGAAAACGGTTGAATAAAAACATACATTTCTCAGTTAAATGTACTGGATATGTGTACTTTTTAAAAAATTATACAATATGTTACACAATATATTTGGTTCATAGTAACACAATCATACAGTATTTCTCTGTGTCTGGCTTGCTTCACTCAACATAATGTCCTCCAGATTCATCCATGTTGTTATATGCTTTACGACTTCATTTCTTACAGCTGCATAATATTCCATCGTGTGAATACGACAAAGTTTGTTTATCCATTCACTTGTTGATGGACACCTGGGTTGTTTCCAGCTTTTGGCAATCGTGAATAATTCTGCTATGAACATTGGTGTGCAGATGTTTGTTTGTGTCACTGCTCTCAGTTCTTCTGAATATATACCCAGTAGTGGTATTGCAGGGTCACATGGCAAGTCTATTTTCAACTTCCTTAGGAACTGCCAGTCTTCCACAGTCTCTGTACCATTCTGCATTCCCACCAACAGTGAAGAAGTGTTCCTATCTCTCCACATCCTCTCCAACACTTGTAGTTCTCTGTCTTTTTAATAGTGGCCATTCTGATAGGTGTGAAATGATATCTCATTGTAGTTTTGATTTGCATTTCCCTAATCATTAGTGATGATTAGCATTTCTTCATGTGCTTTTTTGCCATTTGTATTTCTTCTTTGGAGAAATGTCTATTCAAGTCTTTTGCCCATTTTTTAATTGGGTCGGTTGTCTTTTTATTGTTGAGTTGTAACATCTCTTTATATATCCTGGATATTAAACCCTTATCAGACATGTGATTTCCAAATATTTTCTCCCGTTGAGTTGGCTGCCTTTTCACCCCTTTTGACAAAGTCCTGTGAGGTGCAAAAATGTTTAATTTTGAGGAGGTCCCATTTATCTATTCTTTCTTTTGTTGCACATGCTTTGGGTGGGAGGTCCAAGAAATCACCACCTACTACAAGGTCTTGAAGATGTTTCCCTACATTTACTTCTGGTAGTTTTATGGTCCTGGCTTTTATATTTAGGTCTTTGATCCATTTACAGTTGATTCTTGTATAGGGAGTGAGATAGGGGCCCTCTTTCATTCTTTCAGTTATAGATATCCAGCTGTCCTAGCACCATTTGTTGAAGATACTCTTTTGTCCCATTAGCATTAACTTGGTAGATTTGTCAAAAACCAGTTGACTATATAGGTGAGCGTTTAATTCTGGATTCTCAATTCTATTCCACAATCAATGTGTCTATCTTTATGCCAGTACTATGCTGATTTGACCACTGTAGCTTTGTAATATGTTTCAAGGTCAAGCAGTGAAATTCCTCTCTTGTCTCTCTTCTTTTTTAGAATGCTTTTGGCTATTCGGATACACTTTCCCTTCCAAATGAATTTGTTAATTGCCTTTTCTAATTCTGTAAAGTAAGCTGTTGGGATTTTGATTGGTATTGCATTGAATCTATAAATCAGTTTGGGTAACACTGACATCTTCATGATATTTATTCTTCTAATCCATGAAAACGGAATGTCTTTCCATTATTTTTGGTCTTTTAAAATTTCTTTTAGCCTTGTTTTGTAGTTTTCTGCATATAGATCCTGTACTACTTTGGTTAAATTAAGTTCTAGGTATTTGAGTCTTTTTGTTGCTATTGAAAATGGAATTTTCCCCCTGATTTCCTCCTCAGATTGTTCAGTACTAGTGTACAAAAACATTGTTGATTTTTGTGTGTTGATCTTGTATCCTGCCACTTTGCTGAACTCATGTATTAGCTCAAGTAGCTTTGTTGTGGATACTTCAGAATTTTTTAAGTACAGGATCATGTTATCTGCAAACAGTGAGAGTTTTACTTCCTCTTTTCTTATTTGGATGCCTTTAATTTATTTTTCTTGTCTAATTGCCCTAGCTAGAACTTCTAGTACAATATTGAATAACAATTGTAACAGTGGGCATCCTTTTGTTGTTCCCAATCTTAGAGGGAAACATTTCAACCTTTCCCCATTGAGTATGATGTAGGCTGTGGGTTTTTTCATATATGTCTTTTATTATATTGAGGAATTTTCCTTCTATTCATATATTTTGAAGTGTTTTTTTTTTTTTTTATCAAAAAAGGATGCTGGATTTTGTTGAATGAGATTATCATGTGGTTTTTTTTTTTCTTCAATTTGTTAATGTTGTGTATTACGTTGATTGATTTTCTTATGTTGAACCAGCCTTGCATACCAGGAATAAATCCCACTTGGTCGTGATGTATAAGTCTTTTCATATGCTGTTGGATTCAATTTGCAAGTATTTGTTGAGAATTTTTGCATCTATGTTCATTAGAGAGATTGGTCTGTAATTTTCTTTTCTTGTGGAATCTTTATCTGGCTTTGGTATTAGGGTGATGTTGGCTTCATAAAATGTGTTGGGTAATTTTCCCTCCTCTTCAATTTTTTGGAAGAGTTTAAACAGGATTGGTGTTAATTCTTTTCAAAATGCTTGGTGGAATTCACCTGTGAAACCATCTGGTCCTGGACTTTTCTTTGCTGGGTGATTTTTGATGACAGAAATCTGTTAAGTTCCTGTATTTCTTGTGGCATCAGTGTAGGTTGGTCGTGTATTTCTAGGAATTTGTCCATTTCATCTAGGTTGTCTAGTTCCTTGGCATACAGTTCCACATAATTTCCTCTTGTGATTTTTTTTTTTATTTCTGTGGTGTCAGTTGTAACCTCCCCCCTTTCATTTCTGATTTTATTTATTTGCATCTTCTCTTTTTCTTTGTTAGTCTAGCTAGGGGGTTGTCAATTTTATTGATCTTCTCAAAGAACCAGCTTTTGGTTTTGTTGATTTTCTCTTTTTTTTTTTTTTTTTTTTTTTTTGTTGTTGTTGTTGTTGTTCTCAATTTCATTTATTTCTGCTCTGGTTTTTATTATTTCTTTCCTTCTGCTTGCTTTGGGATTAGTTTGCTGTTCTTTTTCTAGTTTCTCTAGTTGTTCAGTTAAATCTTTGAATTTAGTTCTTCTTTTTTTTTTTTTTGTTTATAGCATTTTTATTCACAATTGCCAAAAATTGTAACCAACCAAACTATACTGAGTGATCAGGCACATGGCTGAGCGTAGGGACAGCATTTGCTCATCTCTCCCCTCTCCTCTGGGCCTCTTTGTTAATTCTCTTTCAGGCTGCTCCATCGTGGCTTTTCCCTCTCCTGGATTTCATTTCAACTTCTGGAGGCTTCTCTCTGGAACTGAGTCTTTCTTCCTGTCCCTGTGGCTTATTCCTGTATTTATAAAGGACTCCAGCAAGAGGATTAAGACTCACCCTGGGCTAAGCCTTACTGGTGCAATCTAATCAAATAAGCCTTAATTGATTTAATCTAATCAAAGGTTCACAATAGGTTCAATTTAAGAACATAATTTTCAAAGGTCTACATAAAAGATGCAAATTAACACAATTGCTCTTACTTTTTTATAAAAAAATAATTAATGCTCCAATGCTGAGTTTATTTTAAAAGCCTCCTTGTTGCTCAAAGGTGACCACTCTCTAAGCCAAATTCAGCATATAAACATAATACCTTCCCCGCAGTGTGGGATATGACTCCCAAGGATGAGCCTTCCTGGCACCAAGGATTAATACCAAGTGCCAACTAGCAATGCATCTGGAAAAGACATTGACCAAAAAAATATTAAATACAAACGAGACAGTCTTTTAAAATAAAAGACAAAGATGTTGTCACTATATTATAATGCAGGTATTAGCTAGCACAATGAGATAATAAAAATTGATACAAAGAAATGGATAAGAGGTAATACTCTTCATCTTATTTGCAGATGGCATGTTCTTTATGCAGAAAACCCAAAGAATCTATATATATTAAGAGAAATAATGTTACATAGAGCAACATAATGACTAACAATAAGATTAATGTACACAAATCATTACATGTCTATGTGCCAGCAGAAAACAACCAAAAGTGTAATTTAAAGAGAAAGACACAATTTACAATAGTATTAGAGAATATTGAGAATTTCAAACTTTTCTAGAATTTTCTGTGTAGTATTCTATTGCTAAAGTATTTCTCAAAGTGGTTGTATAATTTTACATAGCCATAAACAGTGAGTGACAATAACAGTTGTTTTACAACCCCACTAACATTTGGAATCATTAGGCTTTTTAAATTTAGATATTCTAATATGTGTGTAGTGGCATCACATTGAGGTTTTAATTTACATTTCCTTAATAACTTACGAAGCTGAACATCTTTTCATGTTCTTTTTTTTTTTTGTATTTGCTTACAAAAATGTTATTTATATATATATATATACACATATATTTTAAGAGGTGCTTAGATTACCTAGTTCTTCTTTTTTAATATCGGTGCTATAAATTGCTCTCTCAAGACTGCCTTCACTGTATCCCATAAGTTTTGATAACTTGTGTTCTCGTTTTCATTTGTCTCTATATATTTACTGATTTCACTTGCAATTTCTTATTTGACCCACTGATTATTTAGGAGTGTTGTTCAGCCTCCACACATTTGTGAATTTACTTTTTTTCTGTCTATAATTGATTTCCAATTTCATTCCATTATGATCTGAGAAGGTGCTTTGTATAATTTCAGTCTTTTTATATTTGAGAGCTGTGTTGTGCCCTAACATGTGGTCTATCCTGGAGAAAGGATCCATGGGCACTTGAGAATTTGGATGCACTGTTCTGTATATGTCTGTTAGGTCTAACGGTTTATCATATTGTTCAAATTCTCTGTTTCCTTATTGATCTTCTGTCAAGTTGTTCTATCTAAAGATGTGAGTGGAGTGCTGAAGTTTCCAACGATTATTGTAGACATGTCTATTTCTCCCTTTAGTTTTCCCAGAGTTTGTCTCATGTATTTTGGGGCACCCTGGTTAGATACATAGATATTTATGACTGTTATTTATGACTTCCTGGTGGATTGTCCCTTTTATTAATATATAATGGCCTTCTGTATGTCTCATAACTTTTTAGCATTTAAGGTATGTTTGTCTGATATTAGTATAGCTACCTCTGCTCTTTTTTGGTTACTATTCGCTTGGAGTATCTTTTCCCAACCTTTCACTTTCAGCTGTTTTGTATCCCTGGGTCTAAGGTGAGTTTCTTGTAATCAGCATATGGATGTCTCATGTTTTTAATCCATTCTGTCAGCCTGTATCTTTTGATTGGGGAGTTTAATCCATTCACATTCAATGAGATTACTGTAAGTGTACTATTTACTTCCATCATTTTACTCTTTGATTTTCATACGTTATATCATATTTTTATCTGTCTTTTTAATCCTTTGGTTAAACTTTCTGCTATTCTTTCTTCTTTATTCTCCTCCAAGCCTATTTCTCCTGTCTTTTTCTTTCAGGTTCTAAGGCTTCCTTTAATATTTCCTGCAAAGATGGATTCTTTTTTGCAAACACTCTTAGTTTCTGTTTGTGAATATTTTATACTTACCTTCAAATTTGAAGGACAGTTTTGCTGAATAAAGAATTCTTGGCTGGCACTTTTTCTCTTTCAGTATCCTAATTGCATCATACCACTGTCTTCTCACCTCCCTGGTTTCTGAAGAGAAATCTGCACTAAGTCTTACTGGATGTCCCTTATATGTGATGGTTTACTCTCCCTTGCTGCTCTGAGAATTTTCTCTTTATCTTTGACATTAGACATTCTGAGTAGTATGTTTCTTGGACTAGTCTATTCAGATTTATTCTGATTGGGGTACAGTGCACTTCTTGGACATGTAAGTTCATTTCTTTCATGAGAGTTGGGAAATTTTCAGCTATTATTTCCTCAAATGCTCTTTCTTCCCCATTTCCCTTCTCTTCCCCCTTCAGAACTCCCATGACACATATGTTGTTGTGTTTTTTGTTGTCATTCAATTTTCTGAGCCCTTGCTTAATTTCTTCCATTCTTTTCTCTCTCTGTTCTTTTCTCTCTTCAATTTTAGCTGTTCTTTCTTCAGTATCCCTTATTCTTTCTTCTCCCATTTCGAGTCTGCTGTTGTATGCCTCTAGTGTATTTTTTATCTCACCTATTATGTCTTTCATTCCCATGAGCTCTGTTACTTTTCTGTTTAGGATTTCAAATTCTTCTTTGCACTCACTCAGTGTCTTCTTGATGTCATTTATCTCTTTAACCATATTGTCTTTCAATTCATTAATTTGATTTTGAAAATTTGTCTTCATTTCGCTGATTGGTTCTCTTTAATTCTGCATCTCTTCTGGGGCTTTGATGTATTTCTTTTCTTGGGTCGTGTCTTCTATTTTCTTAGTATGGCTGGTAATTTTTTGCTGCCTAGGTATCTGATTAGGATGTGCTTTACTCAGATGCACAATTTCTTTCTCTTTTGTAAGGATTTAGTGGCATAAGGCTGTGTGTTACCACTGCTCTATGATTCTTGGCTCCACCTAGATTGTTAGGATTGTCTGCTGTTTGCTCAAAACTGGGCACTGGAACCAGTAATTGATTGTAGACTCTCTTCCTAGGGCCATGGGGTGGGAGGCCGGAAAAAGCCTCTCCTACTTATTTTTAATTTTCCTGCATGCACTTCATTGTTCTGCCAGCAGATGGTGCTCTTTGGCATGGCTCAGTTCAATGCCTGGTTGGTGTGTATTTGTTGCAACACAGAAGGGATCAGTGTGATAAGAGCTTCCTGTCTGGAGGCTAGGAGCCTTGTAATTCAAACTTTCTCTGAGACAGTTCTACAGCCTTTTCTGGCAGCTTCCCTCCTTTTTCCTTGCTAGGAAATATTTCCACTCCCCTCTGAATCCTCAACAGTCAGTCTCCATTAGTAGAAAAGGAGATCTTCAGCCCCTTGCCTGCTCCCAAGGCAAACAATGGCATGGCCCCACCTGGCCTAGAAGGCTCCTGGGACACAGCAGACCAAATTTATGAGTCAAAAGCTGAGTCAGCCTTAGGCTGTGTTCCTCTCCCCTTTCCTGGGGTGGTAGATCCCCTTTGTCTGTATCAGCAGGCCCAGAGACCTGAGAATTCTGAAGTGTCTTTAGTGTAGGGGATGGTGCCAGCAGCGGCAGCCAGTTTCAACTCACTATTCTTTCATTGTGATTTCCCTCCTTTATCCCTCTCTCCTCTGGGCAATGCCCAGCCTTTGCCTGGTGTCCTAAACCCTAGAAGATTTTTTTCTAGGCTGTTTCAGCCTGTCCTCTAGCTATTTTTCTTGAGAAGAGAATCCTATGTCTTTCTAGTCTTCCATCTTCCCAAAATCCAGCTGCAATTCACTTTTTTTAAAATTAATTAATTATTTATTTATTTATTTTTTTTTTTTTTTGCAATTCATTTTTTACTGATTGTTTTGCAGTCTGCCTCACACCAGCTGGTTCAGAGAGCTTTTACTCTGATTTCCAACCCATACCTTTAAAGCCCTATCAGGGGAACAGGTATAGCTCAGTGGTTGAGCACCTGCTTCCCATGTATGAGCTCTTGGGTTCAATCCATGGTACCTCCACTGCCACAGGGCCAGGGGTGCAGGCTATCAATCTTTTTAAAGTATTCCATTTAGTTGTATAGAAACAACAGCTCATTTTCTTTTCGGACTCAAATTTCATTCATTATTTCATGTTTAATTAAATTAGGTAATAACAGAAACAGGCACAACCTACATAAACAAGTTTGGAAACAAATACAACTGAGTCTGGTAAGCATTTCATATTGTGGGAGAAACAGAGTTGTCAGGCTCATCAGCTCATGCTAATGGCTGTGAGCAGTTGCTTGCCATCCACATGCCTCAATATGTTTTAGTGAGGGAGTCATTAATCCAGTCTGAGGGTTAACTAGAGATTGATTAGGAAAACTTAAACTATGATACAGTGTTACATCTGCTCCTTAATAGATTAAACAAGTTAGGTATTACAGGCTGTCTGGGGATCCTATCAACTTGTTTAACTTGATTTTTTACTATGAATTGCATCCGGAGTTCTAAACATTGAATATTCTAATGAGGACAGTAACCCATGAGGTGGGGTTTTTTGTTTTTGTTTTTAAGCTAAACACAAAAAAGCTGTGTGGCTAGAGAGCCAGGGAATGGATTTGACCAGCACCTGACGGTCTGATATGGCTGGATAAAAAGACCATTCCAGATTTCACACGCTTGCTAGTTAGACTTGAGAGAAAACTTCTAGTTCACTCAGGTGGCACCAGAGAGTCTCTGAACTAAACTCTCCTATCATATAAAAACTAAACGGAGTCTATGCAGATTAACGAAGTTATTCTGTATATTATTAGTTTATAAATTGTATAGCAGTCTATTTTTTTTTTCTTTTTTTTTTTTATGGGTAAAAATCAAAATTCTCACAATACATACAAACATTTGTAAAATGATATATAAATATATATGCATATATGTGTATTTGCTTACAAAAATGTTATTTATATATATATATATATATACATATATTTTAAGAGGTGCTTAGATTACCTAAAATATTACACGGAACCCATTGGGATTCCCATGTTGCCCACCTCCCACACCTCCCACCACATCCCACACAAACATCTCCCACAGTGTGGCCCACCAACCTCAATGAACTTACACATCCTGGAGCCTTGCCACCAACCATAGACCACAGTTCACACTGTAGACCACACTCTCTCCCACTCAGTTCTGAGTGGTGTGTGCTGATTTAAAATGGCCTACATCCATTGCCACAACAGTACTCAGGACAACCTCCAACTCCCAAAGAAGCCCCTGTATTTCAACTGCTCATCCCCTCCCTACCCAAAAACTGTCAAGTGGCCACTGGCTCCACCTCATTGTTATAATTTCTTGCATTGCAAGAATCACCATATGTGAGCAAGAGAATACCATCAAGTCCACTCTAGTCCATAGTTCTTCCCCCAATCCAGAGGCGACTGGGATGGTGATGTCCACTCCAACTCCAAGTGAGAGAGGGCTTATATCCCATGGATATGGTGGGTGGGATGATCCTGCCTGCAGATGCAGGCCCTCTCCA
>JAKSZT010037812.1:2561374-2639689 GCA_026826555.1 Tolypeutes matacus
ATATATATATAGTGATTTAGAAGGCTAGAATTATGAGGAGGTAGAGAAATAGTAGAGAAAGGTCTGAAAGGAAAAAGTTAATACTAATAAAAAAAAAAAAAAGAAAAAGAAAAAAGAAGAAGGAAACAAAATAGATGGGATATAAATTGACACCCTTAAGTTGTGGGCCTGTGAAAAAATGTTGTCTCTAAGAGCCACAACAGAAAACAGAAGGCAGAAACATGCAGGAAGGATAAGCGATAGTTTGTAATACAGAATCAATATATACAGCGAGTGGGAAATTACTGAATAAGAAGCCCAGCAAATAAGCGACCAGCTGGCAGCACCTATTTAAAAAAAAAATAGAAGGAAAAAGGAAGGGGGGAGGAAAATGGGAATAATAGCAATAGACCAGAAAGTAACAGAGAGAAACCAAAGATCCACACAGGCAAGCAGTCAAACAGAGCTAAGGGGGGTCAATGATTCCCCTAGGGTCCACGTGGATCCTTCCTGCCTACTTGTGTTTATCAATGAATTTCCCCACAGGGTTCTATATGCAGGTCCTGAAGCAGCTTTTAGCTATTAAACTAAATTAAAAAGAATTTATTTTTCAATTGTTGAGGTGACCTCACTTTTTTTTTTTTTTTTTTTTTAGCCAAATGCAGGACCCAAAATAATTCCCCCCTTACGGAAGGGACCCTAGCTGGGTCCGTGGAAATTAATCAAGCACGTTCCTCTTTCCGGACTCCCCAGGTTAGCTGGAACTCTGATGTTAGTCAGTGAGGAGTGCTAAAGACGGCGGATTCCGCCCCTTCTGGCGCCCAGCTCGAGCTTCACCGGGCTGCTCAGTAAATCAGTTTGAGTGCAGATTCGCGTCTGCTCTCAGCCTGATGCTGCTTCAGTTCGGCTTATCTGCTCCCCAAAGCTATGGGGCGGTGCAAGCAGCCAGATCGATGTCTAAAAATATAAAATACCCCTTCCCTGTCTTCCAACCGAACCCTCCCTTCTTTGGGAAGTGTCCCTTCCTCCTGGCTCCGCAGCGGCCCGGGTCTTATCCCTGGGTGGCTAGGGAAATCAGCTGCGTTCCCTGACCAAAATACCCCCTCCGGTTCACCGGGTGCTGACTAGCTTGTTTGCTCTGTTCACACAAGGTCCAAGGGGTGCCAGGCAGCCAGCTCCCCAGAAAATAAAACTTTTTCGCCCCCGCCCGCGGCTCCAAATGGCCGTTTTATTTTTTATTTCCGTAACCGCGGGGCTCAGCCGCCTGTGCCAACCTCCACCGGCAGCCTCAAAACTCACGAATCTCCACCGTTCGGTCCACGCCGCCGATCCGCGCAGATAGATGTCCCAAGCCTCTCACTCCACGCGTGCACAGCACAGACCCCCGGGCAGGACCCCGTCCCCAATCCGCCTTGCTCTGGGAGCTTGCAGTGTGCGCCCTCCTACACCAACGCCATCTTGCCGCTCATCTCTATAGCAGTCTATTAATTTGGTTCATTATTTGGCTCCTGAAGAAGCGTAGTCCCTAACTACAGTGTGTTTGCTTTCCGCTTAGGTAGAAAAGACCAATTATTAGTTGCTAAAACAATTTTTGTTTTGAATGAAAAGCAGAAACCAGGATAAATCAACTTAGCATCAGTCTGAAAGTTGGAGTCAAACTTGACTTGTTTTCCTGCCCCTGAAATTGTTAGATATGATTTAAAGCAAAAGACAGAGACAGCTATAAGAAAACTTACGTTTTTGCTGTTGGCGTATTTATTTCATGTCATCTTATTTATCTTGCTCTCCATTTCATAGAACCTGACACCAGCATTTGTACAGACCTATTTAAGGACTGTATTCTCTGAGAAAACCCCAGTATTGACAAGGGATAACTAAACTGCAAATGGGGTTTCCAAGTGGATGTGAATTTTGAAGACTGAACAAATTCTGCCCTGTCGTGTGACATAAAATATGGTATAGAATGCATCTGAAATGTCAGGAAAAGTAATCATTATGCCATTTCCCATATTATCGTCCCTGACTCCCTTCTTTCTTGAAGTAGGAATTATAATGGCTGCTGATGAAGATTTTGTTTTAGGATGAGCAAGACACTCAGACTCTTTAGGTTCCAGCACTGTATCTTTAGGTTCAGTACAGTTGGCTATATTTGGACTGCATATTTGGCAAAGCTCCGGGGTTTCTGTTGGCCAAAGTAAAATGGAAATATCAAAATTCACATTCATAAGATAGGAGCTAACCAGTTTTAAAGAAAAGCAAACTTCCCTTACAAGCTTAGTGGTCAGAATGATATGTCATTAATTTCCCCCTTCAGCCCAGAGGATTAGTTTATGTGGCAG
Source organism: Tolypeutes matacus (assembly GCA_026826555.1). Classification (NCBI taxonomy): domain Eukaryota; kingdom Metazoa; phylum Chordata; class Mammalia; order Cingulata; family Chlamyphoridae; genus Tolypeutes; species Tolypeutes matacus. The sequence continues at coordinate 2,563,693 of JAKSZT010037812.1, forward strand.
TTTTTTCCCCCTCCTTTTGTTGTGTCGGCAGAGAGATAGGATTATATGACTCAAGTGGCAAAGGTCAGGAGTCCAAACATTTGGTTAATGAGTACCTTGCTTTCTAGGAAGATGAACTGAGCACAGTATGCCTAGGACCTGTAAGATCAAAGGAATCCCCTCGATTTGGAGGTTGGACTTTTATCAGCTCACCTGCAAAAATCTTTTAAGGAGTTCTGCTCAGCCAAAGCTATTATTTGCTGTATCTTAGTTGTGCATACTAATAGTAAAAACATTTTGCCAAGACGATTTTTCCTTGTCATGGTACTGATATTAGAAAAGCTCCAGTCTCTGTAAATATCCTTAGCAATTTGCCTTAGAACCCAGTGCTTTTATCAAATGGAGTTTCTAAGAAAAGTGTCTCATTACTTAACCTGCTTCCTTATCTGCCATTGTGGTTTCTCAGATAGTTCCTAACAGTCTTTTCTGCCTCTGGAGCTAAAAAAGAAATATAGAGTTACTGAGGAAATACAAGGCTAGTAAGAAAATACAGAGTAAAGTTTTAGTATATATCTTACCAGTGAACGGCATGCAGTGGTTTGGGCTTCTTTTGTTTTTATCATCAATATTAATGTGAAACTTTCTTGATAATTAGGGCTTGATCTGAGAATGCTCTGCTTAATCACTGTTTCCTGTAGCGTGGGACTCAGAAGATGCTTTTTAAAGTGTTATATTTGTGTTTTTTAATATATATTAGTTTTGGGTTTTGTTTTTTTTTTTTTAAGACCAGTACTTTAACCATGTGGTTTCACAGATATTGTTGCCTAGAACAATATCTGTCTGAAAGAGAGAAAGCCAATTTAAAAAAAACTGTTAAATAAATTTAATAGGGTGAGCAAGACACTCAGACTCTTTAGGTTCCAGCACTGTATCTTTAGGTTCACTACAGTTGGCTATATTTGGACTGCACATTTGGCAAAGCTCTGGGATTTCTGTTGGCCAAAGCAAAATGGAAATATCAAAATTCACTTCATAAGATAGGAGTAACCAGTTTTAAGAAAAACTATTAATCATCCTTTTAATTTATTTAATCCAATTAAATTGGGGTACTGTGTGTACTGTTTGGGAAACAGGTTCTGAATGATCTCTGGGTGCCCGTACCTCAATCCATTGTAGCCTCTGGCAGCAGGAGGAAGGCAGATAGGCAGTGAGTGGTATAGAGATTTCTCTGCTGATTTTATTGATGACCCAAGGACCTGGAGATGAGGAACTGAGTAAACTCGTGCCTCTTTTTTGAGTCTGGGTTCCCAGACATGTTGCAGACCTGAGTAGCCCCATCTCTGTAATTGGGTTCCTCTGAAGTACCGCTAGATTGGTCCGCCAATCCTACTGAGTGTTGTTCTACCCATTGCGTATGACCAGCAATAATTCTTTACCTGTTTGGAGTGGGTCAGAAGAAAGAACCAGCTGCTTCCACATGCTCCTTTCTTACACAATCACATGCACTTAGCAAATTTTCTAGCGATGTTTCTGCTAAGATTTGTGAGTCTTTCTGAAGAGTGCTCAGGCTCAGTGAGTTTACTAGGCGTTTTGTCATTTAAGCAAGTCTCAGTACTTGTCAATGTGGTGGATTGGGCTTGGGGATCATTGAAGGAGGGGAAGAGGAGGCTCCTGCAGGCCCACCTTCCTTCCTTTGCTTCCTCCTCTTCTTACTGGAACTACCACTGTCAGCCTGAGGTGGAAGCAAGAGATGAATTTGGCATGGGTACCCATCAAGAGTGAGGATGCAAAGTTGGGGCAGGTCCCAAGCAATGTGGGTTCCCAAAGAGAGAGAGGAGTGGAAACCCCCAAGAAGGGATATCTGCAAGAGAAGGTGAACTCTGATGACTACCTGACTTTGACAGGTTTTACCAAATGGCCTCTTGTATTTAAAAGGGTATATTTGACTCTGGACTTAAGAATTCTTAGTTAATCCTTCCTGTCTTTGCTCCTCTTTTATTTCTCTTATTTTTCCTCTTTTTAATATTTATTTTTTTAAAAGGCACAGAATGATACATAATTATTGTATACAAATCATGTATTAACAAGTGAAATTCTATTACCTCCTCCAGTTCTGCACCCCTGCTTTGAGATATGTACCTGTGCATATATATGCATTTAAATATATATATATCCACAAGTGTACAGATACATATAATATTTTTAAATGAGAATAGTATTTTTTTCTGAATCCCAAATACTTCGGTATATACAGATATACTTCATTTTTTCAAATGACTGCATGGTGTTCTTTGGTGAGAAACTACCAAATTTATTCAAATTCATTGAAAAGATGTTTAGGCGCTTTGGGAAATTCTATATAATAGGACTACAGTAAACATTTTTAAACACATGTTTTGCCAGACTCATTAATGTTTCTATAAGTGAAATCCCTAGTATGAAATTTCTGGAGCATAAAGTATGCTATAGAATTTGATAAACAATGTCACATTGCTCTACATAAAGGTTGTGGCAGTCTTAACTACTTATCTAATTTTTTTTTTTTTTTTTTTTTTTTGCCTTTATTGAATCTTAGCATAGATTATTTAATACTTATCTACTGTTCCACTCTTTGGGCACATTTTATTCCATGTGTCCTACCTTAGCATGTTTTCTCTAGCATGTTTACCTTGATTATGAATTGTCAGGGATACATAGTACTTTAATAATAGGTGCTCAATACAATAATGAGTTTTAAAAACAAAAATCCTTCCTAATCACCTGGGAGCAGTACAGTAATTTCAAGTTCAAGGCATTACTCTGCCATTTTTGTGGGACACAGGTGTGATGTTCCTTAATGATGGGTAATAGCTATTAAGTGGGAACTGAGATGTTAAAAGGAAGTGCTCATTTTTGCTATACACTACTAATGATTAATTCCATCTCTTCATTCAACAAATATTTATTTAGAGCCTATTCTGTGCTAGGTGTTGTGCTGGTCCACTGAAAGCTTTAGCTCTGTCTATATTTTTTCATACAAGTATAAAGTAACTAAAATTTCTAATTTATACATGAATACTCCTTTGAGTGGTTCTTAAAAACATTTTAAATCATACCCCGTGATTTGCTGTGGATGAAATAACTCAGCCTATGACTAGGTTAGACTGACTTTCAAAGAACTGTATTTGTCTCCGTCTCTGTGTTTTTGAATTATATATGCTCAAGACTGGACGTTTTTCAGGCTAGATACTTTACAGAAATGGCTAAAGTTAAAATTGTAAACATAGGTCCTAAAATTTAAATAAAGCATGAGTGAATTGTAGTCTTTTCAGTTTATATTTCTTTCCTTTCTCCCATCTATCTCTGGTATGTCCTTAGTTTAAAAATAATTGTTTTAAGGCTTTTTATTTTGTCCTAAAGAAAAAGAAATACGAGAAAGAGCCAGTAAAAGGGGGAGATGGCTCTAATAACGAGTGTGAAAGACTGCTTTTCCAGAGAGGAGACTAGTGTAAAATCTGTCATGTATAAATACAGTGAAATGTATAAATACAGATTTAAGAATTTATTAGAAGATAGACTAGCCTTGAAATGTAGAAGCAAAATAATTGAAATCATTGAAAGTATTTTAAGAACTGGTATTTGAATATTCTGGCCAAAGAGTAAATAATTTTCGGGACAATACAATGAAGCATAGGATGCCAGTACGGAGGGGTTTATACTGTACAACTAAAGTTTTTAGTAGGAAATTCTTCAACCCAGAGAGGTCACTCTTCCACAGTTCTGTTCTCTGCCCATTTTGAGTGGCAGGCTGGTTGCAGTTTGAGTCTAGCTCCTGTTCATGCTAAGGCCTCATATGAATATGTGTGTGAATTGGTGTTCCCATTATCAAGAGTCCCTTCTGGAGTCCTGAATTTGCTTTTTTTAAATTATTATTATTAAGGAAGGGAGGGAGAAGAAATGGGAGGAAATAACAGATTATGGGTCCCAGGTAGAGAGGAAGGGGCTGAAAAGTTATAAAGAGGGCTGATTTACAGGCTACAATTCCCATTACAGATTACAAATGCCCAGGTTTTACTTGCGTGCTCATCATGGCAGCGGGGGAAGAAGGCAAGAACTGGGAGTAGAAAGCAAGAACGGGAGAAAAGGCAAGAGCGCAGGGATCAAAAGGCAAGGGAGGGCCTGAATTTTCTTTATACTCTTTATACCACTTGATAGTCGTTCCTTATTTGTTAAAGCACTTATGATGGACTATATTAAAATTAATGTTTATAAACATAGTTTTTGTTCATTGTAAAACAAAGGGAAAAGTATATTAAAAGCCCAGAAAGTAGAAATCATCCACAGTTTCAAAAGAAGGGAAAAAATGAAAAGCATAAAAGAAACTCACTCTTATTTCAACTGCCTGGAAATAACTGGTATGGTTTTAGGCTAAAAATTCAGCATTTTTCCCACAATACACATTTGGCTTTTACAAAACATGATATTTATCTTATTCTACATGCTATTTTTTTTCCATTTTAAAAACAATTTATTGAAGTATATCATTCATACATGAACATACATAAACAATAAGTATATAGTAAAAGTTGTGAACTTATAAAACAAACATACATCACATCATACATAATAGGGTGGGTTGGGGAGAAAATACACCAGTATAAGATATGGGCTATAATTAGTAGTAATACTTTGACGATGCTGTTTCATAATTTTTTTTTTAATTTATTTATTTTTTATTGTGGGTAAAAATCAAAACTTTCACAATACATACCAATATTTGTAAAATGATATATAAATATATATGCATATATGTGCATTTGCTTACAAAAATGTTATATATATATATATATATATATATATATATATATATATATATTTTTTTTTTTTTTTTAAGAGGTGCTTAGATTGCCTAAAATATTACATGGAATCTACCAGGCCACACTTGTGGGAGATGTTTCATAATTTGTTACAAATGTTTCACAGCAATGCAAGGTATTTGTGGTGGGGTGGGGTGTTAGAGCCCTGTATGAAATTATATCTTTTTTTTTTTTTTAAAGCAGTTTTCCTGAGATATATTCACATACCATACAATCTATCCAAAGTGTGTAATCAATGGCTTTTGGTATCTACATGCTATTTTATAAACTTTATTCATTCAGTATTTTTTAAGGCCAAAAAAATCTCATTAATCACGCTAAAACCAATGGTTGATACTGTTGAATTTTCTAGTGCTCTGCAACTCTGAATTTACTCTTAAATAACACTGAGAAAATGCCAGTGGTCCATGTCGAAGAGTTAGTGGGTCATCAGGTCCTCCAAATTGCTCAGTGGCCCTCTGTATTATAGCCATATGGACTATGTAAGTGTTTATTTACCTCTTATATTCTTTACTGTTTTGAGATTTATATAACTCCACATGTGATCGAATAATTTAACCTGGGGTTGCTAGTGTCTGCCTTTTACCATCTTCTTTCCCTATCACACTTCAGTGTGCAGCTTAAGCTACACACTGAAGCTTTTCTTCATCCAATACCACCCAACCACCTCTCTCTTTCACTCAGCTTTGAGAGAAAGTCAGCCTACTCTGGAAGACAGCTTGTCCGGAGCTCATTTCTCCCATGGTGCCTTCACTCTCTTCTCTATAGCTGGGGCCTCCTTAAAGTTTGTGCCTTGAGCAGCCATTAAATGGAAGCCCTCCCACCTTCCTTTATCATTTGAAGTTTACTCTAGCCTATGACCCACAAGGCAGCCCCTGCCTCTTAGAGATTCCTTCGTCTTTGATTCCTTGGGGATCCTCAGTCATTAACCATTTTATTCTTTGTGCTCAGTGCTCTGTGATTGACCAGTCTTACAAGCACCAGTTACACCCTTAAACCTTTTTATCTCTGGGCTTGATCTAGCTCAGAAATCTCTACCTTGGCCCTCCTCCCTGTCTCTGTTCCCTACTCTCCAATTCTAGTCATTTGCACCATTCTCCCAGGATAGCCACCAGACCTGCTCTCCTTTCAAACTCCTGGGACTTGCCCAATCCCATTTCTTCACTTCCTCTTCCTGCTTTGTTGCTTTGGCCTCAAAACCCAGCCTGTAGTCATGTTTTGTTTGTTTCCCTCTTTAGTTATTATTTTTTAACTTTTTATTTTGTAATACTTTTAAACTTATAGGACAGTTACAAAAATAATACAACCCCCATACAGAGAACTCCAACGTACCCTCCTACCCAGATACACAAATCCACCAATTTTAAGATTTTGCCACATTCACCATATCATTCTCTCTACCTGTCTATTTATCCATTTTCTGAACACTTGAGTATAGGGTATATACATCATGCTCCTTAAACACGTAATACTGCAGTGTTCATTTCCTAAGAACAAGGATATTCACTTATGTAACCACCTTAAGTGCAGTTATCAAGTTCAAGAAATTTAATATTGATATAAAGTTTATAGTTTATATTCCAGTTTTTTTAATGTCTCTTTGAAACTTTTCTCCCTTACTAGGTCCCATCTAAGATCATGTATTGAATTTAATTGTCAAAATCTTTTTAGTTGCCTTTTTTTTGTGGAAACCTGTATACAACCTAAACATTTCCATCTCGACCACTTCCAAGCATACCATTCAATGACATTAATCACAATCACAATATTGTGGTATCCTCATCACCTTCCATTACTAAAACTTTCCCATATGTTCAGACAGAAACCCTGCACCCATTATTCATTAACTCCCCATTGCCCTGCCTCCCATCCATGGCAACCTATACTCTAGTTTCTGTCTCTATGAGCTTGTGTGTTCTCCAATATTTTCTTTGTAGTGACCATGTGACTTAACATCCTAAATTTATTATGTTTAAATTTTTAAAAAATTATATCAATGTTACAAATTACTCAGTTAACACAAGATGAGAATGACAGTAAATCTGTTTTTATTAGCAGTTATACTCTCCCCTTATTTTTGTTTATTAATCAGTCTTGAGGGATTTGGGATGATATCCACTCTGACAGCTTCAAGCTGAGAAGGGACGTAGATATTATGGGACAGAGGAATGCAGTTGAAGATGCTCCTTGCTTTCGGGATGGGGCTGATCCATCATCATCATTTTGTTAGTTGTCCAGGGTGGGCCCAGAGAACTGGAGAGTGGGAATTGACTGCCTACCTGCAGGATTTCAGGACTCAACTGGCACAGAAACAATCCAGAGGCTTAAAGTCTCTTGATTGAGACTAAATTTATTAAATTTCGTTAAATTTAACAGCCTAAATCTATTACATTCTTTGTTTGCTTTGATACCAACTTAACTTTAATAGTATATACAATGTTCCTATACCCCTCTGCCCCCTCACCTTTATGTAGTTCTTGTCACAAATTGCATGTTTATACATTGAGTCCAAAAACATTGATTTATCATTACATCTTATGCAGTTTGCCTTTTAGATTCTGTAAGGAAGTAAAAAGTGGAGATACATCCATGGTTTTTTATGAGAAATCGGCACTTTATCTTATTGAGGCTCCCTTGTATATGACATGTTGCCTCTCTTGCAGCACTCAGAATTCTCTTTCTCTTTGGTATTTAACAGCTTGATTATAATATGCTATGCTATGGGTCTATTTGTAGTTCATTTAGTGTCTTGAATGTGTATATTCATGTCTTTCATCAAATTTGCGAAGTTTTCAGTCATTATTTCTTTGAATATTCTCTCTGCCCCTTTCTTTCTTTCTTCTTCTGGGACTCCCACAATGCCTATATTGGTATACTTGATGGTATCTTCAGGTTCCTCAGTCTCTGTTCACTTTACTTGATTCTTTCTGCTCCTCAGACTGAATGGTTCCAATAGTCTTCTCTCCATATCGGACGGAGAGTCCCCTGATCCCAGTTTCTCTTCTTGTCTTATTCTTTCTTTCTCATCCGCGGCACCACTTCAGGTTCTCTGATTCTTTCTTCGGCCACCTCCAATCTGCTGTTGAACCTCAGTAGAGAGTTTTTAATTTCTGCTAATATGGTTTTCAGATCTGTTTGGTTCCTTTACATCAATTCCATCTCACTATTGATATTCTCATTGTGTTTATCTATCATTTTCCTGATTTCCTTTAGTTCTTTGTCCTTATTTTCCTTTAGTTCTTTAAGCATATTTTTAGGACCATTTTCTATCCCTTTATTAAAGACGTTGTGTGTTTATAGACAATCATGCATAAAACACAGGATCCCCATATACCACCCCACCACCAACCCCTTGCGTTGGTGTGGAGCATTTATTACAATTGATGAGAGCACATTTTTATAATTGTACTGTTAAATAAACTCCATGGTTTAATTTAGGGATCACTGTATAGTGTAGTTCCAAGGATTTTTTTCTTTTAATTTTTATTCTACTACCATATGTACAATCCAACATTTCCCCCTTTTAATCATATTAACATATATATTTCAGTGCTGTTAATCATATTCACAGTGTGCTACTATCACCACCATGCATTACCAAAATATTTTGGCCATTCCAAATAGAAACCCTGTAATTTAAAGCCTTAATTTTCCATTGCCTGTCCCTACCCTGTCCCCTAGTAACCTATATTCTAGATTCTGACTCTATGAGTTTGCTTATTCTAATTGTTTCAAATCAGTGATATAATAAAATATTTGTCCTTTTGTGCCTGGCTTATTTCACTCAACATGATGTCTTCAAGTTTCGTCCATGTTGTTGCATGTATCAGGACTTCATTCCTTTTTATGGCTGAATATTATTCTATTTGTATGTATATACCACATTTTATTTATCCACTCATCATTTGATGGACACTTGAGTTGTTTCCATCTTTTGGAAATTGTGAATAATGCCACTATGAAAATCAGTGTGAAAATATCTGTTCAACTCCCTGCTTTCAATTCTTTTGAGTATATACCTAGTAGTGGGATTGCCAGGTCATATGGTAGTTCTATACTTGCTTTCTGATGAACCGTCAAACTATCTTCCACAGTGGCTGCACCATTTTATGTTGCCACCAGCAATGAATAAGGGTTCCTATTTCTCCCTATCCCCTCCAATACTTGTTATTTTCCGTTTTTATTAATAGCAGCCATTCTAATGGGCATGAAATGGTATCTTGTTGTGGTTTTGTTTTGCATTTCCCTGATGGTTAATGATATTGAGCATTTTTTCATGTGCTTTCTGGTCATTTGTGTATCTTCTTTGGAGAGATGTCTGTTCCAGTCTTTTGCCCATTTTTTAATTTGGTTTATTTGTCTTTTTGTTGTTAAGTTGAAGGATTACTTTATATATACTGGATATTAATCCTCTATCAGATATGTGGCTTCCAAATATTTTCTCCCATTGTGTAGATTGTCTTTTTACTTTCATGATAAAATCCTTTGAGTACCAGCTTCCCACATACAAGATCCTGGGTTCAATTCCTGGCCCCAGTACCTAAAAAAAAAAAAAAAAGTTAACTCTGGGATTTGCTCCCTGGGATTTGTTTCCTCATTTTGTAACCAGATGGTGATGAAGACATCATTGTGTGAGTATAAATTATAAATTAGTTTTTATATCATAGTATTGCATCTGGATTTTCTGTTTCTTTTGCTTATAACAAAGAGTAAAACTTGGGGGAATGTCTCTGAATCTTCTCTTTAGGTATAATAATTGGATGGCTGATTCCTTTTATGTTTAAGAAATTTGTTTCTTCTAGTAACTGATGGGACTCAATGATGTTTTCTTTTCCTGGTAAAGCAAGTTGAAAAGGAAGGCCTGGTTTGATTAAAGGAAGTAGGTTTTCCCATCTGATAATCACAGATGTATTTCTTTTTAAGAGATTATTTTTTAAAAACTGATTTTCTTCTGATGGACTCTCTAAACAGTTCTATAGTTTTGTTTTGTTTTAATAGGTTGGGGGAAATGAGTTTTAAAGAGGACAATTTGTTAGTCTCATATTGTGAAGAATCTGAAATTAAGACCAATGTTCTTAGAATCAAATAGAGTTGATTGCTTTCTTCCTCTACTATTCCTTTTTCATTCATGTTGTTTGCTTACAATGTGCCAGGCAGTATGCTAAGTTCTAGGGATATAATAATGAAAAAGACAACAGATCGACCCTCATCCAGTTTCCATTATAGTAGAGCAGAAAGGCACTTCACAAGTAACATAAATGAGAGGATGGTCAGACAAGGCTTGTTTGAAGAGATGTATAGGAGTGGGCAGCCTGAAAGTTGAATGACTCCAATCATGAAGAATAGAGTAAGAGTGTTCCAAGAAGTAATAGCATAAAGACCTTGAGTTAGTTAGGAACTAAAAGTAGACTAGGGTAATTGAAGTATAGTGGGCAGTGGTGATACTTGGAGATAGAAAGGCATGAAGGGTCTTGTATGCCATGTAACAGTTGTGTGTGGAATTTTTTCTAAGAGCAGTGGAAAGCTCTTATGGGCTTCAGGGGTGGGAGTCACACACTGTAAGTTCTCTTTTGCTGCCTTTGAAGAGTGGGATGTGAGGAGGTGAGGTGGTAAGAGCAGGAGCAGCATTGAGGAGGCTGTGGCAATAATTCACATGAAGTGTGTCGGTGCGCTAAACCCTGTGGTTGCAATGGCAATGAAGAGAAGTATATGCGTTTGTGTTATACTTAAGAGGTAGAATTAGACCCTTGTTAACAGTGGTTCTTTTAAATTATGGTTCTTTTTAATCTTTGCCAACTTGATAGCTGAAGAATATCTCACTATTGTTTGAATTTTTCTTTTTTCTAAAAATTTGATGAGATTGACCCCCTCCACGCCAACACTTCACATTTGTTGGTTGGTTGTATTTTATGTATGTGTGTGTGTGATTGGCCTGTTTGTAATCTTTGTTTATTTAAAGTTTTTTTCTTACTGGCTTTTAAGAGCTCTTCATATATGCAATAGATTAAAAAATATTTTGTCCTGTGTTACCATTTTCCTTATAATTTTATTTATGGAATACTTTAAAAGATTTTTAATGATTGTTTATTTAAATCTGTGGTTTATAAGTTAGGGATCATATGTATGTTAATGTTAGAGACTTCATAAATGAATGAGAATTTGACAGGACACTTTTTAATATGACCCATTTTGAACTTTAGTTATTTTGTATAACATAACACAGTGATATATGTTCAAGGCTTTTTAAAAGTAAAGAACTTTTTGGTATAATGCAAAATGGCCTTATCTTTGATTGTTCAGATATTGTATCTATTTCTCAGTTTTATCATGCCTTTTTTTAAACTGAATTTATAACACATAATTTTATATAATTTCTTTACAGTTTAGCTGTTGCCTTAGATTAGTTGCAGGGTTATAATTTTGTTGCATTAAACTAAAATTCTGGAAGCCAGAGATTAAAGCTTATTAAAATTGTGTATAAATTAAGAATAAATATGTGCAGTGATAGTAGCAGGGTTTTTCCTTCAAGTAAATTGTTTGTATTCTTTAATTTGTACTTCTATCTAATTTTTTTTTTTTTTAATCTCTTTGAGGTCCTACTTTCTGACTTGGTCTTGTATAGGTAAGATTCCAGGGCAGCTCACTTATCCAGTTTGCGTGAAGAACTGTGATAATGGCCATGTTGCTAATTGTAGAGTCATTAGGCAAACATGAGAGTCACAGGGGGTAGAATGGAAAGAGCATCAGTTGGTGGTTTAAAAAAACAGGGCGTTCTAGGGAAGCGGCTGTGGCTCAATCAGTAGGGCTCCCGTTTACCATATGGGAGGCCCCAGGTTCGGTTCCCGGGGCCTCCTGGTGAAGGCAAGCCTGCCCGCACGGCGTGGTTAGCTGACCCAGCTAGCACAAGCAGCAAGGGGGGGATAAATGAATAAATAAATAAAATCTTTAAAAAAAAACAAACAAAAAAAAAAACAACAGGGTGTTCTAGTTCCTGTAATTCCATGACTCAACTTGGGCCGAGGACCTCTGTTGAAAGATGTCTCCAGTGCAGATGTATCTGCATTGGCATGAGTATGTAATTTCATAGACTGCTTTCTGCTTCCTGGTGGTATTTTACCTTGGTCCAAAGCTACAGCTACAGCTGTAGTCAGTTTACAAGCTATGCTCCGGTACAGACCCACTTGATGGATAAGGACCAAAGCTGAGCTTTGGGGCTATAGCTTTTGGTAGTAAACTCAGTGAAGATGGGCCCAGGAAGTTTGGGAAATTGTTAGATCCAATTTAAGAACCAAAAAGTCACAGTGATACATTGACACTCATTTTTTTTTTAGTTGGCATGGTTACTGTCAGAAAAAAAATACTAAAAGTATCGTTTTTAGATGTGGAGATAAGGTAGAGGAGACTTACCCTGGCCTTCCTTGACCCCCAGGAGACCAAGAGGATAAATCCAGGAAAGGAGGTGGGGGAGCCATTAATGGGAGAAGAAAAGTAGCATGGTGGGAACATGGACAGTGCCTTCTGTGGTAAGGACTACCCAAGGGGCACACATTTAAGTGCCATCAATTTAGAGTTTACCCTTTTGGTTGTTCTCTAGTCTGAATTTAGTTTGAACTCTTCTAGCTATCAAAATAAGCATTAGAAATTTGTTTTGGAAGATAAACTTGAACTTGATTTCTCCTTTCTGGACCTGTGAATTATTGCTAATTTTGAAACAAGGTGTTAATCCCCACAGTCATGTTCCTTAAATTTAGGTATCCTTTTACCTCAGTGAGTTAAATTTATTTTTTAAGTGTTGATAGACTTCCTCACTGAAATGGAAAAGCTTTGGTTACTAAGCTCTAATGGGTATTTCTAATCTTCAGTGGATTATAGAAACTTTTAATTTCAATGTAGATTAGATTTTTTTATTTTTATTTTGTGTTAAATGAGAAATAGTGATCTTTTCTTTCAACCTGCTATCAGTCTGTTACCAATGTTAGGCAGAACCTCCCCACCAACTACCACACCCTCCCCCCAAAAAAGAATACGTGAGTACTGGATTGCTTTTGTTCTTCGAGGTTTGAAAAAATCTTCAGCTGCCCTTATGCTTTTTTATTTTGCTGACTTCTTTTCCTCTTTTGACCTCCCCACTTGGATCTTAAAACCCCAGCCCCTAGCCACTAGGATCCAAGTTTGATATCCCTCTGGGCTACAGTTTGTGGTTTATCTTTTCCATTCTGGCTTTGAGATTCTTCTTCTTTTGATACATAGGAAGCTCCCTTTCTTTATTTGGAGGGTGATCATAGCATTAAAATTTCAGCAGTTATATTTTAATGTGCTTGATGTACAAAGAGATACACATTAACTTGGTCCATTATGTTGTCAAACTAGAAGACATCTATCTACTTTATGTTCTCATTGATTTATATTTTCAACAAACATCAAGTAAGTGTGTACTGTGTGTTAGGACCTAGAAATTCCAAGACCAATGAGAGAGGACTATTTGAAATTGGTAACCCTAAAAGAAAGAAGGCATATGGTGGGAAGGACAGTCTAGGCAGAATGAATAACTTGTGAGGGACACTACTCAGCAGGTGAGGTATGAGATATGACACAGACCTAGTCCTTGTAGGGAAAGGATAGAAGGTAAAGAAATAGGCTCTTTTGTAGAAAGTCTTATTGCTAAGCTAAGGAGAGTGTTTGTTTGTTTGTTTGTTTTTAATTTAACAAAAGCCATAACAACTTTATTAATGGATAGTATGAAATTGGAAACAAACTAAATTGCTACTATCAACTGGCAAATGGACAAACTGCTTTATTTACACAGTGGTCTACTCGATTGGTTGTTATTTGGACTGGGAAATTGGAAATGGACCTAATGCCTATCCTCATTCCAGAGTCATATTTTTGGGTTCAGTTGAGACAAGTTTAGATTTTGAAATGAGAGGACCTGAGTTCAGGTCTTGCTTGTGCCAGTTACCAGCTGTAGGACTCTTCTTGGTCCTTTAGGTCAGTATTTCCCTACATAGATCTGACATGCTTATCTTGGGAAGCATGTAAGCACAAAGGGAATCATTTTATAGCTATTGAGCAGTGTCCAAAGAGCTATAGAATTGTTTCTTAGAAGAGACAACATTGGAAAGTCTATAAAATGTTTCACCTTTGACCTTATCTATTATCCAACTTCAGGCTCTTCCAAGGAAGACTACAAGGGAATCAGTGGTCCCTTCAAATAATACAGGCTTGAAAACTATGGAGTTTACTAATAATTGCTTTTCCATTTTCCTTATGCTTGTTGATTTTGCATTTTAAGTCCTTTGATTTAGAAGTCCCAGTAACCTTACCTTTTCTCTTGCCTCCACAGAAGGAAGAATCTTCTTCAAAAATGAGGAGAATTAATTCCTGGGCACTCAAGAACCCTGCACAGCTACATGAAGTGTTTAACAACTGACCATCTTGCCAAACAACTGTGGGTTAACAAGGCTGACAGGATGAATGAGCCAAGGAAGGACAGTGCCCTTCCCTGTAGGAACAGTGACTGATGACCTGCTGAGAGCAAGCTGGAGTCTACATGTTGTCTGCCAATACAATGAAGGAAGTGGTATATTGGTCACCCAAGAAGGTGGCAGACTGGCTGTTGGAGAATGCTGTGCCAGAATACTGTGAGCCTCTGGAACATTTCACAGGCCAGGACTTGATCAACCTAACCCAAGAGGATTTCAAAAAGCCCCCCTTGTGCCGAGTCTCCTCAGACAACGGGCAGCGGCTCTTGGACATGATAGAGACCCTGAAAATGGAGCAGCACATGGAAGCACACAAGAATGGCCATGCCAACGGACACCTCAGCATTGGCACAAATGTTCCCACCCCTAAGAGCAGCTTCAACACCAAGATCAAACCCAACGGCATGCCAAATGGGTATCGGAAAGAGATGATAAAGATCCCCATGCCAGAACCAGAGCGCTCTCAGTACCCCATGGAGTGGGGCAAGACTTTTCTGGCCTTTCTTTATGCACTTTCCTGTTTTGTTCTCACCACAGTGATGATCTCGGTCGTCCATGAACGAGTGCCTCCTAAGGAGGTGCAGCCTCCACTACCGGACACGTTTTTTGACCATTTTAACCGGGTGCAGTGGGCCTTTTCTATTTGTGAAATTAACGGCATGATCCTTGTAGGACTCTGGTTAATTCAGTGGCTGCTCTTAAAATACAAGTAAGTAAAGCAACAGCTCTTAGATTGAATGGTTGGGGGTCTGCACTATAGACATGTAATTTTTATTTGGAAATGAAATTTGTCAAGCAGTGGGAAAGCATAGTCTTTCCTTTTTTTAAAGACCACATCCTGTTGAACTAACTAAACCTCTGGCAGCTTTAAGAAGATGCTGTTGTCTACTTTGAACAGCATTAGTACAGAATGATGAATAAGGTTCTTAAGAGGTGGTGTCCTATTTTGACTGAAAAAGAAAAAAAACCCTCAGATACCTTTAGAGATTACAGGCTATTGAACCACCCAGTCTCCATGTTATTAACACATCAAGTAGAGTTGACAATTGTCCTAAAGTTCTATGAATGGCTGTTTAGTTTTTTCCCCACAAGAGTCAGACATCTGGAATGTTAGCAAGATGTAATTAAGAATGTTTCACACATACAACTCAGAAAAGCTATTCCAAAATAGATTATTAGAGAAACGATGTCCTTCAGGTAGGTAAAATGCTTGTTAACCTGCATGGATTTCCACCTTTTAGAATGTGTAACACTTAAAGCAATGTGTGGCTATTCCATTCATGTTACTTGAGATTTTAAATAGGCTCCTCCTTTTAGTTTCCAGTGGTCCCAATTGACTTGATGTCCCAAGCTCTGAACTCAACATAGACTCCTTAGGCAAGCTGTTTGCCTGGATTCCCTTTAGCAAACTAAGCATCTACATTATCCCCTGGTCATTGAGTATTTGATTTTCCCATCATCGGAACATCTTTATGGCTTCCACACATGGGACTTGGAAATTGGTTTGTTAAGGAATTAAGTTTCTCTCTGGTGGGCTGTGTTTCTTGACCCACGGTGTGGTTAAATATTAAGTATATCATCTTAAATCAAAGCAAACCGACTGAGAGTCTATGCTGAACATTCTCAGAAATGAGTCTTTTCCTGGTTTGTTTTACAAGGACTGTGTTTTTTTTTTCATATTTATAAATTATTTATCTTCAAATAGAAATAAAAGCATTTCCTGACCCTTTGCCAGAGAAAGACTATCTTAACTTATGAAAAGAAAAGTCATTTAAGTGGCCAGGGTTTATTTTGGGACTAGTTTGGCAGTCTTTGAGTTTAAGCTAAATTAGAAATAGAAGGGATGGTCTGGGATACATTTGATTTGGTGGAAGACTTTTGTTGTTGTTTGCTCTAGTTTTAAGAGGCAAACTAGGTTGCTTTTGAATTTTTAAAAGATCCCAAATAAGCTTTTTTCCCTAAAAGCCTATTGAAAAAAAGATGCAAATATTTTCCTTTACCAAGTCTTGGTCAACTCAAGATTGTGTTTCCTGGGTTTTTCCTGTTTGTTTTTGTTTTGTTTTGTTTTGAATTTTTGTTTATGTAATTTTGTTTTCTGGTTTTACATCAAAATTCTTACGTGCAATCAAATAATTTACTTCTCCAGAATATAACTTTGAGTAAATCATACTATGTATGAGTCCAAATCTTTAGAGAACTGTGACTTTATAAATAATTTTATTCTTGTTCTAAGGAAGTGTCCTAATCATAGAACTAATTTCTTTTAAGTGCATTATTACTATTTATATTTTTCTCAGGAGAGAATTTTCCTCTTTGGTTTCCCTGTAGGCTTCCTAATTTCAAGTTTTATTGTAGTTCTTGCAAATACCACAGTCATTTATATGGTTAAATTGTACAGTAATAAACCAGTTGATTCATGCCTAAGACAAAATTAATCCCGTGCTGGGTAAATCCCTAAATCTCAGGAGCTTTGTTTTTCTCATAGATAAAATAAGGGCCTTTTAGAGAAGATTTCTGTTGTCATAGACAATTATGTTTTGATTCAGACATCATTGAGCAGGCTAATTATGTTTGAATTTTATTAGCTTCAGAGCTTCTTTGACCAGAACACATTCAACTAAAGCATTCTTTAAAGTCCTTTCTCTGGGTTGTACCTTGGCAGGATAGGAACATGGGAACTGAAAGCAGACTGTTGTCATGATAATCCTAACCATCCCCCTGTTCTTCTAATGGGGATGCTCAGGTTTCCCATCTCCCTCCTTTTTACCTCTCTTCAGTGCCTATGGCAGACCTGACATGTAAGAGATAGGAAGAAAGAAACAAATTGATGCGCCAAGCAGTGGTATATTTTTGTTTGTTTTTGAGGTGCCAGGGATTAAACCCAGGACCTTGTATGTGGGAAGCTGGCGCTCAACCACTGAGCCACACCGGCTTCCCTGAGTTGGTTTTTTTTTTTCATTTATTTTGCTTGTTGTTTGTTTTTGTTTTTTTTTAGGAGGCACCTAGAACCAAACACAGGACCTCCCATGATCGCTTGAGCCACATCCACTCCCAGCAGTGGGTTTTGATGAAATTGTCTTTTCCTGGCTCTTATAAAGAAGATTAAAATATTTTGTAGTGCCAGAGAGACCACTTGTTTCTAATTAATTGGCTTTTTGTAGTATGGCAATAAATGGATCCTTCTGAGTTATGAGATATTCTGATTAATGAAGAGTTAACCTCTCCCTCTATTTGTTCTTGATTCTCCTGAGTCTTGACCCTTCTTCCCATCCTCCATCAGGACGTTTGCCACGCAGGAGCATATTTTACACAACTCCTCTGACTTAAGCCTTTTGGACCTGTAATTCCTAAAGGGGCATTTTACTTTGATTTTCAAAGTTCAGGAGCCCTTTAAAAAATCAGCCTATTACTTCTTGCCTATGTATCCTTTTAGTTTTTAGAGATGAATCCAACTGAAACTGTAGAGGATGATTTAATAACTGAGAAATGAAATTTAGCCAACACCGCCCAACAACAAACACTTCAGCCAGATATTTGAGCTGCTGGAAAGCTTATTGCTGAATTTGTGACATTGTGGCATTTGGTTTTATTCTTACATTGTATACAATTGGCCCTAAAACATAGGTTGTGGTTTTTGTACGTTAAAAAAAATTTTTTTTTTTTTTTACCTCCTTTCATTCTTAACATTTCCCCTTGTATCTGTATCAGACATTGAGAAGTAGAAAGCAACAGTAATGCCTGTGAGAACTTTTTGGTTTTTAAAATTGTAAACAATGTTATCTCCCCATTTAGAATTGGGCTTTCAAGCCACGGTCTAGGAAAATTTTCCAGGAAATCTCTGCATTTGTATCAGACTTAACTGAAAAACAGGTATCCCTTGTTTTAAAAAAGTACAGAGTTGATAAAGCCAGAATACTATGGAATTTTCATGCATGGCTAACATGGTGGCACCTAAGGGTGCTGGGTGTGGCTCAGTTCTATTAAGATGTTATAAACACCTGAAAAAGGAGAAGCCCAAGGAGCAGGATTGTAGAATTTCCATGTTAAGGGTTTTCTAGTCATCTGAGAAATAAAGATGAATTAGTAGGGTGATCATAGGTACCTCAAGCTCAACTTTTCTAAAATCAGATTTAGTATCTTTTTTCCCCAACTTGTTCTTCCTCCTTAACTCAGTCAGTGGCATTTCCTAGAAATCTGGGAGAACTCTTCAGTTCCTTTTATCCAAGTAGTCACTAAGTTCTGTCAGTTCTAATTCTGTCAGTTCTGATTTCAGATCTGTCTGCTCTTTCCATTGCTACTTAGTGCTGCATAGCAGGTGATCAGATGGAGCCAGCTCCTTAGCATAAAACACGAGGCCCTTTGTAATTTGACCCCAATCTGTCCTGCCTCATCTCTAGCTACTGCACTCCATAGTTTCTCCCAAACACATCTAGTTCATATCACATTCCATTCTATTAGTTGTGTATATGTCGTCTTCACTGCTAGATTTTAAGTTCCTCAAGGGAAAAGTCTAGATCCTATTCATCATTCATATTTTTATCTAAATGCCTGGTTAGAGTGCCTGCCACAGAAAGTGTCCATTTAAAATTCACTCATTCAGTTTGTATTTATTGAGCAATGTGCCAGATACAGTTATAAACTTTGAGAATGCTGCAATGAGCAGATGGCCCTTATGTTCTTATTGAGTTTATGTATGGGTCAGGCAGGCAGTAAACAAATAATAAATTAAATAAATTAAAACAAATGAATATTAGCAAGCTGTTACGAAGGACAAAGAAGGTCACTATATATTGATAAAGGGGTTAGTTCAACAAGAAGACATGACAGTTATAAATAAATATAAACTTAAGGACAGAGCTCCAAAATATATAAAGCAAATATTGACAGATTTGAAGGAGAAAGAGACAGTTCTGTATTAATAGGAGACTTTAATGTACCATATTCAATAATGGATAGAACATCAAGATAGGTATGGAAATAGAAGATTTCAACAACACTATAAAACAACCAAACCATAGATATAGATTAGATATAGATATAGATAGATATAGATATAGATATAGATATAGATATAGATATAGATATATAAAACACTTCACCCAACAGCAGCTGAATACATAGTCTTCTAGTGCACATGGATAGACCATATGTTAGGTTACCAAAAGTTGCAATAAATTAAAAAATATTGAAATCACATAATGTATCTTCTCTGACCACAATGGAATAAAGCTAGAAATCAGTAACCGAGGAGAACTGGAAAATTCACAAGTATGTGGAAATTAAACAATGTACTCTTAAACAACTGAGTCAAAGAAGAAGTCACAAGGGAAATTAGGAAATATCTTGTGGCAAATGAAAAGGAAAACTAAAAATACCAAAACTTATGGGATGCAGGAAACATAGTTCTAAGAGGGAATTTTATAGCTCTAAATGCTTACATTCAAAACGAAGAAAGATCTCAAATCAGAGACCTAACCTCACAAGTAGAGGATCTGGAGAAAGAAGAGCAAACTAATGAGCCAAGTGAGTAGAAGGAAGGAAAGCACAACAATTAGTATGGGCATAAATGAAATCAAGAATAAAAACAATAGAATCAGCAAAACCAAAAGTTGATTCTTTAATAAGATCATTAAAACCAACAAACCTTTACCTAGACTGATTTTTTTTAAAAAAGAGAGGATACAAATAATTAAAATAAAAAATGAAAGGGGAGACATTACTATCAACCCCGCAGAAATAAAAAGAATTATAAGAGGAATACTGTGAACAACTGTTCACCTACAAGCAGTGGCTTTTCAGAAAGCCAAGACTATTGAAGTCAGAGAGGGTCCCCATGTCCCTTCTACTCCATACCTTCTTGAGCCCCTCATGTCCATGTCTTCCCCAAGGAAGACTAAACAGCCTACAAAAGGTCGTCCTTTCCCCTAAGTATATTCTCCTCCCCTTCCAGGGAGGAAATCAAAGGGCTAAGTGGAAAAATGAAGCCAGCAGGTTCATTATGCGGGGGGGGGGCACTTTTAAAATGTGGATGACTGGTCACCCCCAGCCTAGTTCTGGATATACTTACTTTACATTTCATATTAATGATTGCCTTTAGAAGCTTCTCTACTTCATTCAGCCTGATCTTTATGTCATGAGCATCCTTTATGGCAACGAGTCCTAGAATTGAGATGGAAATACCTAAAGTCAGAAAAAATAAACCAGCCAACAAACCAGGAAGTGTGGTCATAAACTAAACACGGAGAAACAGTTATCCCGTGGGGGGGGGGCACTTTCCTCATACCATCCTCCAGCATCAGTGGTTTGGGAATGCTTACTCCATCTCTGTATCCACAAACTCCTGCTCTGAACTCCATTTTAGATTTCAGTGGTATAATGAATAATTTACATCTGTGCTGGAGTCAATGCTGATGATCCAAAAAGGAGTTGTTTGGGAGGCTGGGAATGATGGGGCAAGAGGGGCAGAAAAAGTAAGATTCCTCGGAATGAGGCAGTATAGCTCAGTTCCTAAACACCATTTGGTTATGTCCAGAGCTTGGAGACCTTGCAAGCTTCTGGTCAGAGTGGAGGCTGCAGTGAGAGGGAAGTGGACCCAGATTCACGCATCCTAGAAACACGTGGGAAGGGCTAGCTCTGCTGGCCATGACTATCCCGCCCATAAGCCCCGCATAAATGGACCCTGTATTTATACAAGTCATTGAAGTGCCAGGTTGGGAAGGCAAAACAGTCTGCCCAGAGAAAACCCATGTGGGCACAACTCTTGGCATTTCCAGGAATCTGAGCCTCTTCTCTAGTTTTGTGTTAGCAGAAATCCAAAGTGGCTGCTGGCAAGGGAGGCTGGGCTGTCTTAGGTACAATCCCATCCCACTGCCTCAGAATATTCCAGCTCATGACATGGAGACTGGGGGGCTTTCCATCTCCCCACAAGCAGTGCGTAACCCAAATCTTCTCACCACAGTTTTACACCACATTTATTAGTGTGGTGGTTTGGAGCTGATGTACAGAAAAACATGTTCTTAAACTTAATCCATTCCTGCAGGTGTGAGCCCATTGTAAGTAGGACATTTTGATGAAGTTTCTTTAGTTAAGGTGTAGCCCATCTCAGTCAGGACAGGTCTTAATCCTATCACTGGAGTCCTTTATAAGTGGAACGAAATTCAGACAGAGAGCGAGAAAGTCACAGGAAGCAAGAAGCTGAAATTCAGTGGAACCCAGAAGAGAGTGGAGAGGCCAGAGAAGCAACCATGCGCCTTGCCACGTGACAGAGGAGCCCAGGACCGAGGATAGCCAGCAACCAGCCCCAGAACACTAGTCTTCAGGAAGAAAGCATTACTTTGATGACACCTTGATTTGGACTTTCTTTTAGTCTCAAAACCAGTTGGAGCTGAGAGACCAGAGTGGTAGAGTTGTTTTTGGTGGTGATATGGAACATTCTCGCGTAAGCTGTTATATAGTTACATAGAGTGGTGACATGGAAATTGTCACTGTGTAGACTCTTGGGACATTGGTGCTATGCAAAAAGATACGGAACTAGAGAAGGGAAACGGTGTTGTCAGATCTTCTTTAAGACCTGCTGTGACGTCTGTGTTCAGAACTGTTTCTAGGGGCTTTGTTAATCCCACAGGAAGGAACAGAAAATTTTTCAGTGTGGCTTTTCTGGGATTCTCCTCTTGTAAGGGATAGATTTTAGATATCTGGAAGCATTGTATATTTTACATTCAGAAATCAATTTGGAGAAGATTTATATTGTATTTTAGCCTTTGATAAATGCTATGGCTTTGGGGCCTTATTGTTGGGTGGATATTTGCCAGTTTAAGAAAATGTATCTATATCATTTACATTTCTTCTGTGATTGGAATCTAATTTCCAAAGGACATAATCCCAGTGTTGATTGGCAACTGCTGCACTTAGATGCCAATTTGATTGTTTCTGGTCTGTGTTTTACTCAACAGACTAGACTTTTCACTATTTTAATTTAATCAAGATTTTCACATTAAGTTGATTGGATCAAAGTGCTTAATCTCTTTCCTCTTTTAATCCCCATGGTAGTTTATGCCCACAGACGCTGTCCACATTTTTTCCATTGTTTTTATGTGTTTGGTGGTTGTGATTAAAGTTCTTAAAAGCACTGAATATAGAGCATTTAATATGAGGCCATTCTCTCCAGATTCCTATTATTGGAATTTAATTTCTGAGTTCTAGAAGAGCCTTTTCTTAAGGCTATTTCACTTTATTGTAAATTGACCTTACACTGTGGACAGCAAGGCCAGTATCTAATGAAACTTTAGAACATATTTACATTTAGTGATTTACCAAAAATTAAAAGACTATTCTAGAGATGCAGAATGAACAAAACAAAGTGGCCTAGAGGTTATATTCGGGGAATTTTTGTTTGTTCTGATAGTGTAGTAACAGCTCAGTTTTTGAAAGTATATTGTCCAAACTCCATCCAAGTATGTAAAACTCATGAGAATAAAATTTCCCTCAAGTTATTACAACTTTTTTTTGGGGAGGGGGCACCTACCCTGTTATTTAATTGGCTGGTAATCAGTCATATTCCTCTCTAGCAATAAAGCAAGGTAAAAGCTCAGGGATTGTCTCTTCCCTCCTCTCTCCTCTCTCTACATATATACCCGCATCAGTTGATGTGCATACTGGAAGTCTGTTTTAACCTGTTCCTTTTTGTGTACACTGTCAAAAAAAAAAACCATTTTCACCATTGTCAAGTGGCAGGTTCCAAAGCAGCTGATTTGACTAACATGAATTTTTTTAACATGCACTGTGTTATTTGATTTTTCTCAATCAACCTTTAAAATATGTGGTAGTATTCTCCTCTCTAGTGAAGACTGCTAAGGCTGAGAGAAGCTATTGACTTGCTCAAGGTCCCACAACAGTAGATTTGGGGGATCTAAGTCCTGTCAGTATAAATATCCAGTCTAGAAATTTCCTGGTATAACAGGTAGTTGTCTTCTGAAAATGTATTTTCTTACCATACATGATGGCATGAATTCTGTGTGCACAGAACAGACAATAAAAACACATCCTTTTTTTTTTGCTGGGGATTGAACACAGGACCTTGGATGTGGGAAGCCGGCGCTCAACCACTGAGCCACATCGGCTCCCCTGGGTTGGCTTCTTTCATTTGTTTTGCTTGTTGTTTCCTGGGGACCTTCCCTGTCCAATTAACTTCCCAGGTAATTTGGACATCTCAGCTTTTTGTAGGCCTATACTTTGCCTTCTCTCTCCACTTCTATTTACTGAGGGCAATACTTAGAATCGGAAAGAGTCACTCTAGGGACTAGATGACAGATTCAGTTCCAGACTACATCCAGACTTCTCTTTCTCATGTAGCTAGAGTGGCCTTATCTGGTTTCACCTTTTCTGATCTTTACCATTTTATGTCTTATGAACTAAATAAACTCCCAAGCCCTAGCAATTTTTGGGAAACTGAATTCACCCTGTGAATTTCCTTAAATTCAGTTGTTCCAACAATTTGGCTTTAAAGTTATCATAGACATTAAAAGAAGTTTTCAACTGAGAGTTAGGGTAATAAAAGCAAGTGAGTATAAAAATAAATAGGCACAATAAATTACAGTTTCATGGATCAATTTTTATTATTTTAACACTGAAGAATTTCTAAGTAATGCATCTTGCCTGTAGGTAGATTAGAAGATAGCGATAAACAAAAAATAAGTTTAGCTCACCAAAGATAAATAATGCTAACATTTGAGTTAGATCCCTTTTGATATTTTTCTGTGTTCATATATGCGTAATCTGTTTATATATGTATGTGTATGTGTATATATATTATTAAATATCATTTTTGCCTTCTATTTTATAGCTTGCCCAGGGATTGTCTCTCTCCCTCCTCTCTTAACAAACCATCATGGATGTCTATCTAATTACTCATGATCTGATTTGAAGTCACTGCAACTGTCCTCCACCAGCCTGTTGATATCATGATAGTTGGTGGTGAAGCACAGTGATGGTGTCCATCTTAACATTGGAGGATCATGCTTGGTTTAGTGAGTAGCAGTTGTATCCTCACATAAAAAAATAGGATTAATAATAATAATAATAGTGCCTGTCTCAATGCAGTTGTGAGGATTATATGAGTAATACATATAAGGCACTTAACATAGTACTTTGCATTCTCCTGATTCCCAAACCTACCCCAGTCCTCCCCCGTCTCAGTAAATGGCAGCACTGTCCTTCCAGGTGCTGAGGCTAAGTGTCTTGGTTTTATTCCTGGCATTCTTTCACATACATCTGGTCTGTCAGTAAATCCAACCACTTCCCAAAATCTCCATTGCTGCCACCAGGTCTAACCACTGTCATCTCTTAAGAGCTTCCTCTTCTAGAAGGAACCCTTTAGAATATTCTAGAATGTGATCCTCTATTGGTAATGGTGATGTCAATCTCACTATTGAAAATACCATAAAATAGAAACAAAATTCTGTAATGATTTGGATCATGAAGTGGTTCTGTCTAGTTGGGGACATCTGGGAGGGTTCACACAGACAGTATTTGAGGTGGATGGATAGGATTACAGCAGACAGAATAATTGGGGAGGTCACTCCAGGGAAAAAGATATGCGGGCAAAGATGAGAACCTGGGTTTGTATTTAGAAAACAGTGTCTCCTTTTGCCCAGGGCAGTGGGATTCATGTCCCTAATATGAGAAAGAAGAGGTGGCTTGAGATCACTTGAGGGGAGCCGTCAGTGCCAGACTGCCTCACAATCCAGGGAAGAGGAAGGTTTATAGCAAGGGATTAAAGGGAGGAACACAGATTTAAGAAACTCTTGGAGTTAGCATCAACAGAATATGAGAACTGGTTTGGAGGGTGGCGAGGCTATGAAGAAATTAAAATGGAAGGATGGGCTGGAGAGGACCTGGAGACTTCTTTAGATTAGTGGTCTCTCGGAGAGAGAATATTTGAACCAAGACCTGAATAACAGGCGATATTCTGGGAGGAAAGCAGTCCAGGCCAAGATACAAAGATCCTACCTAAGGTGGGACTGCATGTGGTGTGTGAGAGCACAAAGGCATCGCCCTGAAGCCAAAGTCTAGAGAACCATGGGATGACCAGTGGAAATTGAGTTTGGGAAGAGACTGGCCAGATCACCGAGGTCCTCATGACCTTGGTAAAGGATTTGGGTTTTATTCAAAGTACACTTGGTAACCATTGGCAGGTTTAACTTTTTAAAAAGACAATTCTGGATGCTCTAAGTAGAATGAATTTTAGGGAGGCCATAATGGAATCAGACAACAGTTAGGGGACATCCCAGAAGTTCAGATGAAATAGGTTATTGAGAAATGGATGACATTTCAGAGCAACTAATTAAAAATATGGAGCAATGATAAGCAAATCTAACTGGGTGCAAACACTAATGAGAAATGGATGCATTCAGTTTTGGATATCTGTCATACGAGAAGGATTTTTTTTTCTAGTACATTAGTAACTAATGTAGTTATCATTAAAGTACTTATTTTATAGACTGCTGAGGCTCAGACAAGTCAGTAGCCCACCCCGAGGCCCACATGGTAAGCAAAGGAACTTTACAATTATGAAACTTGTCATAAATCATTAACTTAGTGAAAAATCCAAGTAGATTTTGAAACAACAAAAAATATTATAGAATGTTGGCTCATCTATAGTAATACAGTGGTATAATCTCAAAATAAAATTGGGTTTCTTACATTTATGAAGTAATTTCCTGAATATTTTCATTTTGTGTAATATATCTCAGCCTAATCTCTCTGAACCTCAGTTTCCCCATCTGTAAAATGAGAATCACAAGCCATTCATTGGAGAGTGGTTTTGAGAAATAAATGAGATAAATATAATAATGCCTAGCACAGAGTTTGGCATATGGAAAGAGTTTGGCAAATCATAGCTGCTGTTAATGCTGTGCCAGGAAATACCTCAGTGGAAAAAAAAAAAAATTCTAGTGTGGTATATTTGACTTAATCTTTCTGATCACTTACATTAAGAAAAAAATGTTTAAAGAAAGTACAGGTGATGAACATTCTGATGCCCATCAATACTATTCTATAGCCTTTCCATTTATTTCTAAGCCATTTCTCTGATTTGTAAGAAAGAGTTATCCTTTTCCTTCTTTTGCCAATGAGGAAGTTAATTTCCAAGAAAATTGAGATGGTCATGATTGTATAGTGGTTTTGTTAAAGGTAGTGCCAGCATCTAAATAAAGCTATAGCTCAGTAGTATATTGTCCATATTTCACATACTGAAATAACTGAATCACATGCTGGCCTTGAAGATTGCGTTCCAGAGATTTGGGACCTCCCTGCCTCTGGTACAGTCACGTGTACTCTCCTCCTTGTTTATTGCCTCTTATAGTTTGAATTGTTGCTTAATTCCACTGCTGTGTTTTGGGGCCTGTTTGTTTCTAAAAGCCAATAGCTGTCCTAAAGAGCTAAGATATTAGTTCTGAACACTAAAAGAATTGTGTATATCTTCCTGCTGTGGATTAGTTGAAATTTTGGATAACAAAAGAACTTCCAGGTGTATTAATTTTTTCTTTCACCATTTTTCCTTTAGAATTTTAGGCCATTGCACCAAATACAAAAGAACACTTTTAGTACTGCTGTTTTAAACCTAATTTTGGTGATGTGTAATCAGATTCTGAGCACTTTTTCCTTTTTAAATAAGGGTTATTAAAAGTTTGAGAAAGCTACCGGTACATGTAGATAGGCATACCATGCTATTCAACAAGTCTTAATTTTTTATAAAATATTAACACATTTATTCATATTTCTTTGTCAAATTGAGTAAGTACATTTTTTTTTCTTTTTTCTCAAAATTAATAAGTCTATTACTCAAAAACTTGGGAAAAAGTCTCTATGAGGTCATGGTGATTGAAAATGTGAACAGATGAGAAACGGGATTCTTTGAAACATGAAGGGAGAGGTGTGTCCCATGTGAGAAGAACACCATTGTGATTTTGAGAACTGTAACATGCATCCTGTTCTTAACATTCACTTATTCTCTAATGATTAATGTTATCTCAGTAACATTTTATGTTTGTTACTTTTAAAATATTTTTTATAAATGATTTATCTTTTCTCATTCTTTATCATTTTTTCATACATCTCATTCTCAGATGTGATTGAAGTTTGAGATGTAGTTATTGGTGTGTGTGGACACACCACACGTGTATGTATGTATCTTTTTGGGTACCATTATGCACTCAGGCAAAGCGATGTTAAGTTTGTAATGTTACCATAATTGAGTGATAACAGTCGTTTTATTTTTTTTCCCTCTGAAGAGTTTAACAGATCTAGACTTGACAGCTTTCTGTCCTAAGTATTTCTTATGTAATTTAAGTGAATTTGTAAATAATTTCTGTTTACATTTAAGCAGAATGGATAGGGGATCTTTTTAAGGACAATGACCATTATATCTTACAATGTAAAGTTGACTTAAGAGAAAATGAGCAAAGACCATCTCTGTAGAAAGCAATTCTGGCCCAATATCCAAAATACAGATGAGACAAACACCCAGACTCTACCTGGACTACTTCCATGGACTTGTGCAGTTGTAAATGAGTTGCTAACATAGTTGCATAGATTATTTTTTAAATTAATTTTTAATCACAGAAATGACATTACATTCCCTTTGTTAAAATAAAAAATGCAAGAGAAATGAATTCTTCTCTGACTATCACACTTTAATAGGGATGCCCACCTGTAAAAATAGAAATACACTGTATAATTATAGAGTGATTAAATGTTTACTGTTCTAAGAGGAAAGCCTGTCCATTGTTTCTAAACTTTCCTTATTTATTTAATTCACACTGCCCCAGGCTAAGGAAATCTTGAACTCCCTAAGGTTGAGGAAGAAGAGCCCCACAGGACCATGCTTCTGGCCTGTGGCAGAATAGAAATAGAGAGGTAAGACAGGGAAAGTTCTTGTCCAAAGTTATACTTAGTTTTACTTTAACTAGGCTAAGTTGTACAAAGAGACAAGGAATTTGATATTAGGAGAAGTTATCAAACTTGATATACGTATTCACATGTATATTTCAATTTCATTAGAACCACTAATAAGTTTAAAAAGAAAAAGATTTTGTATTTCTAATTTTTGTTTATTTTGTTATTCATCTACTTGATAGCTAGCTACTGTTTGTGCCTACTGTTTGGCAAGGATTTTCCATATATTATTTCTCCTCTTAGCCCTATTTAACAAATTAGGAAACTGAGGCTCAGACAAGTCAGTAGTCCACCATGAGGCCACATAGTAAGCAAAGGAGGCCAGTGGGAGGGTAGGGAGGGGTTGGATGTCTCTCTTTACCTCACACTGCTAAGAGAATGAGTTTCTGGATTTTTTCCTAGATGTCTGAATAAAATTATTTAATGCCTCTGACTCATTAAATGGCAGAAAAGTTTTTAATTCTCATGTAAATACCATGAACAGCTCCCCTTTTAGGACAGAAAAGACACTTAGGGCTTCCATTTTTTTCCTCCTAAATGTTTACCAATCAGAATGGGCACTGTTTGTACCTCAGCCTAATGTTAGCCTCCCTTCAGGAGTTAAGACTTCAAAAAACCTAACTATGAGAATTAAATTCTTGGTTAGCTAATATATATTTAAAAAATTATTTTCAAACTCTTCAACCTAATCCAGTTAGCCATAGATATAACATTCTTGTTTCAAACTCTCTAGTGTTTTGTTTTGTTTTGTTTTGTTGGGTCATTGAAAACTTAAACGAACCTGCAGAATTTTCTGACTGAGAATCTGCCCTGTTTTTCCCTTTTTCTAGGTCTATTATTAGCAGAAGATTTTTCTGCATAGTTGGCACGCTGTACCTGTATCGGTGTATTACAATGTATGTAACTACACTCCCAGTACCTGGTATGCATTTCAACTGTTCTCCGAAGGTAAACCATTCCTCACTGTAATTTCCCATTTTGTTTGTTTCTTGTCATGGCCAGGGGTCCTTTGACTAAGCCAAAGGTGATAATTTCTTCAGAACCTTATCAAGTCCTTCCACCCTCATCAAAGAATGTTATCAAGCAATATGTCCAGGTGGTCCTACCCTTCTCAGAATTTCCAAGCCCTGCCAATGCTTCCCAGCTGGGGAAATAAGTGGTCTAGTTAGTGTGTTGGAAGCAGTTTGCTTTGTGTGGGGATATAGCTCTTTGGTTTTCTGCCAGACTTTTAAAATATCACTTGCTCCCTTGACACAGATGCAGAAGCTTTTATATGCATTTTCCTTCACTTAGATGGAAAGCTTAATTTCAAATTTCGTTTTTTTCTTTTTCCCTTCTTTTTGTTAATCTCTATGGTGGAAATTCATAACAGCAGAGCAAGAGAAACCATTTCTATTCCCTTGCAATCACTCACCCAGCCAAATATGATCACTAGTCTCTAGAGGCATTGTCTTATTGACCTTCTCTAGTAGCATTGAAGCCTTTCTTTAAAATAGACTTTATTCTTCTCTTATTACTTTTAAAGATATTTATCTACATTCAAACTCTTTAATAGGAATTTGAAGAAACCAGTTTCTCGCCTTTAGATCTTAGGGAGAAGATATGGAACAATATGACATGTTTGGGATCATTTCCTTGAAGTAATTATTAAGACTCAATCCTTACACACATCTCTCATTGTGAAAATACCTAATGTGCTTTTGGGTAGATGCCTATTACACCCTGTGCATTGCACTTGTGCTGCTGAAACATCCCCATATGTCTTTATCAACTGAGGGTTTGGATTCCTTTAGATTGTTTGCTTACTGTGGTCCCCTTTCTGTCCTAGACTTAAGTATCTGCATACAGAGGTAGCTAGTTTCTTACTTTTTCTGTTTTTGCTGCAAATCATTTCCTTACCTCTAGAGAAGCTGTCATTAAGAATGAATGTTTCTGACATTACACTCCTATCAGCCGTCCTACCTCTCTGCAACCCTCGATTTTGCTTTCTTTAGCTCTTCCAAAGAAACCAGGCTCACATCTTCTTTATCCTCTATAAACAGCTCTCAAGCATAATATTGTATTAACCTGCAATTCCTGGGTTATGGGAAGCATCTTGTTCTTATCAGGGATCCAGTGAGATGTAGTTCCATTGCTGGAAA
This sequence comes from Tolypeutes matacus, assembly GCA_026826555.1. NCBI lineage: Eukaryota > Metazoa > Chordata > Mammalia > Cingulata > Chlamyphoridae > Tolypeutes > Tolypeutes matacus. The sequence goes on from JAKSZT010037812.1 coordinate 2,594,104, forward strand.
GCTGACTTGACAGGCAACTGCCTACTGCATGGTAATTTACTGTCCCCTAAGAGGAAGAACTTTTCTTCACACTCTTAGTAGTAGGCTGACAGCTTAAGACATTCACCCACATTTAATTCAACTTAAAAATGTCTATGAATTTGGGAAATGTGTCGCTACCTAGGGAATGTCGTGCCAGTTTATCTAAATTTACCTAAATGTGCAAAGTTAAGATGGATGCAACATTGAAGAGCTATACTATGTAACCTTTCTCCCTGCTTAGGTTCTAGCCTGTTGCCTCTTGAGAACCTCTACAGCCCAATACAGTTCCAGGCAAGCCCTAGTTTGGTGAGCCATTGGGACTTAGAGTCAGCTTGAGTCATCAGCATATCTAACCAGAGATATTATGACTAAGAACAGCTTATGTGTTTTCTTGGTAGAGGCAGAGGTGACTGTAGAAACTGCTCAAAAACCAAACTCAAACGTGTCACACATTTACTGTGTTGCCAAAAATGCCTACTAGGTCCATCATTCTGTGATAGTCTTCTGGAAATGGAATCTTTAGAAAATAAAGTATTATAGAATAGGTGGAGGAGTGGGGAGTGGTGGTGAGATGTTGGCACACCTTAAAAAGAATTTGAATTATTAGTTAAAACTCATTAAATCTAACTATTTCTTTTGTAGAACAGGGTCTGGGAGGAAATGATTCAAATATAATGTCTTATTTTGGAAAACTTCAAACATATTCCAAAATAGAGAAAGTAGCATAAGAAAACATATACCCATCACCCAGATTCAGTAATTATCAAGATTTGTTGCATTTGCTTCATCTATATCCCTTATATCCCCTTTTTTTTCCATTTTGAATTTTTAAAATAATAAATCCCAGCTATTGTCTGGGATTTTGCTACATGCTTTGTTATACATCTAAAAATTATGGACTATTGTATAACCATCATGCTTTTAGTACATCCAACACAATTAACAGTAATCCTTCTATATCGGCAATTACCAGTCCATGGAATTTCCTGATTCTCTTTAAAATGTCTTTTAACAATTGGTTTGTTTAAATTAGAATCCGGATGAGATTTTTACATTACATTTGGCTATTCTGTCTCTTAAACCTCTAAGTCTAGAGAAGTCCTTGCTCCCTTTGTTTTTTTTCCTGCCAGTAACTTGTAAAAATCAGATCAGTTGCCTTATAGAATAGCCCCCTTTTTGGATTTGTAGTTTTGCAAATTAACTTTTTCCTCTCTCCTCCCTATTTCCTAAATAGGAAGTTGGTTTTGGAGACCTGATTAAAATTGGTTTCAACTTTCTTTTTCACACTTCACACAGAACAGAAAAATTTCTGATGCTAAAAAGAAGGCTCAGAAAAGGGCCTTGAAGGCTCAGTATTGCCCTTGTATGGCAGATCTAATTTAAGAAATTCAGTGGTCATTCAAGGGCCAACTGCAGCACTAGGGAGCACTGTCAGATGGGAGTAAAGGATGGCACTAGAGAGAAGCCTGGGAGACCAGCTTTGCCTGCTTTAGAGTCATACCAAGGCTAAATTAATCATAAGTCTTGGCTCAGAAGTGAAAGGAATTTTATTAAGTCACTCATTTTGATGTTCTTTTTGCTATAGGAGCATCATCATCACCATGTCTTCACCAACCTGTCCTTGAACTATTGCACAGAGAGGGAACTTATCACCCCTGTAAAAATACAAGCCTCTCCAGTACTAGAAGAGGTCAGATTAAGATGGTGTTGCACAAACATTTACTAGCTGTGTGGAGTTGCACTGAACAGATCATTTAACTTCTCAAGAGTCTCAATTCCCTTTACTGGTCAAATAAGGCTAATGATACTCTTTGTACCCACTTTAAGGAGTTGTGGGAGTAAAAAGAGACAATATAAACTGCCATACAGAATTAAGAGAACTTGGTATCATTATCACACTTCAACCTCTAGACTTTTTCATCTAGTGAGTCCGTTTATTTATCTATTTATTCAAAAAAAAAAAAAAAAAAAAACACGCATTAAGCACTCACTGTATATTAGTGCTAAGAATATAAGGGATGCAAAGTAGATATATTGCCTGCCTTTGTGGAAAGCACCTTAAATTCACCTAGCCCAAACTTCTACCTAATGTAGTAAATGTGTAAAATGCTATAACAGGGCCTCAGGCTAAGCCAGTGAATGGAAAGCCCTAGGAATCGAAAGGAAGAAACAAGATTTGAGCAATATTTAACAGACCGAATCAATACAACTTGGTAAGAGATTTAATATAAAGCATGAAGACCAGAAGGGAGGGATTTCAAAGCCAACTGTGTCTTACCACTGAGATAATTACAAAGTAGGGAAGAAAAGGGGGTTAGTGACTTTGCATTAAACACATAGAGTTTGAGGTACCTGTGAGATATCTAAGTAGTAGTGTCCAGGGCAGTTAGCAATACAGGTCTGAAGTTGAGAAAAATCAGAACTAGAAAATAAATATTTGTGATTCATCATCAAATTCTGGACTGTGGTTAAAGTGGTGGATATGGATAAAAAGGTCCAGAGACAGAAAATATAAAGTACAATACATCCAGAATTGGATATTCCCTAATTTCAGGTTCCATTTAAGGCTATTGTCTATCATTTGGTAGCTGCTGTTACTGTTACTCAGTCATCACTAAACTATATGCAATAGAGTTGAGCTTTAGAATATGACTTTCTCTTTAAACACAGTCATGTGAACTTAAACTTGATTCACCATCACATGAAACTTTATAATTAGCATGCATAATGCTTCCTTTATGCCAGTACTCAAAATGGTTGGCTTTTAAGAAAAATGTTCCAAAAAGTATGCAGTAGTAATTATGAAAATTGGTCCTATTGTTGATTCATTTGATGGCAGTGTGTACTCTTCATAGTACATAACAGTTTGGAGAAGTAATCATGTGTGAAATGATGAGTCGAGGAAGAAAAGTAGGCTTCCCATCATATCAACAATGATGAGCCACTGGGAAAGAGAAATTAGGTGTGTTAGGTCCTAGATTAGGAATTTCTGGGGGAGCATGCATCCTGTATCCCAGTGTATACGTGTACAGGGTTTACACTGAGGCTACCACGTTTTTGGTACCTTGATTAGTTCCTGTTAATCTCATCACAGCTTTTCCCCAGAAGCATCTGTTCAAACAGCCTCCACTCATCTTGTTACAACTGCTTATAATTTGGTTTAAAAAAAAAAAGAGCCCGAAACATTGGAGAGTTCTTTGGTACTCTGTTTCCTATAAGAAAATATTTTTCTAACTGGCTCAGCAAACTCCTTTTAAAAAACAAACAAACAGGGAAGCAGCTGTGGCTCAATCAGTAGGGCTCCCGTTTACCATATGGGAGGCCCCGGGTTCGGTTCCCGGGGCCTCCTGGTGAAGGCAAGCCCGCCCGCACGGCGTGGTTAGCTGACCCAGCGAGCACAAGCAGCAAGGGGGGGATAAATGGATAAATAAATAAAATCTTTAAAATAAATAAATAAATAAATAAAATAAAAAACAAACAAACAAACAAACAAAAAACCTGTCCCTGTTGCAGGTACAGAGGCACCTGGCATAAATGGAACAGAAGTAACTTACACTATTTTCAACTCTCATTTTAATAATTGGATGAGTTCATCCAAGAGTGACTAAGCATTAAAGTGAGATGCATGTTTGGTTCTGTTTTGTGGTCCCCATGGTTACTTGAAAACCTTTGAAAAGAGATTAAGATACAGCTAGGGCATTTAGCTGGCTAATGCATTAATCTGATAGGATTTTTAAGTGAAATGGTTCTCTTGAATTTGAAAAACATGTTTTTTAACCTTCCCCATCACATACACAACGCATGTGAGTTCCTTTGGACAAGGGTTATGTTTAGGTGGCATTTGAGAATGATTGTTCAGTAAGAATATTAAAATACAAATGTAGCAGCAGAAAGGTCTTCATTTTCTCCTCTGCCATTGTTAGCTTTAATACAATGCAGAGATTAGAAAGATCAAAACACCTTCTTTAAGCTCAGTTTTACAAGGCAAAAAATTCATTGCTCTTTTTAGTTCTTTCTTAATCTCTCCGTTAGCACCTAGAGTGTTCCAAGCTGCCTTCCAAGCTGACTATTCTGATTATCTCCTGCAATCTTATCAGTATTTCAGAATGTGGATTGTGTTCCATTGCCAAAATAATTTCATGTCACCCTGTTGAATTGCATGGAATTAAATTGTCAGTGCTTGATTTTACCTAATTTTGTGCTTCCCTCCCAGTTTTTTGTCAGTATAATTTTCCTTTTCATTCATTTTCATTTTTTTTTCTATTTCTTGCATATAATTTCCAGTAAACTTTCCCATCACACTTTCCTTTTTCTCACTCCACTGTTGTTGTCTTCCTTCTTCAGAAGTAAAATAAAACTAGCAATACACTAAATGATTTCTCCTTCTCTCTCTTTAAAAGAAAATTTTTGTCATTTTAAAGCAATTCCATATTCACTCTAGATGTACTGAAAACATACAAAATGAAATTAAAATCATTCATAGCCCTATCTACTATTACTATTTTAGTATATTTATTAGTCCTTTATGCTTTTTTTAAACATAATTCTGATAATGTCTCCTTATATTTAGCAGTGGATATTTGTATTTTTATGTGATTATATAAATCTAAATAGTTTTCTTACTGAAGGGAAAACACAAGGGGGCTCACATTCCCAGATTATGGGGCAGGCAGATTGTAGGTATAACTTCTTTTGATAGACAAGCAGGTTGCTTGTAGCTGTTGGGCAGTTTGATGTAATTATGAATTCCAAAAATATATATTGGATTATGCTTGTAAACTGATCTGTTCATCTGGGCATGTTTAGGTTATGATTAGGGCATTGGCTGGGCCACATTAATAGAGTGTTGAACCCCACCCCTTGGTGGGTGGGGAATAAAATATAGAAGGCATCACAAAGAACAGAGTTGCAGCAGTTTTAGAGTTGCAGTTTTGATGTTAGAGTTTTGATGTTGGAGAGAAGGCCCCGGGATAGAGACGAGCCATTCGCCTGAGAGTTCACAGCTGACCTTGTGGAGAGAAGCAAAGCCTAGAGAGCCTAATAGTCTGCAGCTGACCTTGTGGAGGAAAGTGAGGCGCTGAGCCCGGAGAGAATCGCAGCCCCGGGAAGAGAGAAACCCAAGAAGCCTGAACCCTAGCAAACTTCGGCAGCTGTCTTGCTTCAACACGTGGCAGTGGACTTTGGTGAGGGAAGAAACTTATGCTTTATGGCCTGGTAACTGTGGAATTTTACCCCAAATAAATACCCTTTAAAAAGACCAACCAATCTCTGGTATTTCGCATTAGCACCCCTTTGCCTAACTAATACATTGCTTATTTCCTGAACAAACATTTCTGGAGAACTGGCCCTGTGTAGGAATAGTGGTAAATTTTGAGGATACAGAAATGTATAATTTCCCCCTTCTCCCACAAATGGTCAGCCAGAGCTACAGCAGACATGCAACCCAAGAGATTACTCTCCAACCTGTCCAGAACACCCTGTAATAGATTTGTGGAGCTCAGTTACCATGGAAACACCAAAGAGGATAGCAAATTCTGCTGGGGGTGTCAGCTACACTAAGACGGTGCCGACTTAGCCAAGTCTCGAAAGGATGAATAGGAGTTTGCCAAGTGGAAATGGAGAAAGAAAGAGTTTGCCAGGTGGAGAAAACGGAAAGGGTGTAAAAGGGTGCCTGGGGGTATAAGGTAAAGTCAGATATGCCTGGGCATGTGATCCTATGGACCCAGTGGGCAAAGATAAAGCCAGCAAGGCAGGTTGTGGGCACATATTAAAGGGCCTTATCACCCTTCTAAGGAGTATAGACTTCATCTCTGGGCCATAGGAAGCCAGGAGAGATCTTAACAGAGAGTAATGTGATCACGTGTCTTTTAGAAAGGTGTATTTCCAGTGAGATAGAAAGTAGAGTGTTTTGGAGAGAGGGATGTAAACTTATAGTGGCATCAACTTACGTGCACCTGTTTGTGCCAGACAGTATTTTAAATGTGTTATTTTAATCTTCACAACAGTAAATGGGAGGAAATTATTGATAGGTTCAGAGATAAGAGACCTGCCTAATATCTTACAGGTAGTGCATGGCAGAAGCAAGAGGTTTGGTCAAGTCTATTTTCTATCAGGATGCTTTTACATGGTGATCTGAGTTACAGATGAGGAAGGCCTAAACTAGGCCAGAGAGGGTCATGTTTGAGAGACACTGGGAGGATGACTAAGATTTTCTTGTGTCAACACAGCCATCTAATGTGTAGAGGTCACTAGGATCAGAAAGCATTCACTAAGAAATTCCAGAGAGCCTCAGCAGTAACACTATATAAGCATACATGAAGCATTTAATGCTATCAGACGTCTCCTGTGGCAGAGTACAAGCAGATGGACAGTGGGACCTTCATCTAGAGAAAGAGTTCCAGAGCTGCCCAGGCACTGCGAGCCAGTGGGTTCCATTCAAAAGCCATGTTTTCCTGCCTGAAGGTCTCCCATTGGCCTCATTTGTGACAACTTGAGCATCACAATGTATAATGACAGTAATAAATTATAATGCATTATTTTAAAACAAGTTGGTTTTTTTTTTTAAACAAGTGGATGGGGCAGAGCTCTTTAGAGAAGAAAGTCAACTAATAAATGTAAAAGCATTATTAGAAATAGAAAACCACCATTCTGTAACCACTATACTAATAATTCAAGAATGAAAAACAAATGCCGAAGCCATTGGATTTTGGGGACCAGAATATTTACATAATTTAAAAATATCTCCACAGATTGCTTATTAGTTATAAGGAGCAGAGATGCTTATTCAGTGGAGAAATCTGACAGACACCCCCATGGCCAAGTGGTCAAACCAGTAATAGGGCAAACTGATAATAGGTACTTCTTGATATGATGAACAAAGAAGGAGACTGCATCATCTCTGTAATATACCTGCCCAGAATATCTAACCTAAATTTAAATATAAGGACGCAATCAGTTAAAACCAAACTGAGGGGGCGGATGTGGCTCAAATGGTTGGGCGTCCGTCTCCCATATGGAGGGACCTGGGTTCGATTCCCAGGACCTCCTGTAAAAATGAAAAAAAAAACAAAACAACAACAACAACAAAAAAACCAAACTGAGGGACATTGTATAAAGAAACTTGTCTAGACGATTCAGAAATGTCAGTTTCATGAAAGAGAAGGGAGCGGGGGTGGGGGAAGACCAAGGAATGGTCATAGACTAAAGAGAAATAAGGGTATGACAGCTAAACTTGGTATATATTTTCTGATTGCATATGAGATTGAGAGGGAAGAACTATAAAGGACGCTGATGGACTATTGGGAAGTCTGAATAGGGATTGTATATTAGATGTGATAGTATTGTATAAATGTTAAATTTAATGAGTGTGAAAATGGCGGTGTGATCATGGGGAAAATGACTTTATTTTTGTATTAATATTTAGGGGTGAAGTATCATAATGTATCCAACCTATTTTCAAATAGTTTGAGAAAAACATGAGAGCAAGAAAGTAGAAGCAAATGTGGCCAAACGCTGACAATCAATGAGCATAAGTAAAAGATCTACAAGTGTTCATTATGCTATTCTTTATATTTAGAAATTTTCAAAGTAAAACTTTGAGGGTGGGGGTAGTTCTTTTCCAACTCTTACTTCTTCTTGGCCAGGTAGGCTGGAAGATCCCCTAATACTTAAAGCAAATGTAGTTTTGTTAAAGGAAAATCTTGCCTGACTAAAATTCTGGATTGCTTTAATGTGACAAATAAAAATATGGGTAAGTGGAAATCCATAGCTGACCTCTGGGGTGCTGATCTTATATCCTGCCACTTTGCTGAGTTCGTTTATTGTTGTAGATTTTTTCAGAATTTCCTTGGTATAGAATCATGTCACCTGCAAACAGAGAAAATTTTACTTCTTCCTTTCCATTTTGGATTTATCTCTTTATCTTGCCTGATTGCTCTGTCTAGAATTTCCTGTACAGTGTTGAATAACAATGGTAAGGGTGGATATCCTGTATTGTTCCTAATCTTAGAAAGAAAGCTTTCAGTTTTTCACCATTAAGGATGCTGTTAGCTGTGTATTTTCCATATATCCCCTTTATCATGTTGATGAAGTTTCCTTCTAGTCCAGTTTTCTAAGTGTATTTTTTTATCAGAGAGGGGTGTTAGATTTTGTCCGATGCCTTTTCTGTGTAAAATGAGGTGGTCATGTAGTTTCTTTTCCTTCATTCTGGTAATGTGGCATATTACATTAATTGATTTTTCTTATGTTGAACTACCCTTGCATACCTGGGATGGATCCCACTTGATTATTGTCTATAATTCTTTTAACATGCTGTTGGATTCAGTTTGCTAGTATTTTGTTGAGGATTTTTTGCGTTTATATTCATAAGAGATATTGGTCTGTAATTTTCTTTTCTAGTGATATCTTTATCTGTCTTTGGTATTAGGGTGACATTGGCCTCATAGAATGAGTTAGGTAGATTTTCCTCCTCCTCAAAATTTTAGACAAGTTTGTCCAGGATTGGTGTTAATTCTTCTTGGAATGTTTGGTAAAATTCCCCTGTGAAACCATCTGGTCCTGCGCTTTTCTTTTTGGGAGGTTTTCGATTACTAATTAAATCTCTTGTTATTGGTCTGTTGAAATTTTCTGTTTCTTCTTGGGTCAGTGTAGGTTTCTAGGAATTTGTCCATTTCCATCTAGATTATCTAATTTGTTGACATACAGTTCATAATATTCTCTTATAGTACTTTATATTTCTGTGAGGCCAGTAGTAATGTCCCTATTTCCATTTCTGACTTCACTTATATATGTGCTATCAGTTTCTTCATCAGTCTAGCTAAAGTTTTGTCAATTGGTTTTTTTCAGACCCAACTTTTGTAACTTTTGTTTTTGTTGATTCTATTGTTTTGTTTTGTTTTTATTTCTCTGTCATTTATCTCCACTCTAATTTTTATTTCCTTATTCCTGCTCCCTTTGGGTTTATTTTCCTCTTCTTAATTTCATTTGTGATTTCCCCCTTTAACCCATTAATTTCCACATATGTGTGAATATTCCACCTCCCCTGCTACTGATTTCTAGTGTCTTCCCATTGTGGTCAGAGAAGATACAGAGTCCACCCTGTCTTTTCTGGGTCTGAGTCTTCTCCTAGGCTTGTGCTTGCTAGTGGCTTAGAAGTGCCCCTTTATACAGGAGTTTGAGTGCCCCCTCTACTTCCCTGGAGACAGAACTTTTCCCTCTTCCAGGTGTTCTACTGATGGACTTAAAGCAGGTAAGCCTTTGCCCCAGGACGTCTGTCTCAGTTATTTCTTAACACTGCTTTCATTGTCTCAAGCTGCTTTTGCTTGGAGCACACATTCAGGGAGTTGGGGGGGGGGCACACCCAAGAGGAGTTTCCCAAGTCAGTCTTTCCCAGCTGGAACAAGGCCAGACACCCATAAAGGGAACACTGGTTGGCACAAAACTGCCCTAGGGGATGAGGAAGGGACCAAGGAAGGATGTTAGGGGCTTCTTCTATGGCCTCCTAAAGCTGCACTTTCTTGACCTGTCCAGCAAATGCAGTTTTCAACTGTCCTCCACAAGTCTAAGGAAGAATACCAGCTTTAACTCTCCTCCATTCCCTTTTCAGGGCAAGTTGGAACAATGGCCATCCTCAGAACCCTGGCCTCCAGTAATCCAACGTAGCTAATCAAAAGCCGTGATCTCTGATCGGCCCATGCCCAACCCAGCTCTTGGGGAAATGGATTTTTATGTCCCTTTCTGGCACCAGTAAGCTATGCCAGGGGCCACACCCCACTGCTGCCTACCACAAAAGTGGAGGCTAGATGATGGTAACCTCTGCAGTGAGAGCAAATTACTGGTATTTACCTTAATTTACCAGCCTCTTCCTCCCATTCTTCTCTGGATGCTGTATATTGTATATTGTTCTCCTGGACTCTGGAGTTTCAAAATAGTGGATTCAGACAGCCCTTGCCTGTTTAATATTTGTTCTGGTAGAGGGACTGATTCCTGCATCTTCCTACTCTACCCGTCTTCCCACAATCCAGGCTCCTTTGACCTTTTATAAATTTTGTTTCCTAAACTGGTTATTTTACTTTATTTATATGTGCTTTGTATTTGATAAAGATGTTGACTTGTTTGTACTGGAGGGTTTTTTGTTTTTCTGTTTACTGGTTGGTTATTTTGTCCTTTATTTTTGTTTTTTTAAAAGAAAACTTAGGGGTTTTTAAGGACACTAGTAAGAAATGCAGCATTAATTTGTGCTGTTTTTCCTATGTGTGGCTATACAAAGTGCCCTGTTTACTTGGTAACCCCACCCTCATCATGTAAGTTTCATCCTGCTGAAAGAAGAGGACAAATTATGGAATGATGCTCCCTTAGTTTTTAAAACACAGAGGAAGTTTGGGAAGACTATTTGAAATAGTGTAAAATGAAGAGATACCCAAAGCATTTTTGCCATAATTATCTTCCACATATTGTTCTTTGTTATGATAGAACTAGATGAAACTTTCATTTAAACTTTTTTTTTTAACTTTATCATGTTTATACATGCATGCAATTTAAAAATTAAATGGTTCTGCAGGACTTAATTTGAATAACAGTAGTCCCCTGACCCCAATTCCACACTAGTCCCCCTTCTCACTCCCTTTCAACTCTTAATTTTGTGGTAGTTACCTCCATATCTTTAATTCTTCTTACAGATTTTGTGTGTGTGTTGACCTTTATGTCTCTAAATCACATAATACTATTACTTCGTAACTTTTAAATACAGGCTTTCTCTCTTGTGGACTTCCGTTTGTGGAAGGCGAGGATTTAATGTCCTCATGCTTCGACACCCCACACACACACCACCACTCCCGCCAGCTTGCATGTGTCATCTTCTGCATTTTCTTCCCCATTCTACCCCTCACAGCTCCACTACATGGTTTCTTATCCCTCGACTTCCCAGTGTGGTTCTCTGTCCCTTGTTTAGCTCAATGTTTAGTTGCTTACATTATTAAAATTGTGTGACTGCTACTCATTGCTAAGTCATGCAGTTTCCTATAATTACTTTTCCTTTTCAGCACAGTATTTTATTTCCTGTGGAGTTAGTAATTCCTTTGCTTTTTCTTTTATTAGTTTGCTAGATTTTATTCACCCATAAGTTGTACTTCTTTCAGTATGGTCAGATGGATTGAGTATGCTTTACTAGTGTCTTCTTTTTTTTTTTTTTTTTTTTTTTTTTTTTATTTGACTTTATGTTTTCTTTTTGGTGGACAGTTCTATGACACACACCCCCCCATGTGTCCATTCACTGGGTGATCATCTGTGTCTGTTTCTTGCCTTCTCTTCACATTTTTCTCCTCCAGGCTTCACCGGGATTCGATCCTAGGGATCTCCGATGCGGGAGAGAGGCACCCTGTCACTTGCACCACTTCAGTCCCTGGTTTCTGGCACATCTCGCCTTGACTCTCCCCTGTGTCTCTCTTTTGTTGCATCTTCATCTTGCTGTGTGGCTTACCACATGTCCGCATGGGCCTGGCTCACCTGCTCACCTTTTTTTTTACCAGGAGGTCCCGGGGATCGAACCCAGATCCTCCCATATGATGCCCAACCACTTGAGCCACATCTGCTTCCCATCTACTAGTGTCTTGATGATAATCTCATCAGAGCTTTGACCTATCCCATTTGAGCTGGTCACTTCCTAGGCTTGCTTCATAGCCCTCCAACTCTCTCTTCATTGATATCCTAACAAGTCCTGTTTCTTTTTCTCTCTCTGTCTACTCCCTTGTTTCATAGAACATATCCGCTCTAATTTCCTGAAAAAGAGTACATGGGTAGTAAATATTTTAAAACCTTGTATGTATAAAAATAGCCTTAGTTTATGTTATTTAAATAGCGAAGCCTTATGCTTCGTTATTTAAATGGCTGGGTATAGAATTCTAGGTTGGAAACTATTTGTCTTAGTTTGCCAAAGGGCTACTGATGCAAAGTACCAGAAATGAGTTGGCTTTTATAATGGTGATTTTACTTAGGGTAAAAGCTTACAGTTCTAAGACTGTGAAATGTCCAAATCAGAGCACCATCAGTGAAGCTTTCTCACCAGAGTCACCTACTGGTGATCCTTGTGTCCTGTCATGTGGCAGTCAGTCATATGGCAGGGCTCATCTCCTCAGCATTGAGCTGCTCCATGGGCCAGCCTCTTGGGGGCTTTGTGCTTAAGCTTTGGGTGCTAACCATCCTCGAGTTTTCTCTCACATAGCAGGTAAAAATGGTGGCTTCCTTTCTCTGTGCATGTCTCTCTTTCTGTGTGTCTCTGGTTTATATCAGACCCAGCAAGAGGGTGGAGACCCAACCTTGCTCAAGCCTGACTAATGTAGTGCAATCAAAGGCCCCTTAGGAGAGGGTGTAGCTCAATGGTTGGGCACCTTCTTTGCATGAAGTCCTGGGTTCAATCCCCAGTACCTCAAAAAAAAAAAAAAAACCCCCCCCCCCCAACTGAATTTAATGCAGTCAATGGCCCCACCCCTACAGGAATGGATTAGTTTAAGAACATAATCTTTTTTTCCTAGATTCACAAAATTCAAACTGTCACACCATTTTACCTCAGAATTTTGAAGGCATTGTTCCAAAGCTGTCTTGCTTCCAGTGTTGCTTTTGAAAAATTTGATCCTTGATCCTTTATATGAAGTTTGTTTTTAATCTCTGGAGATTTTAGGGCCTCTTCTTAGTCCCCCCACTTAGTTTGTGAAATTCCATGTTACTGCACCTTGCTGTGTAGGTCTGTTTTCTTCTGTTGTGCTGGGCATTCAGTGGATTGTTTTGAATTTGGAAACTTGTCTTCTCTGCCATCTTTAATTAGAAGTCTTGATCAACTTTTTAAAGGGAAATTAAAATGAAACATTTGTTTCCCAAAGCTGGAATATTATCAGTTAAATGTGAGAAAGGAATCATGGTGATTGAATTGGCCAGCCAGAATTTAAAAGAATGCTGCCAAGCATAAAATATAAATATTTCACACATTTTGGTTGACAGAGCAAATAGAAGTTGCAATGAGTGAGTTGTTCAAGCCATTTATAACTGTAGTAGCCAGCCCAGGCTTGTATCAGAGACAGGTAGTTTTATTTATACATTTTATTTTTTATTCTTACTAAAAAGGAGAAACATTCAATTCTACCCATGTAATTTCAGATAATTGGAGGCACATTCTACTGAGTATGTGCCTTGTTTCAATTTGGTCCCACAGAATCACATGCACACACACATATCACAATCACATATGTGACTGCCCCAATATCCAGCTGCTTTAGCAAATACAGTAGAACAATTGTACGTTAGAGCAATGATGGCAAACATACTTCTCTAAATTTTTCATAGATTACAGATTTAAATTTTCTTTTCCCCAAAATGGTTTTATGGTAAATGAATCAATCAATTGGTTCTTTTTTCTCTCTCAATATAATAAAATCATTGGGTAAACATCTGTTAAAATGTGGTATTAAAGTGCTAACATGTGAGGAAGGTTCTGAAGCCACAAGCTTCATCTCTAACGCCACACTTTTCCCAAAGGCTGCCCGTGGAAGAACAATGAGTGGGAAAACTTTATGGTAGAGATTGTATATATCTCAATACAAGCTTAATTTCTGGATATAAATAGTAATCCTAACACATACTCATGTGGGATAATCATCAATCTTGTTTTCTCTTTTCCCTCTAGCTTTTTGGAGACTGGGAAGCTCAACTGCGAAGAATAATGAAGCTCATTGCTGGAGGTGGCCTGTCAATTACCGGCTCTCACAACATGTGTGGGGACTATCTATACAGTGGCCACACGGTCATGCTAACACTCACCTACTTATTTATCAAAGAATGTAAGTCTAAAGGAGCCTTCCATTAAAATTTCTCCACCTGCCATTTCCCACAGTCTCTGGTCCTCTTGGTAATCTATTTTCTGGAAAGTCTGCGGAAGCAAGATTGGAGGCTTCAGGAGGCAGCAGCCTTTTCTCACCCCTTTGCCTACAACAGAGTGGGCTCCCTAGGAAACACAAGTGGAATAAGTAACTATCCTTCTTATGGAGACTGTCTTGATTCCTGGAATGTCAGCTGTCATATTGGGGTGGAGGCAGTTCTGAGCTGAGCATTTAGATTGTGTTATGTGCCTGCTACATAGTTGCTGGAAGGAGCTAGAAGGAAATCTCATTCGAATTTAAAAATCCAGGACCAGGCTGATAGGATAGTAGCAGACCATGTGTTCATCCCAGGCATTTTTTTCAAGTGTGCAGCTCTGTGCTCCATGCCAAGGATACGGTGGGGTTAGATGATGCTCCTGCACTGAAGGGTGAGGCACACAGTAAATGGGAAATTTCCTTTTAAATTTTGCTTAAAATATTTTATTATGAAATATGTTAAACACAAAAATCCTCTTACAGATAGCCCTGTACACCACTTAGCTTTAATATATTAGCATTTTGCCATATTTTTTTAATAAAGATTTATTTATTTATTTACTTTTATCCATTTTAAACACCCTTTCCTCCCCCCCCCCCGTTTTTGCTGTTTTGTGTCTCTTCACTGGGCAACTCTGTGTGTCTGTTTCCTGCCCTCTCTTCTCATCCTTCTCCTCCTGTCTTCACCAGGATCCGATCCTGAGAACCTCCGATGAGGGAGATAGGCATCCTACCACTTGTGCCACCTTAGTTCCTGGTTTTTTGGCATGTCTCGTCTTGGCTCTCCCTTGTGTCACTCTCCTGTTATGTCATCATCTTACTGTGTGGCTCAGTGGGGCCTGGCATGCCCACACGTGGGGCCTGGCGGCGCCTTCTATATTTTTCTTTATTTTACCAGGAGGTCCCAGAGATTGAACCTAGGTCCCTCCATATGGGAGATGGACGCCCAACCAATTCAGCCACATCCGCCCCCACTTGCCATATTTTTAAAAAGGAAATACAACGTTAATATATGGCTAAAGTGTTTTCAGGCCTCCCCACTCTTATTTTCCTGCATCATTTCCATACATGTTTTTGAACTTTTGTACTAGAGTATCTATAAATAATATACAGCATGGTTTTGTGGTTTTAAAAACTTATATAAACGGTATCATATGTATTATTCTGCCACTTTTTCTCTCTCAGATTATGATTTTGAGACAAGACTTCAGTCCATTAATTTCGATTGCTATTAGTATTTATTTCAATACTATAAGTGAACCACAGATTTTTTACTCATTTTTCTACTTATAAGAAAATTCAGTTGTCCCCAGTATTTCACCATTAGAGCATGATACAAGCAGTTTCCATGCAGAGCAGTAAGCAAGCCCATACTGGTGTGGTAGCACAGAATAGGGCCACGTGTTGCAGTCTGAAGGTGTCCAGAGAATGTGGCACCTTCTGGAAGTTCAGTAAGGTGAGAGCTTGGAGTGTGATAAAAATGAGAGATGAGACTGGACAGGTAAGATGGAAACAGATGATGGAGGGTGCCTTAAGCTATAAGAAGGAGTCTGAACTTACATCTGATAGAGATGGGGTGGCCTTTTGAGGAACTGTAACCAGTGGATGATGTCATCTTATTTGTCCTTTAGAGATAGAAAGACCACTCTTGCAGCCACCTGAAGGATGGACTAGAGAGGTGCAAGACTGTAGACAAGGAGAAAAATTAGGAGACTGGCTGCTGCGGTAATCCAGGAAAGAGAGGGTGGGGGCCTGACCACAGTGGCATTGGAGATGGGGAGACGTGGAGGGAACTAAGGAGATTATTGAAAAGAGCACAACAGATAACAGGATCCATTGTGGGAGTAGAGGAGAGCGGTGATGAACTGAAGGGTGAAAGCCCAGTTTCAACATTAAAAAATTGAGATAGGATACACAGAAGAAAAAGATGGGATACACATCAGGGCACTTAGAAGGGAGAGCACCTGCTGTTCTGCTTGTACTTAGTACGTGACCAAATATGGTGAATTTCAGCGCTGTCTATTTAGAATCATTGGGGCATCCCGTAGCCCTTGTTTATACTAGATGTAACCAAGAGGGTAGAACAGAAACCACAGAGGCCTGATGGCAGCAGGCCTGAGGAAGGGATTCTTGACCCCCTCCTGGGTGGGTACCTGAAATCCTTTACTGGAAAATCCTTCCCTTCTTTAGGATGACATAGTGTGCCATATTGGGAAATGTGGAAACCTTGGATCATGAAACTCTCATTTTGAATCCTGGTGCTTTCACTTTCTAGTTCTATAGCCTTGGAAAAAGCCCTTAACCTCTTAATTTCCTCATCTTTAGAATGAGATATTGATAACTACTTCATGGGAGGGGGGAAGGGTTATGAAAAGTAAAATAAATGGTGGTGTATATGGACTTAATAGAGTTGCTTTTAAATTTTTCTACAGCACTTAACACCTTCTAACATATAGTGTATAATTTACTTATTATTGTTTATTGTTTGTCTTCCCCACCTTCATACAAAGGCAGGCTCTGATGTTTTGTTCATTGATCCTGATACCTAGAGAAAGGCCTGAATGAATGAATGATTCTTGAACCCCTTGAGAATCCAGTAAAAGCCTCAGTCTCTTCCTGTAGGGTGGGAAGGATATATCACATTCAGACATCATTTTTACCTAAAATTTCAGACCCACTTAATCCCATCCATTGAGAATGCAAGGTAGGAAGCCCTGCAAGAATAGAGATTTTCATGTATCCCTCGGGTGATCTCCCAGATGGGAGTATAGGCAAGCATTTTTCTGGTGCTACTCTACCTTTGATGAGGCACTGAACTAGAACTCCCAGGCTTTGGGATTGTTTTTTAATTTATATTTGAGAAACACAAATCTTAAAGACTCGATTAGCGTGTAGTTGCAGAGCTTGGAACGCACATAAGACAGTTGTATCAATTATAATTGCTTAGTCCATGTATAAGGACTAATAGACCAATGGGCATTGATTTTTGTTTAAACCATTAACCCCAAATCATCTATAGATAAATTAAATGTTTATGGATAATTTTTTTAAATGATGCACAATGCATTAACCTATCTTTATATGATTAGAATCATCCTTTAAACTGTATTTATGATTATATGAATCAAGTAATAACCAAATATGAATTACTTCTTCTAAGGCAATCACTTTATTATAAGCTTTTTCTATTCTAACCTTGGTTGCAAATAAGCTAAATCTCATAAGCCATTAGATTTGCTAGCCCAAGAGTTCTGTTCTCAGAAGGAAAGACCCAAAGTAATTGGATTGAGCCATAATAATAGAGTCACAGTTGGGTACCCCTAGTGGTACTTGAATGATGGGCTAACTGCAAATTTCTCCTCTTCTCAGATTCCCCTCGGCGACTCTGGTGGTACCACTGGATTTGCTGGCTTCTCAGCATAGTTGGAATCTTCTGTATTCTCTTAGCGCATGACCACTACACTGTGGACGTGGTGGTGGCGTATTATATCACCACAAGACTCTTCTGGTGGTATCACACTATGGCCAATCAGCAAGTGAGTTTTTTCCCCATTTGATTTTAGCTTGTATTGTTCCTGGCTGGTATTGCTTGCTTGGGATGGAAGATGGAGGTATAAAGGATCCACAGAAGTCTTAGATTTCTTTTTCTTAAGTGGTATTCAACTAAGATAATGTTGCTTTTGGTGATTTTGATCATCTCCAAAATTATGGTGAAAAAGGAAATATGTTAATATAATGGCACTGGAAATTGTTTCCTTTTAGGACTAGTATCACACTCTGATTATTCATGAAAGCTGTTTTAATTACATCTTTCCATTTTCAGTGTAGAAGAGTAGCTAAAAAGCTATTTTGGGGGGGGAGTATTTATAGTCAAGAAAAGAGGGAGCCACAAATTCTCCTTGTACTCCCAGAATTGGGAGTATTTGTTTTTCTCCTGGGGCATGGCCCAGTGTGCAGTGTAGGATGGTGGTGTAAGAGTGAAACTGGGCTACCTGGGTGGAAATGGGGTGGGTCTAGGGCCCTTTGTGAATTTTAATATGGGAAGTATGTGAACTTAAAGTGAAATATTATGTGAAAGTATGTATGCTCCTCCTTTTGGGACCAGAAGAATTAATTGTTCTTCCTGACATGTTTTTACTTTCTTTGTTATCTTAGGTGCTAAAAGAAGCTTCCCAAATGAACCTCCTGGCCAGGGTGTGGTGGTACAGGCCATTTCAGTACTTTGAAAAGAATGTTCAAGGAATTGTACCTCGATCTTATCATTGGCCCTTCCCCTGGCCAGTAGTCCATCTTGGCAGGCAAGTTAAATACAGCCGGTTGGTGAACGACACGTAACAGCAGTACAAAGTGGGGAAAGAGGAACTGTCCAAAGTGCTAAGAACTCCATGAGAGAAGATGCCATAAAAAAAACACCTTCCTAATCTTATTATCTTTCAACAGTTACCTTGACTTAACCTATTGAGTTACCTGGTCAGCACTGTGATCTTTTTTTTCCTCTCCAAAGGACCTACGTTGGACAACAATAATGAAAATTTAACCCATCATGCACTGTACACATTTCCTGTTCATAGGTTTGGGATTTACATAACCCGTGACCACCATGTTCCTTTGTATGTGATGCAACAGCCTAAATGTAAGCTTTTATATCATAAGTTCTGGTCTTTCCAGTCACACCTGGAAATAAAGTGTATTATTTTCTTGGGAAAACATACTTTTCGTATCTCTTGCCCCACAGATTGGGCTGTAAGCCATTTTCTAGCAAATGTCTCTATGAAGGTTTCTAAGTACCTGAATGGGGTTCGATTGTGAAATCTTTCTACCTGTTGCACCGATATGCAAATTCAAATGACAGACACAGAAAGGTTTGGTAACTTGGGGTTTTGTAAAATTAGCAGATACAATGTGTCCAAAAGCGGGAAAAAAAAAAAAAAAAAAAAAAAAGATTCTATTATAAAGTGATTTTCTAAGTATTTCCTAAATTTATTTTTCAAAATGATGTTATGAAAACCAAATTTAAAGATTTTTACATGTCAGAAGAGAGTTAACATTTAAAAAATGCTTCTTGGGAGAGAAATTTGTCTATGTTTTTAGTGCCTTTCTTGTCTTGATTGTATGGTCGGTAGGCAATCTTAAATGTTTTTATTTAAAATAAAGTATTCCATGAAAATACAAATGTATGTATACACTACTAAATTTTACATTTATAGCTAAAGTAAATCAGAAGACTGCTTATGGTTTTTAAATTGCTATGAATTGAAAATGGGGGAGCAAATTAGAGAGTCACACCATGTTCACATATTGTGAGTAGGTGGCAGTGACATGTACCACTTAAATTATTTTATCATTTGTTTGATAGTTTAATTTTAACTATACAGTGAAAACAGCCATGAATACCCTTTTTTAAAAGAGTTTTGAAAGTGACCACTTAACTAAAACTTGAATGCTATAAGAATTAGTTATCCTTACTTTCATGACAATTTTGTTGGTGAACAACAAAAAAGAGACCTATTTCTTTAAAATATATATGTGCAGAAACTGCATGTAACTCTTAAGTTTTACTCCTACCATACATATATTTGGGAAAGTATTCATTCTATAATTGCCAATGTGGAGAACAAAATAGTTTTTTAAGAATGAAGACTTATATATCTCCATTCTGTATTTTATGTGCAGCAGAGTTATCTTCCATTGGGTTTTTGTGTGTGTGTGTATTCACAAAGTGATATTTGTATTGTAAAACAATAATGGTGAAGGAAATAAAAAGGCTTTTAAAATTTTGTTTGTTTTAAATCTTTGTAAAGTTATTATTCGAGAGTAAACTGATATCTTACAGCTTATATAGATCATAAATTAATCAAAATGCACTTTTTAATAAAAACTGATACTTAAAATAAATGGCTTATTTTAATGTGTTCACATTATTTTTTTAAAGTAGTAAATGAAGTCATTAAAGCAAGAGAGAAAACCAAGTTTCTGAATTTCCTCATGAGTTTGTATGTTATCCAGAGGACCTTTAATAATTATGCTTCTCTGTTTTCCCTTGCCATTCTTAAAAATGTATTCTAATCTTTAGTCATCACCCCAGATTGTATTTTTTTTAATATATGAAAAGAAAAACACGTAAGATAATTTCAAACAGCAGACCACCATTTATCAACGATATTGAATTCTCAACCAAGTGATTCATTTAATGTTTTCCTATAACTGGAATCAATGTAGCATTTCCAGATTAGATGGAAAGGAAAAGTAAATCTGAACCAAGAATTTGAGTAATAGTGCCTTGATTATCAGTAGTGGTTCAAAAGAACTCTTTAAAAAGAAAAGAAGATGGTGGTGGTTATTCCTGATGTGGTAAAGAAAAAAAGGAAGATGTTAACAGTGAAGGCCTGTCGTTATTCCAGGAAGTGTATGGGAAGGCTAAAAGTAGAAAACTAGGGTAGGACTTTGAACTTGTGTGCCAGAGAAGATAATATGGTTGCCCCTTAAGCAAATAGATTTTTTTTTTTTAAGTCTAAGATAGATTTGTATTTGAGATAGAACAAAGTGTGGCATCTTCTCAAACTGAATTCCCTGTTCCCACTTATCTAACCCTCCCACATTCTTGTTCAAGTCACTTCCCCAAAAACCCTGTCAGTAAAGGGGATGACACTGAGAACTTACCCTTACACTTTTTGCCTTAGGATTGAGTTAGTTTTCACACCTAAGTTTGTAAGCCCATAACTCCCAGCCAATGGGAGATGGGTAAAGTTGGGAAGGAGGGAAATGGGACATATAATCTTTGTTCTTACACTGATCACACTCACTTGCCTGCTTCCATTAGCCTGGGCGTGTGCACTTTCTCATAAGAAAAAAAGAAATTACTGCTGCCTCTAGTCCAACTCTCTGGCTTTAGAACTTTTGAGTAAGTGGTCACCATTCCACTCAGTATTTAACTGTTAAACTATTCACTAATTTGTTGACCAGGTGCTGCATAATGAAAGTGAAAGTAAGTTGAATAAGTGAAAATGAATTATTGGCACATGCTAAAAATAGGCTCTGTCTTTAAGAAAGTCTGATTATATTAAGAAACTCATTATGAATTTACATACCACACATGGACGTAGATAACGACTTGCTGATTGTTCTTCATGCCTGACTGCACTGATTCATGAATTGACATATTTTGTGGCGCTCTAGTCTGCAAATCCCAGAAAGGGCAAAGAGAAATGTTTTGGAAAATTGTGCACTTGGCAATGCCTGCCTGAATAAGAGCCTATTTTTTTGTCCTTTAGTTTGGTAAGGCAAAGCTCTAGACATTAGCTTGTATTTATTTTGCTAACTTTACAAGCAAGGCACTTCACTTGTTTTATCATACATAAACATACATCCTGCAAGTTGTAGTTCTCCCTGTTTTACAGACAACCGACCAAGGTGGCTCAGCTATGTTAACGACCTTTCCCAAGGGCCCGTACACAGCTGGTAAGTGGTGAAAATCAGATTGGAGTCCCAGGTGTTTTTTTTTTTTATTTTTTTTATTTTTTATTACAAATACTGTGAGCTTTTATAAACTAAAGAGTCTGCTTTTATAAACCCGTAATAAAGAGTGTGCAGTGAGAAAAATCTGTCCCTATGGTGTTAAGCTAAAATTACTCTTACCAAGGACTAATAGAAGAAATTCACACTGAATTATGAGAGAAATTTTGGCAATTTCCTAATTGCTATGTGTATATTTGCATTCCAAGTAAATATTTACAAAATTACTTAATGAGTATCACATAAAATAAGAATACATTCTAGCCTTAATTTGACCATGATTAAGAAGTCAACCAGGTTTTGAATTAACTAAGAAACTACTTGGATCAGTTGCTAATGATACCCTTTTCTTTTTCTCCTTTTGGTCAGAAAAGTTACTTTGAACAAATCAAAACTATTGATTTGAGATTCCACATATCAGCCTTCAAAATGCTTATCTGCTAGTTCAGAGAACAAACCAGAAGAAAATTAACTGACACCTCTTCAGAGGACACAGGCTCCAGCTCCCACAAAGGGGTCAGAGACAAGCATGATCAGTGAAGACTACAGTTGAGAACTTTCAAGAAGGAAGGGGAACTGGAACCAGGCCTCCATCCTTTCAGGAAATGGATAGTGGATGAGGCAGTGGTGTTCCAAGGGAGGGGGTACAGGCAGTGCAAATGGCCTTGGCATATTTGGTCAAGAGAATATGGAATCAGGATCAATCATAATGGAAGAGTTAAATTTTGCTTCATGTATGAGAAATCCTTTTCATGGTCATGGTACAGTAGTATAGTTTAGTATCTAATTGTTGCTGAAAAGCTCTGGATTCTGGGCTTCTAGGTTCTTGGCTTATGTCATATGAAAGAATTTAAGGACACCCATAGGGTAGGCAAGTGAGTAAAGAGTTTATTAAGGGGAAGCAGCTGTGGCTCAATCGGTGGGGCTCCCGTTTGCCATGTGGGGGGCCTCCTGGTGGGGGCGGGCCCGCCCGCACGGCGTGGTTGGCTGACCCAGCAAGCGCAAGCAGCAGGGGGGGGAATGGATGAATAAATAAATAAAATTAAAAAAAAAAAAAAATTTATTAAGAAAACATTTACATGATCGGAGGCATGGACTGCGGGCATGCCGCAAAGTGAGACACGCACATGGGATCCCAGGTCAGGCCTTTTTAAAGTCTTTCCTCCTCCCCTTTCATAATGTTGGGGTGGGGTCCCAGCTGTTTGCTGTTCTGATTGGTTGCCCCACCTATCAGTTCTCAGGGGGCCAATGGTGAGGACTTTTGAGGGTATCCAGGACTTTCCCTTGACCCTAAATGGGATTCTCATTCCAAATAGGATTTTCATAGCCAAGGTATTCCAGGATACCTCAGGAGGTTTCCAGGCAGTATCACAGCCATGTGGCATGCCAGCCATGTTGTCTGTCGCCATGTTGTCTGCCAAGCCTCATCTGCCTTCCGCCTTTCACTATACTAACCTACCTCAATTCCCCCCCCCAGAGTTTATAACCTTATACTTAAGGTGGCACTGAAGGGTGATGGTCATTCTTCTGTAGCTACTTCCTGCTGGTTAGGGGGAGTGAGTGCTACCTGACAAGTGTAAAACCTCTGGCTATTCTATTGCAGTTGAGGGAAGATGGGTCTGACACCCTGGTTGGAACTGGATAAAATCCCTGCATGACTAATAAGGCATTGCTTCTGGAAGTAATAAACATAGTTACACCTTAAGACACATGGTCCTACTAAAAGAATAAAGAAGATGATGGTAAGCAGGCCCAAAAAGAGGGCCAGCCATGACATACTGGACCACAAGAGAGAAAGGCCAGGTGTCTTCAGAGGCTGCATCCTCCCAAAGTTGATGGGAACAACATTCTTCCTTGAATTCTTTTATGCTGTTGGTTAACTCTCAGGAGAGATTGTGGTAGACAAACTGGGTTTGGTATAAATTGCCAACCCCAGTTTTTCCACAGCAGTGGTTATGCTTGGACAGCTAGGAGAGGTATGAAGAGAGGCACTGCCCTAAACGTAAACTCACAAAGACAGTATAGGCAACAACAAAATAAGCATATGGCAAGCAGAATAAAGGCTGTACTTAAGAAAACCATTCCTTTATCTTATAGGCTCGTTCATTAACTACTTAGAAAATGAAGTTTACCAAGACTTTTAGAATGTTCAATATCCTTCTGCATATGATCTAGAATAGAAGAAATATTATATTCACCAAGCATATAGGTACACTACTTAATACTAATCAATACACAAGTTCCTCTTCAAGCTGCAGTTAATAGATCTAAGCTCCATGTTTGCAATACCATACAAGTCTCTCCACGGGAGCAGGTCATAACACCAATTGTATTTGTTTAAGTTCTTCTCATTGCTCCACTCACTCCACATGGTATGCTTTTCACATAGCCAGTATGCTGCAGCACTGTTGGTCCTTGGAGGGAAGCTCCAGTGTTTCATCCTCTGGTACATAGTGCCCTTTAAGCACTATGAAACGGCCAGTCTGGAGGCAATGTCTGTTGTAAATCTAGTCATATTGAGCCATCACTGGCTGCTGTAGGAGTCCAAAACTGCAACATACTCTCCATCCACTTTAGGAACATAACCAGAGATGTGGTAGACACCTTTATTGTCTTCGGGGTCAGTGATGAACCTAGCCAATAACTCAAGTGGAGAAGCACCATGCAGTTGTACTGAAGACCTGGTTTGAATGCACAAGAGTTCAGTGATATTGAGATCTATCTCTTACTTTAAAAGTATACTGACTTCTAGGTTCTAGAATAATTGTTTAATTTGTTTTAATTATGATTTAGAAAAGATCTTTCCATAGCTTTTAAAGACTTTTCCTTTACTTACTGAAATTTGGTAATAAGATTATTAACCACCCTTTTTTTAAGGCTGTTAAAAGGTTTAAATTGGGGAATTACAGGACAAATTAATTCTTAATTCTCTGGCCTACAAGATAGAGTTTTAACCTGCCACACCTAGCCCTTCCCTAATGGATAGGTCAAAGATCTTAGGAAAACCTTTTTCCCTTTCCCAGTAGTTTATATATTCAGATTTCTATATGACCTTGCTATCCTGCTTAGCCTAATTTGGACTCCAGGAGTATTTATTCACATATGTAAGTGCATATTAATTTTTAACAATTTGAATAGAGCTCTTTTAAGGATTTTCATTTGTTAATTTGATATTATCATCCCGGTGTATGAAGATATACACTGAACAAATAGGCAGACGCAAATAGAGTTAAGACACAAACACAGAACTAGCTAATGTTACTTATAATTTTCTTTCCCTTACAAAATAAGTTTAACTGTAAAATAACATTTAAAAGATCTCTTTGAAGGCTATTTCTAATTAATTTGCATTGTGACCATGCAGTTTTGCACAAGAATTTTGTTCCTTTCAATTATTGGCTTATAATAAAATTGTTCCCAATGCTTTAAAATATAATCTACAACATTTTCCTTTACTTCAGAGCTTTGTTTATTTCCCATTTTGACTTTACCAGACCTTGGGTGAGCAACACTAATTCTAGTATATACTCACTGAGGTCATTGAAGTCTCAGGGAAACCTGGTTTTTCTCATGACTTGCTGTTTTTAGGAACATCAACACTCAAGGTGGGAGGCCCCCTACTCCCCAGTCCTCAGAGATAACAGGAACTCAGCAGCTGCTGGACTAGAAGAGTGGACATCCAACCCCAAGGGTCAAGAATTCTACCAGGCATCAATCTAGGACACACCTGGGTAACCATGAGAGAAAGCAGGGTTATTGATACCAGTGGAAGGACAGCAGACAGGGGTGTCTCAGATTTGCCTTTCCCTGAGCCATAGGGGACAGAAGTAGTCATGCTACAAACAGGAGAGAGGCCAGCTCTGAAATAACCATAAATGGAAGCAAGGGGTGAGGTTAGACCTTAAAATAACTATTAACAAAGGCAAACTCAGTTTAGAATTACCATCACAATAACAAGCATATACAAGTGTAAGCTTTGACCTGAAGTAACTATAAACAAAGGCAAATTCAACTTATAATTACCATTACTATAATGAGCATAAACAAGGGTGGGGCTAGATCTGAAGTAACCATAAATAAAGGTAAATTAAGTTTATAATTACTATTATAGTAGTAGGACAAGGCTAAATTCACCCAGTTATAGGAATTTCAGATATTATCCTGCTGTTTTATTATATAAAACCATCTATATAATGATCTTAACCCTTACAGTTTCTAGTAAGGTTTTACTTTAGAACAAATTGGGTGCTTTTGTTTATTAACTAGGCAACTAAAACAATTTTATTAGTAACATTAATGTTGCTAAGTATTTCTGCTTTTCCAGCAGTTGAATTAATTCCACTTGTGAATTGCAAGATGGTATTGAAATTTAAAGACTCATTTTTAGGTTACTTTTTACCATTATCCAATTTGTAACAGGTGAACCCCAAATCTAATTTACGAGTTCCTAGGCATGAGCAAAGATAAACACATTTAAAAGTTAAACACAAAGTTAAACACGGATTAGAACAGAAGACAGAATTTTACATACTTAGTTTAGTTTAGGGAAAAGACCTGCCTTTAGAATCATCTAAACACAAAGCTCCCAGTGTCTGTCCATGGCAGAAACCTCGTGCAGGACCCTCCAGCTTTGTTCTTCCAGGAAAATCACTGAGCAACTGCTAAGTACAGAGCTAAGGGGTCCAGAGAAGCCTTGCCCCTGACGAGACACAAATTGGGGCTACTCTGAGGGCTGCATCCCACAAAGGGTAAAGCCCTCTGAGTTTTTTGCTGAAAGGATCGGAATAGGCAGGGAGGTAGGAATAGCCAGGAACCTTTTTTTTTTATTTTTATTTTTTATCTTTAATTGATGGCAGATGAGGAGGTTCCTTATTCTACAGGGGAGAGGTTTAGTAAATGGCCTAGATCTTGATTCCCCATTCACTCCCTTCATTAGGCACAACCAAGGTTAGGAGAGGTCCAGAATGCCGGCTAAGACTGAGTAATTGGCTCCCATGTTAATTAAGAAATTAACAATCTTAACAGTCAGTCAAGGGTCACCTGAGGCCTCCTGGTTGATGGTTCACACATGGCTTCAGGCCACTTCCATCCTCCCCTGGGGCAAGGTCCCAGTAGTCCACATGGTGAGGTGGCTTGAGGCCAGGTTCCTGCTGATGTGGAGCCAGGATTCAGGTATCCCTGATGTGACAGTGACTTTAACAGCAACAGTTAAAAGGTGAGCCTACTTCTGGGTCCTATGCCTGCCCCTCCTCACCTTCTTCTCGTTGACTCGATTGTTGAAAACTGCAAAGGCTTTTTCTAAAAGGGAGTTAATGGAAGTTTGGGGCCCAGGGAAAGTTTCTGTGCTTTCTACAGATATCCGAGGTAGACTGGAGTTCCTAGGAAAGACCTGTCCTTCTCTAGAGCTAGGATCTATCAAGAAGATATTTTTATTGCCTCTACCAGCCTTCTTTGAAATAAGGCTGGGTTTTTAGGTTCTGCCTCTGAGTAACTTCCCTGAGCTTATATAAAATTGACTGGTTTGGTAGTGCATTTCCTCATCCCTTTAAGGATACAAGACACGTGGTCTCTGGCCCTCAGATCTGCCTGTCCACTCCTTCTCTCTTATACAAGTTTAGCTGGAATTCAGGGTCCCCTAGACAGTCCACCCTTGCTGTACTGTGGCCATGTGGTATGGAAGGAAAAGATTAGACTATCAGTAAGCAGGTTGTCCCAATTAGAAGCCACCCATTATGGTAGGGGAGGATAAACATGTTTGTCAGTCTCTGTGGCATCCCACCGCTAGACCTGGTTGAACAGATTGCTCACCAAGCCAGTGTCCTAGAGGTAAGGAGCCCTGCTCGCTGTCCTCGTGTTCCAGGGATTGGGAGCCTTAGGTCTCTGGGTATCCCCAGAGCCTTAGAGGTCTTGGGAGACATCTGGGTCTGGGCTCCAGACCTAGCTCCCAAATGAGGCTTTCCCACTAGGAAAGGGACTAGCTAGGGACTTCCCTCAGGAGATTTCCAGGTGGGGTTTCATGGCCATGTGGCCTGCCAGCCATGTTGTCTGCTGGGCCTCAACCACCCTCCCTGTTTCACTATACTAACCTGCCTCATAATGACTGAGAAAATGTATAAAGTAAAAAAATTGCTATGAATTTAGAAATTTAGACTTTAGAGGATTTGGAGAATTTGTGTAACATTTAGACAATAAGAATAGTACTTATAGGAGCAAATTGTTTCATCATTGTACTATTTTTGGTGAGTGTTTTGGACTTAAGTTCTCCCTGAAATCCTTGGGAAAGATATACTGAATACTTTAAGTCAGAGATCAGGAAAATAAGCAGTCCTTTTTTTTCCAAGTTTGTCAATGATAAAGAAGAGAAAAGACAAGACAAGTAGCTAGGGAGTTGAGATCTAGATGCCTCTGCAACTTGTAGTATCACAGTTTCTGTGAGTAAGGATGCATAGGGTATGGTTAGAGGGGCTGAAATAGCATTCCAGGTGAAGATAAGGAGAGGCTCTGGGCACTCCATGAGGATATAGCCAGCCCAGAGCCCCACTCCCAGCCTTGTGATGGCCTAGAACTTCACTTAGTCACTCTGTTGTTAGGTGCATACACCTTTACAATTGTTAAGTCTTATTGGAGAATTGATTGCTTTATCCCTGATAATCTTCCTTGTTGTGATGTCTACTTGTCTGTAACTTAATATAGCTACTCTAGCTTTCATTTCATTAGTTTTAGTGTGGTAAATCTTTCTTCATACCTTTACTTTTAACCTGAGTCTTCAATGTGAGTTTCTTATAGACAGCATATACTTTGGTCTTGATTATTAATCTTTCACAATCTCTGTTACTGGATTCAGCCCATTTACATCTAAAGTGATAATTGATATGGCTGGATTATCTACTATATTTTCTCTTCTCTACTTGTTGTAATTCTTTCCCCCTTTCCCCCTACCCCCTTTTTTTCTGCCTTCTCTAGTTTAGGGCATTTTAGGGCATTCCATTTTATCTCCTCTCTTAGCATATTTATTTATTTTTATTAGAGAAAATTGTAGTTTTACAGAAAACTCATACAGAAAATGTAGTGGCTGCCCCACCCCATTATTAATACTTTGCATTAATTTGGTAACTGTTAAAATTCATGAAAGAATACTATTATAATTATACTATTAACTATAATCCATAGTTTACATTATGGTTCAATGTTTGTGTTGTATAGTCCTATGGTTTTGTTTTGTTTTGTTTTGTTTAGTAACATATACAACTTAAAATTTGCTCTCTTAATCACATTTAAATATATAATCCAGTGGTGGTAATTACATTCTCAGTGTTGTGCTACCATCACTATCATCCATTGCCAAAACTTACCCATCACACCAAACAGAAATTATGTACAAATTAAGAATTAACTTCCCCTATGCCCATCCTGACCCTTGGTGTAACCTGTATTCTAGTGTCAGACTCTCATTAGTTTTATAATCTAATTCTTTATTATCAGTGAGATCATATAATATTTGTCATTTTGTGCCTGCCTGATTTCACACATGATGTCTTCAAGATTCACCCATGTTGCATGCATCATTCCTTTTTACAGCAAAATAATATTCCATTGTATGTATATACTACAGTATCTTTATCCATTCATCAGTTGATGGACACTTGGGTTGCTTCCATCTTTTGGCAATTGTGAATAACGCTGCTGTGAACCTAGATATGCAAATATCTGTTTGAGTCCCTGCTTTCAATTTTTTAAAAAATGTACTTAGAAGTGGGATTGCTGGGTGATATGGAAGTTCTATATTTAATTTTCTGAGAAATTGCCAAATTATTTTCCACAGTGGCTGCACCATTTTACATTCTGACCAACAATAAATTAGTGTTCTCATTTCTCCACATCCTCTCCAACATTTTTTATTTTCTGTTTTTTTTTTTTAGTAGTCAGCACTCTAGTGGGTGTGAAATAGTATCACGTTGTTGTTTTGACTTGCAGTTCCCTAATGGCTAATAATGTTGAGCATGTGCTTATTGGCCTTCTGTTTATCTTTGGAGAAATATTTATTTCTTGCCCATTTTTAAGTTGGGTTATTTGTCTTTTTGTTGCTGAGTTGTAGGCATTCTTTATATATTCTGGATTTTAAACCCTTATCAGACATGTGGTTTCCAAGTATTTTATCCCATTCTGTAGGTTGTTTTTTTACATTCATGATGAAGTTCTTTGATGTACAAAAATTTTAAATTTTGATGGAATCCAATTTATCTTATTTTTCTTTAGTGGTTTGTGGTTTTGGTGTAAAGTCTTAAGAAACCATTGCCTAACACAAGGTCCTGAAGAAGTTTCCCTGTTTTTTTTGTAGGAGTTTTAACGTTTTGGTTCTTAGATTTTTTTTTTTTTTTTTTTTTTTTTTACCATTTTGAGTTGATTTTTATATAGAGTATGTGGTAGGGGTCCATCTTCATTCTTTTGGATATGAATATCCAGTTTTTCTAGGACCATTTATTGAAGAGATTATTTTTTCCCCATTGGCAGCCTTGTCAAAAATCATTTGACCATAGATGTGAGGTTTATTTCTGAACTCTCAATTCAATTCCATTCGTCCAATGTCTAACCCTTGTGCCAGTACCATGCTCTTTTGATTACTATATCTTTTTTTTGTGCATTTAATAATTGAAAATATAAACAATAATTTAAAAATAAGGGGAAGCGGCTGTGGCTCAATCAGTAGGGCTCCCGTTTACCATATGGGAGGCCCCGGGTTCGGTTCCCGGGGCCTCCTGGTGAAGGCAGGCCCACCCGCATGGCGTGGTTAGCTGACCCAGCGAGCACAAGCAGCAAGGGGGGGATAAATGAATAAATAAATAAAATCTTTAAAAAAAAAAAAAAAAAAATTAAAAATAAGAAGAAAACACAGTTGAATAAAAACATACATTTCTCAATTAAATGTACTGGATACATATAATTTTTTTAAAATCATACAATATGTTACAAAATGTATTTGGTTCATAGTAATATAATCATACAGCATTTGTCCTTTTTTATCTGGCTTGCTTTGCTCAACATAATGTCCTCCAGGTTCATCCATGTTGTCATATGCTTTACAACTTCATTTCTTCTTATGGCTGTGTAATATTCCATTGTGTATATACACTACAATTTGTTTATCCATTCATCAGTTAATGGACACCTGGGTTTTTTCCATCTTTTGGCAATCAAGAATAATGCCACTATGAACATTGGTGTCCAAATGTCTGTTTATGTCATTGCTCTCAGTTTTCTGGGTATATACCTAGTAATGGTATTGCCAGGTCACATGGTGTATTAGTCAGCCAAAGGGGTGCTAATGTGAAATACCAGAAATGGGTTAGTCTTTATAAAGGGTATTTATTTGGGGGTAGAAGTCCATGGTTACCAGGCCATAAAGCGTAAGTTTCTTCCCTCACCAAAGTCCATTACCACGTGTTGGAGCAAGACAGCTGCCAACGTTTGCCAAGGTTCAGGCTTCTTGGGTTCCTCTCTTCCCGGGGCTGCATTTCTCTCTGGGCTTAGCTCCTCTGTTTCCTCCACAAGGTCAGCTGTAGACTATCAGGTGAACAGCTTGCTTCTCTTCTCCTGGCGCCTTCTCTCCAACATCAAAACTCTAACATCAAAACTGCTTCTCAAAAACTGCTGCAGCTCTGTTTTTTGTGACGCCTTTTATATTTTCTTCCCCCACCCACCAAGGGGTAGGGCTCAACGCCCTACTGACTGGCCCAGTCAACGCCCTAATCATAACTTAATCATGCCCAGATTAACAGATCAGTTTACAAGCATGATCCAATTATATTTTTGGAATTCATAATTACATCAAATTGCCCAACAGCTACACATGGCAAATCTATATTCAACTTCTTTAGGAACTGCCAAGCAGTCCTCCACAGTGGCAGTACCATTCTGCATTCCCACCAACAGTGAATAAGTAAGTGTTCCTATCTCTCCACATCCTCTCCAACACTTGTAGTTCTGTCTTTTTAATAGTGGCCATTCAAATAGGTGTGAAATGATATCTCATTGTAGCTTTGATTTGCATTTCCCTAATTGCTAGTGATGTTGAACATATTTTCATGTGTTTTTTGCCATTTGTATTTCTTCTTTTTTTTTTTTTAAATCTGGTTACATTGTCGTCTTTTTGGTGCGTTGTTTCACTGTGTGGGGGCCTATGCCTCTCTATGCCACACAGGTCTGGGACACCTTTTTTCTTTTTTTCTCTTTTTTACCAGGAGGTCCTGGGGATTGAACCTGGGTCCTCCGTATGGTAAACAAGAGCTCATTTGCTTGAGCCACAGTCGCTTCCCTGTATTTCTTTTTTGGCAAATGTCTATTTAAATCTTTTGCCCATATGTTGATCAGGTCTTTCAAAATGTTTTTGTCAAGAAAGATGCTGGATTTTGTTGAATGCCTTTTCTGCATTGATCAAGATGATCATGTGGATTTTTCCTTCAATTTGTTAATGTGGTATATTACGTTAATTGATTTTCTTATGTTGAACCAGCCTTGCATTCCATGAATAAATCCCACTTGGTTGTGGTGTATAAGTCTTTTGATATGCTGTTGGATTCTATTTGAAAGTATTTTGTTGAGAATTTTTGCATCTATGTTCATTAGAGAGATTGGTTTGTAATTTTCTCTTCTAGTAGTGTCTTTATCTGACTTTGGTATTAGGTTGATGTTGGCTTCATAAAATGTATTGGGTAATTTTCCCTCTACTACAATTTTTTGGAAGAGTTTAAACAGGATTGTTGTTAATTCTTCTTGAAATGCTTAGTAGAATTCACCTGTGAAGCCATCTGGTCCTGGACTTTTCTATGTTGGGAGATTTTTGATGACAGATTCAATCTTTTTAAATGTGATTGGTTTGTTACATTCTTGTATTTCTTGTAGCATCAGTGTAGATTGTTTGTGCATTTCCTGGAATTTGTCCATTTCATCTAGGTTGTCTAGTTCTTGGCATACAGATCTTCATAATTTCCTCTTATGATTCCTATTATTTATATGGGGTCCGTCATAACTTCCCCCTCTTTCATTTCTGGTTTTATTCATTTGCGTCTTCTCTCTTTTTTTCTTTGTTAGTCTAGTTAAAAGTTTGTCAATTTTATTGATCTTCACATAGAAAAGGCTTTTGTTTTTTAAATTTTCTCTATCTTTTTTTGTTTCAAGTTCATTTATTTCTGCTCTAATCTTTATTATTTCTTTCCTTCTGCTTGCTTTGGAAACGATTTGCCATTCTTCTGGTTTCTACAGTTGTTCAGTTAGGTCTTTGATTTTAGCTCTTTCTTCTTTTTTAAAAGCATTTAAGGCTATAAATTTCTATCTCGGCACTGCCCTCACTAAATCCCATAAGTTTTTTTATTTTTTTATTTTTTTTTATTTTTTATTATGGGTAAAAATCAAAATTCTCACAATACATACAAACATTTGTAAAATGATATATAAATATATATATGCATATATGTGTATTTGCTTACAAAAATGTTATATATATATATATATATATACATATATTTTAAGAGGTGCTTAGATTACCTAAAATATTACACGGAACTCACTGGGATTCCCATGTTGCCCACCTCCCACACCTCCCACCACATCCCACACAAACATCTCCCACAGTGTGGCCCACCAACCTCAATGAACTTACACATCCTGGAGCCTTGCCACCAACCATAGACCACAGTTCACACTGTAGACCACACTCTCTCCCACTCAGTTCTGAGTGGTGTGTGCTGATTTAAAATGGCCTACATCCATTGCCACAACAGTACTCAGGACAACCTCCAACTCCCAAAGAAGCCCCTGTATTTCAACTGCTCATCCCCTCCCTACCCAAAAACTGTCAAGTGGCCACTGGCTCCACCTCATTGTTATAATTTCTTGCATTGCTAGAATCACCATATGTGAACAAGAGATACCATCAAGTCCACTCTAGTCCATAGTTCTTCCCCCAATCCTGAGGGGACTGGGATGGTGATGTCCACTCCAACTCCAAGTGAGAGAGGGCTTATATCCCATGGATATGGTGGGTGGGATGATCCTGCCTGCAGATGCAGGCCCTCTCCATTCCCTGGGATGGCCATTTCCCATCGTTGTCTCCTCACCAGGTGACTTGGATGAGTCCATTGAGCTGTAGGGTAGGAGTTGCAGCTCCACCTAGATTTCATGCACACCTGGCACATAGGTAGGCGGGAGGCTCCAGTCTCTGGAAGTATACCTAAGAAACTCCAGCATCACATGTAGGTTTGAATAGAAGGGACTGGTGAACCATGTGCAGGGAGGACTTATTTGAGTCTAATTCTGTCACTCTCAGGAGCACAGATTCCAAAATAGAGCCCACTGATAAGGCATCAGTCTCTGGGGCTATCCCCCCTTATATAAGACCAGGGTGTCTCTGGAGCTCTCAGGAATCCCACTGAGTGGGGTGATAGGCACTTAGATGTTCTATGAGCTCCTACTGAGGTGTGCGTAAGAGTTACCTCTGGGATGACCTCCCGACTCTCTTTGAAATCCCATAAGTTTTGATAAGTTGTGTTCTCATTTTCATTCATTTCATTATATCTATTAATTTCACTTACAATTTCTTCTTTGACCCACTGGTTATTTTAGGACTGTGTTTTTCAGCCTCCAGACATTTACAATTTTACCTCTTTCCCATCTATCATTGATTTCCACTTTCATTCCATTATGATCTGAGAAGGTGCTTTGTTTAATTTCAGTCTTTTTATATGTATTGAGACCTGCCTTGTGACCTAACATGTGGTCTATCCTGAGAAAGATTCATGAGCACATGAGTAGAATGTATAACCCCCTGAGTTTGAGTGCAACATTCTGTATATGTCTGTTAAGTCTAGCGCATTTATCATATTGTTCAAGTTCTCTATTTCCTTGTTGATATTCTGTCTTGTTGTTCTATCTAATGATGTGAGTGGTGTGTTGATGTCTCCAACTTGGAGATGTCTATTTCTCCCTTCAGTTTTGCCAGAGTTTGCCTCATGTATTTTGGAGCATCCTGGTTAGGTGCATAAATATTTGTGACTGTTTTTTCTTCCTGGTGGATTGTCCCTTTTATTGATATAAAATAGCCTTCTGTATCTAACTTTTTTGCATTTAAACTTTGTTATGTCCAATATTAGTATAGCTACGCCTGATCTTTTTTGGTTACTCTTTGTGTGTAGTATCTTCTTCCAACCTTTCGCTTTCATCTGTTTTGTATCTCTGGGTCTATGTTGAATTTCTTGTAAGCAGCATGTGGATGGCTTTTGTTTTTTTATCTATTCTGTCAGCCTTTATCTTTTGATTGGGGAATATAAACTGTTCACATTCAATGATATTACTGTAAATGCATTATTTACTTCCACCATTTTATTCTTTGGTTTTCATATGTCATATCTTATTTCCATCTGTCTTTTTACTCTTTTATCCTTTCTGCTATTGTCTTCTATACTCTCCTCCAAGCCTCTTTTGCCTGTCTTTTTTTTTTTCAGGTTGTAAGATTACATTTAATAGTTCCTGCAAGGTGGATTCTTTTTACGAACTTTCTTAGTTTCTGTTTGTGAATATTTTAAACTCACCTTCATATTTGTAGGACAATTTTGCTGGATAAAGAATTCTCTGATGGCAATTTTTTCTCTTTCAGTATCCTAATTGTATCATACCACTCTCTTCTTGCCTCCATGGTTTCTGGTGAGAGATCTGCACTAAGTCTTACTGGGCATCCCCTATATGTGATGGTTTGCTTCTCCCTTGCTATTCTCAGATTTTTCTCTTTATCTTTGGTGTTTGACATTCTGAGTGGTATGTGTCTTGGAGTCGGCCTATTCACATTTATTCTGATTGGGGTACACTGTGCTTCTTGGAGATGTAAGTTCACTTCTATATGAGAGTTGGGAAATTTTCAGCCATTATTTCCTCAAATACTCTTTCTGCCTCTTTTCCCTTCTCTTCTCCTTCTGGAATTCCCATGACACCTATGTTGTTGTGTTTCATGTTATCCTTCAACTCCCTGAGGCCCTGCTCATTTTTTTCCCATTCTTTTCTCTCTCTGTTCTTTTTTCTCTTCAATATCAGCTGTCCTGTCTGCAGTATCACTTAGTCTTTCTTCTATAATTTTGAGTCTACTGTTATATGCCTCTAATATTTTTTGTTTGTTTGTTTGTTTTTAGGAGGTACTGGTGATTGAACCCATGACCTTGTACATGGGAAGCAGGAGCTCAACCACTTGAGCTACATCCACTTCCCTCTAATGTGTTTTTGATCTCACCTGTCATGTCTTTCATTCCCGTAAGCTCTGTTACTTTTCTATTCAGGTTTTCAAATTCTTCTTTGTGCTCACTCAGTATCTTCTTAATGTCCTTAATCTCTTTAGCCATATTGTCTTTTACTCATTAATTTGATTGTGAAAATTTGTATGCATCTTACCGATTAGTTGACACAAATCCTGTGTCTCCTCTGGGGCTTTGATATATTCCCTTTCTTCCATTTTCTTAGTATGGCTTGTAGTTTTTTGATGATGTCTAGGCATCTGATTAGGATGATGTGTTTACTCAGATGCTCAATTTCTCTCTCTTTTGTAGGGATTTACTGGTGGGAGGCTATGTGTTACTGTTGTTCTTTGATTCTTGTTTCAATCTGTTCTGTGTCTTTAGGATTGTCCCTGTTAGTTGCTCAAATCTGGGCCTTGGATGCAGTAATGGGTTCCAGACCTGCTTCCAAGGGTCTTGTGTTGGGAGGATGTAAAAGTTGTAAAAAGCCTTTCTTACTTATTTACTTTTAATTTCTTCATGAGCACTTCCTTGATCTGCCAGGTGATGATGCTCTTTGGCAGCCTTCTCAGTTCAAAGACTGGTCAGAGTGTGTTTGCTGTAACATGGACTAGATCAGTGTGACAGAGGATCCTGCCTGAAGCTAAGAGCCTCATAATTTAAACTTTCTCAGAGGCAGTTCTCCAACTTATGCTGGCAGCCCCCTCCCTTTTCCTGGGTAGGAAATAATTCCATTCTCCTCTGCTTCCTCAACAACCAGTCCTGGTCAGTATAGAGAAAGATTAAGAGGGTGGGATCTCTTTAGTCCTGTGTTGGCTCCCAAGGTAAACAGTGGCGGGACCCACCTGGCCTGGAAGTGTTTGTGGGACACAACAGACTACATTTGTGGGTCAAAAGCTGTGTCAGCCTTAGGCTGTATCCATCTCTCTCCCCTTTCCTGGGAAGTGGATTCTGGGGGGCCCCCTTTATCTGTGGCTGCCAGCCCTGAGGCCTGAGAATTCAAAAGTGTGTGTAGAGTAGGGGAGATGCTGGCAGTTGCAACTGTAGCTTTTAACTCACAGTTTTGCAGTCGTGATTCTTTTGCTTTGCCCCCTCTCTTCTGGGTGATGTCCAGCCTTTCCCTGCTGTCCTAAACCTGAGAAGATATTTTTCCAGGCATTTTCTGCCTGTCCTCTAGGTATTTTTCTGTGAGAGAAGTGAGTCCGTGTCTTTCTAGTCTACCATCTCCCGAGAAGTCTACGTTTAAATTCTTTACATGTCAGAGCAGAAAGCAGAAGCCATTGGTGACACAGTTTTCATGGTCAAATAAATTTGATAGACAGTGAAAGAGCAGTTATCTGTAGAGTGTCCTCAATGACTAGGGCATAAGATTGTGTCCTCACAACTATTGAACTAAAAATGACTAGCAGTATTCTTTTTAATGACTTCCAACTATATACACAGAAGATGTATGGAAGGATAAGAGAAAAATTAACATTAGCATGGAGAATGGGGGGAATACATTCAAGTGTCTTTTAATTAGCAACATTGGGAATTTCTTCCCTGAAGTTGAATGTTTTATATCTTATAGATGTTAAATTTTGCACTGATTGTGCTTTCTTTTTTGGAAGCTCACAATCTAATTTGCTGTCCTTCTCTAAAATATGTACAGGATTTTAGAGTTTGCATCCTTGGCAGTAGTTTTATCCTTTTCTCTATTTTTCCTCTTGCACCAAATTCTTAACTTTTTAAAATGGTTCTTTCTATTAGCTTTTGTATAACAAACTTTCATAGAAATAAGTTTAGGTCAACTCTGGGCTGATGTATAATACCTTTCCCAGAAGATCACAAGCATTTTGGTGTATCAGATATCCACTCTCACTGGGCCTCAGTGGATTGTCCATGCCTGGCTGATAAAGTTCTCTATTATGAGGATGGATTGGAACATGGCAGTACTTTCTGGCTATATGATACCTCAATTACACCAGGCTTTTTATGCCAGGTTGATTGATGATGATTAGCAGAACAGTATTTTGTGTTGTGTGTATGTGTGTGTTTAATGTGATAAATGAAAAATCTGATAGGGGGCTTTTTAAAAATAAAAAAAAACCTTTTGAGATCACATGATGGGGCCCTAAGTATTGCCCAGCTTCCAGTATGACACTTTCACTAGCAGCCTCTAGCAGCCTCTTGTGGTTAACTGTAATAAGAGAGACAAAACTAAGAGCCCATGCTTAGTCAAGGATGTCTCACTCATGCCAGTTCTCTTTCACATACAACCTCGGGCTATCAATGTCATTTCCTGAAAGTGAATTCACAGACTGTCCTTGTCAGATAATGCACCCCAAAGACTCCCATCCTCACAAGCCTGGAGCCCCATCTGGTTTTGTAGGGGTGCCAGATTCAAATAAACATTCCCCAACCATACACCTGACTGACAAACTGCTAAAGCCCTATTACTATAATGCTATAAAAGCTATTGTCCCCTGGTCCAAATGCTCTTCTTTAGCTCCCCAGCCACTTGGTTGAGCCTCACACTCCTGACGTGTTCTCACTGAGGCACTGTGAGGTGTCCTGCAACTCTGTCTCTAGGACCTGAGAAATTTTAAAATAAAATTTCTTTCAAGTGTTTCATGTGTCTCTCCTCCTTTCCTCACCTGAGTCCCCATAATAAGAGCCTCACAAAATACTGACATTGTACAGTGTTTGTATTTCCAACTCCTCACTGGTTTTGGATGGTTATGTTTCTTTCTCTTTTGGGGGCAGGGGTGGAGGAAGGTTCAGTGGGTCTTAATACTTTATTTTTGCTTTTTGAATTTTTATATTAATTTTATATTCACAGGTCCTTGGGATTTTGCAGAATTTTTAGTTGTATTCTTAAAGTTTGACAATAAAGGACTAAAAATAGCCTGACAAGAAGGGGACCTTAAATTTGAAGCTGGCTAGAAAACCCTATGAATTTCAAGGTTAACCATTCAGCCAGTCACATGTTCATCCTTTCCTCCATCCCCTCCTTTATTTATTCAACAAATATTTGTCTGGTTACTAGGGAACTGGTGGTGAACAAGAAGACAAGGTTCTCTACCCTGTGAAATCTTATAGTCTCAGCTATTTCCAAGGAACAAGACAGTAAAATCTCAGTTGAGGAGAAATCTTAAATTCTTAAATTCAGCTTGAATTCTCTGATTTTTTTTTTTAAGGAAAAAAAAAAAAAGGAACCATGAGAAATCTAACAGACATATGGAAATTATTTCCTTCTTAAAAACAGTTTCTTTCAGGGAATGTCCTGGGTATGCTCTTGTGTATATATGTCTTTAGCCCTGGAAAAAGAGAATCAATGTTCAAAATCATGTCACCAAAGCAATGATTAGCTGCTTTCACTCTATTCTGTTTTCCAAAGCAGGAAATAAATATTTTAGAAAGATTTTGCTAATAAAAAAAAGCGCTGCTGAGTAAATCCTAATTAAACTAGAAATTTCAATTAACCAGAATGTCTTATTAATCTAATTTTCTTATTGAGATTTTATAAACAACCTGAGAGAAAACTTAACTGATTAAACCTGGATAGGGAGGGAAAGGTTTAGTCATTGGAATATAATGAGTTGGTTGTTAAACATGTCTCTACTAGATCATCTGATTCATTATTGTTTTCTGCAGTGCCTGATATTGTGCTCAAGGCATGTTGTCAACTGTGTTAAATGACTATTCTTTAGGAGAGTCTTGAGAACCATCCACAGAATTCCTATTTTTTCTACACCAGACCACAGAAAAATATTCCCCCAAAAGAATGTGCTACTAGCCTGGATATTGCATTCCAGGTTTTTCTAAGTCCATAAACTCAGCCTTAGGCAGAAGCATTAATGTGAGAACATCTGCACTAAGACTCATGACCCATAATCTGTTGACAACATGGCTCTCAAGGAGGGCATTGAAGTTCTCCTTGACATAAACCTAAAGCTACTGTTCAGCTTCTCTTCGATATCCATGGATGCTGGTCTTCTCCATAAATTTATTCACTTTTTCAATCTTTTAGTTTCCCATTAGAACTTTCTCATAGAGTTTAATTCTATGTAAATCAGTAACTCAAGTATGTGGGACATTCTGACAAGATGAGGAATCTTATTAGTGGAATGCTCTTGGTTCTGGGCCTCTAGGTTCTTGGCTATACCACATAAAAGAATTTAAGTATGCACCATAGGGTAGACAGGGGAGTAAAGAGTTCATTAAGAAACAAGAAAAGAATCCACAAACTGAGACATGGATTGTGGGCGTGCTGCAGGGTGAGTTGTGCACGTGAAGCCCTGGGTTAGGCCTTTTTAAAACCTTTACTCCTCCCCTTCATAATATTGGGGAAGGGCCCCAGCTGTTTGCTGTTTTGATTGTTGCCTTACGATCCCCACCTGTTAGCTCTCAGGGGCCCAATGAGGAGGCCTATTTG
This sequence comes from Tolypeutes matacus, assembly GCA_026826555.1. Lineage (NCBI taxonomy): Eukaryota > Metazoa > Chordata > Mammalia > Cingulata > Chlamyphoridae > Tolypeutes > Tolypeutes matacus. The sequence goes on from JAKSZT010037812.1 coordinate 2,634,228, forward strand.
GGGTTATCTGTGGCTTCCCTTTGACCCCAGAAAGAGTTCTAAATGGGACCTTATGGCCAGGGTCTCACAGGATCCCTCAGGAGGTTTCCAGGCAGGGTATCACAGCCATGTTGTCTGCTGACCATGTTCTCTGCTGTGACAGGACATCTTCCCTTGTCTTCCCTGTATTAACCTGCCTCAACTCCCCCCCCCCCCCCCGGAGAGTTTACACCTTATTCTTATGGGGGAGCTGGAGGGCAATAGTCTTCTTCTGTAGCTGCTTCCTGCTGGTTATCGGGAGTAGGCCCTGCCTGATACAGTATAAAACCCTCTGGCTATTCTATTGAGTTTGAGGGATGATGGGTCCAGCACCATTGTTGGAACTGGATGAAATTCCTGTGTGACTAATATCTTGTTCTGGAAGGCATTGATTCTGGAAGAAATAAATTTAGTTACAATTTAAGATACATGGTCCTACTAAAAGGATAAAGAAGACGGTGGTAAGTGGGCCCAAAAAGGAAGGCCAGCCATGACATACTGGATCACTTGAGTGAAAAAGGCCAAGTACCTCCAGAGGCTGCATCCTCTCAAAGTTGATGGGAAAACGGCATTCTTCCTTGAGTTCTTTTATGCTGTTGGTTAACTCTCAGGAGAGATTGTGGTAGACCTGCTGGGTTTGGTATAAACTGCCAACCCCAGTTCACACGGTGGTGGTTATGCTTAGGACAGCTAGGAGAGGTATGAAGAGAGGCACTTCCCTAGACATAAACTCACAAAGACAGTATAGGCAATAACAAGACAAGAATATGGCAAGCAGAATAAAGACAGTACTTAAGAGAGTCACTCCTTTATCTTATAGGCATGTTCATTAATTACTTAGAAAATGAATTAAATTTACCAGGACTTTTAACATGTTCAATATCCTCTGCATATGAGCTAGAATAGAAGAGATGTTATCATATTGATCCGGTATATAGGTATAGTACTTAAAACTAATCAATACACTAATCAATGCATAAGTTCCTCTGAGCTGCAATTAATAGATCTAAACTCCAGGTTTGCAATACCATACATGTTTTCTCTCTGTGGAAGCAGGCCATAATGCCAATTGTGTTTGTTTAAGTTCTACTCACATTTCTCTGGTAATTATCGCTCCACTTCATATGCCGTTCACACAGCCAGCATGCTGCAGCACCTTTGATCCTAGAGAGAAGCTAGGAAGATAAGCTTCAGTATTTTACTGGCCAGTCTGGAGGCAATGTCCATTGTAAATCTGACCATATTGAGCCATTGTTGGCTGCTGCAGGAGTCCAAAACTGCAACATATTCTGTCCTCTTCAGAAGCATGTTCAGAGAGGTAGTAGATGCTTTTGTTATTTTAGGGGTCGTAGAGACCTATCTAGCCAATAACTCAAATGGAGAGGCACCATGCAGGTTATTGAGGCCTGGTTTGAATGCATCAGAGAGTTTGACAATAATAAAGTCTATCTCTTTTAATTTTCTATACACTTTTTAAATACTTCCAATGCAATGTATAATATATCAAATGAACTTAACTATTTTAGTACTTTACTTTTTTCCCTACACCTTTACCATGATTATGTTAATTAACAGGTATTTTACTTTAACAGTACAGGAAAAACTACTTTCTCTATTATTTTATGAAAACCTAAGACTTCCAATGAAATCAAGAAGCAGATTGAGGTGGCCTCTGACAGGTTTCTCTGTTATGAAGCTATTTTTTGTTATTAATATAAATTTAGATTTCTATTTAATAATATCTTTCTGGAATTAATCATTTAAGTACTTCAGATTAGACAATACTTTAAAAACTTCTTATAATTAACCGTAACCACATAGACTAGTTACTTTACATTTAAATAATCTTATTAAATTACAGTAAACAACCAATGAAATTATCTTTATCCATTTAAGAGTCTAGTCTTACATTCCTCATTCTGTTCTGTGAAAAGTAGTCATTTCACTTTGGGACAGGCCTATATTTCATTAAACACGAACTTGCAATTTTCATCTTAAAGATTTAATACATATTATGCTAATTTACTGAATTAGTATTCTATAAACTGAGGGAGATAACACCCAAGCTAAATAAAATGGAAACAATTGTAGTTTATGCAAGGAATGTTCTTTTTCCTTTCTTCATGGAGGCTAAAACCTCTTTTTCTTAAATAAAATTCTAAAACTGTGGATTACCTTAAAAGCATACGGACTGATAGGTTCTGGAATAATTATAATTGTTTAATTTGTTTTAATTATAATTTAGAAAAGATCTTTCCATCCTGCTTAGTCTAATTTGGGCTCCAGGAATATTTATTTACATATACAAGGGCATATTAATTTTTAACAATTTGAATAGAGCTCTTTTAAGGATTTTCATTTGTTAATTTGATATTACCATCCCGATGTGTGAAGATATTCACTGAACAAATAGGCAGACACAAATAGAGACAAACACACAACTCACTAATGTTAGTTATAATTTTCCTTCTCTTACAAAGTAAGTTGAACTGTAAAATAACATTTAAAAGATCTCTTTGAAGGCTATTTCTAATTAATCTGCACTGTGACCATGCAATTTTGCATAAGAATTTTGTTCAAGTATTAACTTACAATCAAATTGTTCCCAATGCTTTGAAGTACAATTCACAACATTTTCCTTTACTTCAGAGCTTTGCTTATTTCCCATTTTAACTTTACCAGACCTTGGATGAGCAACACTAATTCCAGTATATACTCACTGAGGCCATTGAATTCTCAAGGAAAACTGTTTTCTCATGACCTGCTGCTTTCAGAATTATTGATACTCAAGGTGGGAGGCCCCCAATCTCCAGTCCTTAGAGATAACAGGACTCTGGCAGCCACTGGACTGGAAGAGTGGGCTAAGGATTCCCAACGCACAGCCTCAAAGGTCGTGGGATCCCTCTGGGCTTAAGCCCAGACTAGGTAAAGAGTCCACACCTAGATAATCATAGGAGAAAGCAGGGTTATTAACACCAGTGGAAAGATGGGAGACAGTGGTGTCTCAAACATGCCTTCCTCTGAGCCACAGGGAGCAGAAATTGCCATGCTATAAACTGGGAGAATAGAGTAGTTACCATCACAATGGTGAACAAGTACAAACCTAGGGTAAGGTCTGTCCTGAAATAGCCATAAGCAAAGGCAAACTCAGTTTAGAATTACCATTACTATAGCAAGCATACAGAAGGGTAAGGTTAGACCTGAAGTAACCATAAACAAAGGTAAATTAGTTTGAGATTATATCACAATAGTAGGTCTAAGCTAAATCCACCCAGTTATAGCAATTTCAGCTTTTGCTGTTTTATAACAAAAGGCATAGATACAATGATCTTAATTTTTAGTTGCAGTTTCTCGCAAGTTTTTACTTCAAAACAAATTGGGCACTTTTGTTTATTAACTAAGCAACTAAAACAATTGTATTAGTAACATTAATGTTGCTAAGTTTTTCTGCTTTTCCAGCAATTGAACTAATTCCACTTGTGAATTATACATCAAATCCAATTTCAAGATAGTATTGACGTTTTTTTTGAAAGATTTATTTTATTTATTTCTCCCCGTCCCTTCGTTGTTTGCATTTGCTGTGTCCGTTTGTTGTGTGCTGGTCTTTTCCTTCTAGGAAGCCCTGGGACCCAAACTGGGGACCTCCCATGTGGGAGGGAGAGGCTAATCTCCCTGCTTTGTTGCATCTCTCATTGTGTTTCCTTGCTATCTCTTGGTTGTGTCATCTCATTGCACCAACTTGTCGCGTCAGCTCGCTGCACTAGCACACCGTCTAGTGCGACTTCTCCAGGAGGCAGGGAACGGAACCCAGACCTCCCATGTGGTAGGCAGGAACTCAGTCGCCTGAGCCACATCCACTTCCCAGTATTGACATTTAAAGATTCATTTTTAGGTTACCTTTTACCGTTATCCGATTTGTAACAGGCAAACCCCAAATCTGATTTATGAGTTCTAGGCACAAAAAGACTGACAAAGTTACAGTAAGATTTGAAAAGTTAAACACAAAGTTAAGCACAGATTAGAACGGAAGAAAGAACTTTACATACTTAACATAGGGAAAGACCTGATGGAAGCCATTTTCCAGGAACTTTTAAATCTTAATTGATGGCTTATGAGGAGGTTTCCTCTTCTACAGGGGAGAGGTTTAGTAAATAGCCTAGATCTTGATTCCCCACTCACTCCCCTCATTAGACACAACTGAGGCTGGGAGGTTTGGAATGCAGGCTAGGCCTGAGTAATTGGCTTCCATGTTAATCAAGAAATTAACAATCTTACCTTCCATGTCAAGGGTCATTCGAGGCTCCTCCTGGTTGATGGTTCATGCGTGGCTTCAAGCCCCTTCTGTCCTCCCCTGGGCCAAGGCCCCATCAGTTGGGTGGTGAGGCAGCTTGGGGCCAGGTTCCTGCTGATGTGGGGCCTGGATTCTGGTAACCCTGAGGTGATGGTGCCTTTGAAGGTAGCAGTTAAAAGGTGAGCCTGTCCTGGACCCTTTGCCTGCCGCTTCTTACCTTCTCCATCTTGGTAGTGTGGTCTTGATTGTTGAAAACTGAGAAGGCTGTTTCTTAAAAGGAGTTAATGGAACTTTGGGGGCTCAGGGAAAGTTTCTGCAGTTTTCTATGGATATCTGAGGCAGACCAGCTGGGTTTCTAGGTTCCGCCTCTGAGTAATTTCCATGAGCTTTTAATTGACTGGTTTGGTAGTACACTTCCTCATCTCTTTAAGGAGACAAGACCATATGGTGTCTGGCCCTCACATCTATCTGTCCTCTCTTTCGCTCTTACCCAGGTTTAACTGGAATTCAGGGTCCAATGCAGAGGCCGTTCTCAGCCATACTGTGGCCATGTGGTGTGGCAGGAAAAGATTAGCACTTTCCTTTTAGACTACTAGTAGGCAGGTTGTCCCAATTCCTGAGAAGACACCCCAATGGGGGTCTTCTGGAATGCTAGAAAAGTTGTCAATTGTTCTAGGGAGAAATGGGGAAAAAAAGTCTGTCAGCCGCGGCCCGCGCGGCAGGACGAGCTGGCGCAGCAAGATGACGCAACAAAGGGAGACAAGCAGACACAGAAAAACACACAGCAAATGGACACAGCACAAGCAGCAAGGAGGGAATAAATAAATAAATAAAATAAATCTTAAAAAAAAGTCTGTCAGCCGATCTAGTGTCCCAGATCCAGGCCTGACTGAGCTTTTAGCCTCCAACCTGAAGTGCCTAAGCCACTTAATCTTGGGAAATGTTTGGAACTGCTGATCTGGTTCACAGTGTCCTGAGGAATCAGAAGCATGCCATCAGGCGTCCCCATGGCAAACTAGGTCATGGACGGGACCTAGGCTCTGGACCAAAGCTATCAAGCCACGTGATTTTTCCTAGAAAAGGGGCTGGCTTCTGGCCTACTCTTTTTTCTTTCTTTCTTTCTTTCTTTCTTTCTTTCTTTCTTTCTTTCTTT